>ML782870.1:619723-635183 GCA_009831015.1 Picea engelmannii | reverse complement strand
AATTATAATACACTCATCACTTCACTTTATTATTTACCTTTTAAAATCTCTTAAACCACTTTGACTACTTTGACCTTTTGGGGCTTCTAGATGACATATGAGGGTCCTCCAACTTCGTAAGGCCATAACTCCCAAACCGTGAGTAGTTATGTGATGTTCTACATACCACCAAAAATGGAATGACATGTAATATCCATATAGAATAGTATTATCTGAAAATATATCATAACTCATACCGTTAGCCATCAAACAAACTTGGGTCCATTACCCAAACCTGGGGTCTCCAACTTCTCATGGCCATAACTCTCTAACTGTGAGGAATTATGTGAAGTTCCACATACCAACGGAAATGACATGCCAAGCACTATCCATCTAGGATATTTTCCCTAACAAATTCACTTTCCTTCATCTCATTATTCCATAATTAAGCATGGGTTCTCTTACTCCACAAAGTGTCTTCCCGTGAGGGCTTTCACCATAAGGGGACCACTTTGGAGTTCATCCATATTTACTTCTTATCAACTGTGACAAAATAATAATGAGTCATATTTACATCAAACAATATTGGGTCCATTACCTAAACCTTTGTGCTACGGGGATTTCTTCAAGGGTTGACATCAATGACATCCAACCTTAATCAACAATCTCCCCCTTTGGCATTGATGGAAACACTCTAATGCAATACTGAAATCATATCACTCATGCTCCCCCTGGAACCATGCCTTTGTCCTCTGCATCTGATAAATCTTCTTCCCCTAGAACCATGCCTCTGTCCTCTGCATATGATAAATCTTCTCCCCCTAGAACCATTCCTCTGTCCTCTACATCTGATAAATCTCTCCCCCTTTGTCATCAATGGAAAAGGTATATTTCCATTTGGGGCTGCTCCCCCTGACAGAATGTCCTCTTATGGTGATTCCTCATGTACATCTAAGACATATAAGATAATCATTCAAAAAGCATTAAAAAAGCATTCATTTTTGGAGTAGAAATAACTCCAATTCTTTGGCAAAGATATTCAAAGGCTTCCCATGGAAGTGGTTTTGTAAAGATGTCTGCCACTTGTTCCTTTATGCCCACATACTCAACTCTGATGTTCTTTTCTGCAACCTATTCCCATAGAAAGTGATACTTGATTGGAATGTGCTTTGTCTTGGAGTACATCACTGGGTTTTTTGAGATATTGATGGCACTTGTATTATCACAATATATTGGAATAGGCTCATCATACTCAACCTGTATATCTGTCAAAGTTTGTTTCATCCAAAGAACCTCTGTACAACATGTTGCTGCTGCAATATACTCTGCCTCGGCTATAGATAGAGATACCGATGATTGTTTCTTTCTTAGCCATGATACCAAACACTCACCTAAGTAGAACGCTGATCCACTGGTGCTTCGTCAGTCATGAATACAACCTGCCCAATTTGCATCTGTGTAGGCAATAAGTGATAGATATTTTCCTTTTGGATACCATAATCCAAACTCTTATGTTCCTTTGAGATATCTGAAGATCCTCTTTAATGCTAATACATGTGATTCCTTTGGTGATGCTTGAAATCGTTCCATCTGTCCAACTGCCTGCATTACATTTGGTCTGGATGTTGTCACATATAGTAGGCTACTAATCATTGACCTATATTGCCTCTTGTTATCACTCCAGGAAACTCTCCTAGGCTGTAAGTCAGAGATGCCTGGTAACTAAATATTTTTGGGAAATGTTTTCTTAATAATTGATGTGGTTTTTGGATCAAGATGAATATCTAGGGACTGGACTGTGTTTTCAAGACTGTTTAGAAATATAAAATCTTACAAGGCCTTCTAGTAATGCAGTCAGACAAGGTTTGATTAAAAGGTAGAGAAGATAGCTATTGAACCAAACTATACTCATATAAAACAAGCACAATGGGTTTAATAACCAAGGAAATAACTTATGATTATCAACTTAATCAATCAATTAGTGAGATGACAGTCACAGGCAGACTGAATAAGCATCAACAAAGAACATTCACTCATAAGATATCAGAGAATAGGAAAAGTCTGACAACACAACTGAAGGAAGATTGCAATTTTTCATATAATAAGAATAGGTCTCTCATACAGTAGCAGCATGTAGAACCCAAAATCGAACCCTTGGTTCATCTTCTATCCTAAGATTTATAGAATTACAAAGTAGTTCTAAGATCCTGAAAACAAGGATCAAATATACTAAACATAGTAACTCAAAATTCTGTTGCAAAAGAAGTGGGATGCTTCCTCAAAATGAGGACAATCCTCGATCTCTCTCTGTTGATTGTTGGTGTAGTGTAGAATAGCCTCCCAAGGCTAGATGATGACTTTCAAATAGAGACTAAGTCGAATTTGCTGATGTGGCCAAGTGCCCTGCTTTTCTGTCTTAATTAAAGATGTCCATAAACCTTTGAAATAACTCTTTTCTCCATGATTTGTCAAAAATAGTTGCTGGGATAGATTTGATAATTCATCAGTCATTCATTCAAAAAGATCTTGAATCTTTTCATCTCAAAAATCCTTGATCTGTGTAAAAACTCGTTCAATTCTAGACACACAGGCTTTCGGTGGTTATCTGGGAAAATTCCTGGTGAGTTATCCACTGAAAGTACCTCCTTTCAGTGGTTAATGAGCACAGTGAAGGCTCGCCTAAACCACCGAAAGTTAATATTTGAAGAGTTTCAAAATTGCAAAAATGTCTATCCTGAATCCTCTTTTAACACTCAAACTTTCTTAGATGCTACAGTCCTAGTTCGTGCAGACCTATGAACTTTTGCTGACTGTGTAGGGGGTTCAGGTACATCCATTATAGTTGTGGCTAAATTAGCCAAAGTGTCCAACCCATTTTGTTTCTCTTCAGGGGATTCAAACTTCTTTAGCTTGAGCCTCAAAATCCTGAGCTGCCTGTATAATTTCATATTTTCTCTGATCAACTCTTTGTTTCTATCTTTTATTTTATCATGTTTTTCTGTAAGAGTTTGATTCATTTTAAACAGTTCATCATTTCTATCAGTGAGATCTGTGTTGGCCTTTTTGATCACCCTCTCCATAACTTCCCTCTCATAAATCTCTTGTAGGAGCTTGTTTATCTTCTGTGTTCTACCTTTCTTAGGCCTGCTTGAGGAGGCTTCTGCTTCTGGTTGCCTGTGGGTCTCTGGAGGATTTGATGGAGGTAAATTTGAATTCAATTTTTCATCCTGTTTGATCTGCAAGTGGTCCTATGTCTTTGCCATCCCCTGCTCTGATTCAGAGTCACTATAAGGTAGATTGAGAAGATTTTTTCCTGTGACAGGGTTTTTATCTTCAAACTGTAATTTCCTCTTGATTCCTCCCTTCTTGCTAGGGGATGTTTTTATAGGATCTCTGGGTGTTGAGATTCCTTTCCTTTTCCTGTGACTACTCTTAGGAGTAGGAGCTTTTCTGCCTCTAGCCTTCTTAGCTTCTATCATTGGAGGTCTTTCTTTTTGAAACTCATTCCAAAACAAAAAGAAACCCCACTCAATTTGTTTCCTTTGCAGAGCTTCTCTCACAAGAAGGGTAATCATCCCCTGATGTGATAATCTGCTTACAAATTTAGCAGGCTGGGCTCTCACCTGTCTTGCCATCTTAGTCAAGGTTTTATGAAAGAAGTAAGGCATGTTTATGTGTTCTCTGCCTGTGAAATGATTCAGAAGTTTAAAATGGTAATACATTACCCTGTTGTAGTGCCCCTCATAAGTGATATACACCAAAATTTCCCTCAGCAGGGACTGCCACTTTGATTCTAGATAGGACATGGGAATATCCTTCTTCCAGGTCAAAGCTTTATGCACTGACAACAAATACGACCTGAATTCGACATTTGAAGGTGAGGAGGTTTTAAACCAACAGTCCCCCATTCTGGATAACCCTGTGTATTCAGAAATAGTTGCTTCATCTATAATAAACTTCTCCCTGCTTATTTTAGCAATCCTTCCATCATAAGAGAGGGAAAAAGCTTCGGCCACCTGTTGGTGAAATGTAGTCAACTTCTCACTGTATGTGGAAACTCCTGTCTGTCTAAAACACTCTGCTACCTCTGGATGAGCTTCAAAATACCACATGCCATCGACTTCAGATCTCAAAGCAGGAATTGCTTTTGACATGGCTCGATGCTGACTGTGCCTGAAACTATGGGAAACAAGGTGTTCGGGAGGCAATGGCTCTGGGAACTAGGAATACAGTCGATATCACTTATGAAAAACCAGTGAAATCGGTTGACAAAGCATAGTATTAATGAATTCACTAAAACACTGACCCACTCTCGGATGACAATCTAGCTGAGGAATGCTGAAACTTCATATTTTCGGAGGTAATTGTATTTCTGAAACTTTGAAAGAGACTAGTTTCCAATCTTACCTGATAACCCGACCAGGTTTCCTTGACTCAGGATGCTTGCTGAACTCAGAGACACTTCGACAATCGCCAAAGAATGCGGGATTAGGATTTTTGAAAATATGCTTTGCTGATAAAATCCCAGGCTTGTGATTGTCTTCAGCGATATACGGGATTCATTATAACTCATCAAGTTTTCAGATGAAAGAATGACCTGGTAATGATGGCTGACGTACTTTCCACTGAAATGAGGGGTAGCTCCATGCAATCATACCTGCCAATCACCGCTCTGCATGGATTTGAAATGATCAATGCAATGGATAAAACACAGGTGCTTCGAACCTTTCGGATGGAAGCCACGAATGTGCATCATCTCTCGCATGGCAAGCTTTCGGTGGTTGTATTTCTAATCATTGCACTGATTTTTGACATCTGGCTCGTGCGAAAGCATAAGCTTTCATTTTTCATGTTCAAACACTTTCGGTGGTTACTTGCCTTCTACTTCGACCCCTTATTTGCCGAAAATGAAAACTTTCGATGGTTAATGGGCACAGTGGAGGCTCGCCTAAACCACCGAAACCTGATATTTTTCCATTTTCTTGACCAAACCAAAATCAACATTTCTTTTAAGATTATTTTGGAAATACAGATTCTCTAACCTATTTACAGAAATTTAGAAATCAAATTTAGAACCCAACCTATCATCTAAAAAATCTAATAAAATCCACCAATTTATTTGAGGAGTTAACATTGGCTCCTATTGGGGATGAACACCTCCCTGTGAGGTTTCAAGAACCATAGAATCAATGCCTTTCCTGGAAAAGAACCTAAAAACTAAACTATCTACTAGTGTTTCCATTGGGCATGGAGTTATTGAAAAATAAAAACTAAGACTATCATTACAATGTCTATGCTTTACAGCCTTAGACGAAATAAAGTTTTAAAAATCGCCCGTTTACCGGGCCACTGAACACTTCTTTACCCTCTAGATTCTGTAGAATGAAAGTGTTATTGTTTTGCACCTGAGTAATCATAAAAGGGCCTGTCCACAAGGAATCGAACTTTCCATTCTTGCCTTTCTCCTGGCGAAGAGCATCCCACTTTAGAACCCAGTCACCGATCTGAAAACTGTCCACCTTCGCTTTTCTGTCAAACGTCTTTTTGATCTGCATCTGATGAGATTCTAATCTGTCCACTAATTGTCCGCGAACTTGTTGCAGTTCCACCAAATCCAACATCCTTCTTACCATGTCATTTTTCTCAGTCTTCTCTTCCTGAAAGAACTTAGCCACAGGAAAAACTAACTGAACAGGAAAAATTGCATCAGTCCCACAAACCAACTTGAATGGGGAAGTTCCTATGGATTTTTTGATAGTTACTCTGTCTGCCCACAGAGCAAATTTCAGTTTGTAATCCCAATTCTTTTTATTTTCCTCTAACAGTTTTCTTATGATTTTGATCAAGCTCTTATTTGACGATTCAACCAAGCCATTACCTTGAGGATAGTAGGGAGTCGAGTGTATGAGATGAATGCCCATTGATTCACACATGTCTGCCAATGCTTCTGCTTTAAACATTGCTGCATTATCTTCCACCAACCTCTTGGGACAACCAAATCTGCTCAAAATATTTTCATAGAGAAACTTCATGACTACCTGGTGTGTAGCATTCCGGGTGGGGATCGCCTCTATCCACTTTGTGAAATAATCAGTGGCTACCAAAATCCACTTGTGTTGACCACTGGATGAAGGATTTATTTCACCGATAAAATCTAAACCCCACTGCTGGAAAGGGCCATTTACCACAATAGGCCTCAGGGGTAAAGATTTCAGCTGCTGCTTACCGGTAAATCTTTAGCATTTGTCACAAGATTTGATGAATGCACACACATCTTTGAAGAGGAAAGGCCAATAGTATCCAACCCTCAGGATCTTATGGGCAGTAGTCTTCCAGTAATGATGACCACCACAAATGGCTGAATGAAACTGATGGGTCACTTCGACAGACTCTTCTTTATCTAAACACCTAAGAAGCAAACCAGCAGGGTCCCTCCAATATAACATATTATTATAAATGCAGAATTTGATAGCTCTGATCTTGAGAGCTTGAGCTTGAGAGCTCGAGCTTGAGTCAAACTGAGTTCAGGAGGAACTTCAAGCTTTTGCAGAAAATGTATGATTCCATAATACCATTCACAGGAAGATAAGTACTCTGCCACTTGCTGACTGTCATGCTGCCCTTCCACTGCCAATTCTGTCTATGAATTTTCTGAAATTTCTGCTATAAAATTAATATCCAGCAGCTTATGATTTTCCTCCGCTAAAATCTTGGCAAGGCCCTGGCCTTTTACCAGTTTGGTGGGATTCACTTCAATATTGAACTCAATCATCTTTTCAATCCATCTCGCCCTCTTTCCGTCAATATCCATCTGAGTCAAAACATCTTTTATAGAAGACAAAGGGACATATGCGACGACCTTTGAATGAAGGATATAAATCCTGAATGATTTTAAAGCTTTTATGAGAGCATAATCTTGTTTCTCGATAGGATCATACCTTAGTTCAACATCCCTGAGTGTCTTTCTAAAGAAAGCCATGGGATGATCAAAATTTTCTTCGTCTTTCTGAAGCAGGACTGCTGCCACTGTGTCATAGGAAGCAAAAGAAAAGACATAGAAAGTCTTACTGTAATCTGGACTGATCAGAATCAGAGATTCGATGATCGCTTGCTTGATATCCTGAAAAGAGTTTCTCGCGCTGTCTGTCCATTTTATCTCAGCCCCTTTTTTCAGCATGCATGTTATGTGTTTGACTAATTCAGCAAAATTGGGCAGAAACCTTCTAACAAAATTTATCTTACCGAGCAGTGACTGAATGTCCTTCTTTGACCTCGGCAAGGACAGCTTTTGAATTGCCTCCACTCATGCTGGATCAATCATTACACCTTCGGCTGAGACGATGTGACCTAAGAGCTTACCCTTTCTTAGAGCAAACTGGGATTTCTTGGGATTCAATGAGATCCCAAGCTGTCTGCATTTTAAGAACACTCTTTTCAGATGTTTTAGATGCTCCTCATGGCTGCTGGAATATACTGTGATATCATCAAGGTATATGAGGAAAAACTTGTCCTTTTCTCCCACAAAGGCTATATCCATGGACCTTTGGAATGTGGCCTCGGAATTCATTAACCCAAAGGGAATCTTGGCATAAATAAAGGTACCCCAGGGTGTGGTAAATGCAGTCTTCTCCTGGTCATTAGGGTGAATAGAAACCTGATTGTAACCGGAAAATCCGTCAAGAAAAGACATGACCTTTGCCCCTGAAATCCTCTGTAACAAGTGTTCCATATTAGGAAGAGGATAGTTGTCCTTTTTAGAGCATTTGTTTAGATTTCTGAAATCTACACACAATATGACCTCACCATTCTTCTTCCTTACGATCACCAGATTGGCAATCCATTTGGAGTATCTCAAGGGAATTATGATCTTGGCATCTAGGAGTTTTTTAATTTCTTTCTCAATCACTGGCAGCAGAAGAGGACTGATAGGTCTGAGATTTTTCTTGAAAGGAATGGTGTCTTTTTCCAGAGGTATCTTATGTTTAATAATATCGGGATCATAAGTCTTTAAATCACTATATTTCCAAGCAAAAACATCAGAGAACTTCTTCAAAACACTGCAGTATTTTGATTTCTCATCAGCAGTCAATTTGGAAGACAAATTTATAAACTTGGGCTGACTTTTACCTCCTATGTTATGCTCCTGAACAACTGGATCTTTCTCATTTTTGTCTAGCTTGTAAGGAACATCATTCTGGTCAAACGACCTTTCCAGGGGCACCAAGCCTCGAGGTATATAATTGTTTGGTAACTGAACAATATCATGCTGTCCCAACTTCTTCTTTAGCTCAGGTTCCTGTGATTCTTCTTCATTAAGGTTCTGCTGATCAATGTGCAAATCAAAAAACTCATCTACCACTTGGAGAAATCTGTTGAGTTCATCATCATCTTCAAAAACTTTCCAATATTTGACATTATCAGGTAAGGAGGGTCGATATTTTACTTGAATCTCATAGCTGAGCTTAGGGGGCATGGGAGGAATGAATGTGTTGGCTGAAACAACAAGAGAATCAACGAGCTGATTCATATCCCTTGGTATGTATGAGATTTTAAAAACAGAAAAAGAATCACGCAGCTTCCATACCTCGTCTTTGTAAGCCTTTAATCTGACATGCTTAGCTTGAAAGGTGTTGTTTACCTGTTGTACGACGAGGTCTGCATCTCCTAATACCTTCAAACCTTTTATTCCCATCTCTTTGGCTGAATTTAATCCCAACAACAGAGCCTCATACTCTGTTATGTTGTTAGTGGTTCTGAAGTCGAGCTTGAAAGACAAAGATATGGTCTCCTCTGAAGGAGAGATCAGAACTACCCCAGCACCTGCTGAGTCTTTAGTACTAGCCCCATCGAAGTACATAGTTCAGACTGCAATGTTTTCACTTTCATCCTATTGTTCAATAGGCTTCACTAGCTGCATAGGAGTTGATTGACCATCATCAATTTGAAGGATGCATGAGCCAAAATCCGTATCCATAGCATAGATAGGATGATTGACGAAATTCTTTCCATCGCTGATGATATAAGCAAGCTGGTTTTCCATGTAAAGTCTTTTCATTTCCCCCCCAAACACTGGAATCGTAGCATAGGATAGATCCATCTGCAATGTACCACCTAATCTTTTTCCCCATGAATGAGACAAAAGCAGCCCAAACTTAGGTGGGATATCAGCAACTACTACGTCCATAACCATACTCCTCATTGTTAATTGAGCAAGGTTAATAACCATGTCTTTGATGAGGCTGAGACATCTGACCTTTCTAGAATCAAAGGAGAAAATATCTTGATATGGTTTTGTGACTTCAAGACCAAGCTCATCCATCACTGCCTTTGGCATAAGGTTATGTGATGCCCCAGAATCAAGCAAACAATTGTGAAGGATTTTTTCATGGACATTTAAGGATATGTAAAATGGTAGACAAGAATCGTCATGGTCTTCTATCATGGGCCCTATGGTCACTTTAGGTTGATCGTCTTGTAGGTTAACGAAATCATCTGATGGGGAGGTCCTAGGCTCAAGAGACTTTAAGATGGCTGCTTTAAAGACTTCATTCTTCATGAGTTCAGTTAAAGGCATTGGTATCTTGACCTTTTGAATTTCTGTTTCAAAATTGAAAGAGAGAGATGGTCTGTCTGAAACCTTTACCTCATTAGGAGGAGCCTTGAGACTGAATTGCTCCTTGACTAGGGGCTGAATTTGTTTCTTCAGTTTTTTTGCTGGAAGGGGGGTCTGTTTTTCAGGAGTGGGAGGCTGCTTGGCGGCAATCTCTTTACTCTTCACAGGAGCAGAATCTTCTTTGTCCTCCACAGGAGCAACAATGGGTGATTTTGGGGCAACATTCTTCTTAGATCTTAAGTTGTACCCTTTCTGGTCATCTGTCAAGTAGACAGCTCCTTCTACACTTGCTTCCTGAATTTGTTGATCCATCAGGGCCTCTTCATAGTCTATCTGTGTCAAAAATGAAGAATCATTTTCGTCACCGAAATAGTTTATATCGTCAACATCTTCAAGCTCATCATGAGGGGGCTGTTGGTATTCATCTAATACTTCATTTTGAAAAGGTGGTCTGACCCTCTGATCATCAACTAGATTTCTATCTCTTTGAAGGATTTGAACTTGTGGATTATTCCTCCTGTAAGGAAAAGCATTTGGATTTCTGGGGGAAAAAGTATTTGGTTCTTTTTCCCTTGTTGGTTGCTGATTTTGAACCTTCAACTTTGACATTTCAGATGTCAAAACATCCAACATCTTAGCCATCTTGTCCATTTTACTATTAGAAGTGGAGGATGTCTCAACAACAGACTTCTTCTTCTCAGCCCTTCCTTTAAGTTTCTGTGATGTTGTGATGTTAGACTCAACCTCGAGGGAAACGTCTTGCATTAAAGAAAGCGTGGCTGATCATCTTTCTCTAAAGATAAGACAAAACTCAGAATCAAAGGCAGCAGAGAATGTGATCTTTGCCGCTGCATCGCTTGGTTTAATCTCTGCAAGGATCTTACCAAACATTTTATTGAATCTCTTGATAAAGTCCGAGACCGATTCTCCATCTCCTCTCTTCAAATTTCCAAACTCAGAAATGTAGTATAACATATCTCTTCTTTCTCCCCAGTGTTTCAGGAATACCTCATCTAATTGTTCAATACTAGTGATCAAATTTGTTGGTAGTTCTTTGAACCACTTTCTGGCTTGGCCATCCAAACTCTAAACAAAAACTCTTGTCCACACATCTTCTTCTGAAATGTTAATGTTTTCTGCATAAGCATAAAAATCTTCAATGTGTTCTTCAGTAGTATACTCCCCTGCTCCTGTAAACTTTGGCATATATTTCTGATAGTCACCTGTTGGCATGTAAGACAGGGGATTGGGCAAGACAAGTGGGGCATATCTGTTTGCCAAGATCTGTTCCATCCTGGTCAAAGGAGCAGCCATGGCAGTCTTAGTGGTTGATACAGACGAGGAACTTGTGGGAGATGACGGAGGAGATGAGCTTCCTGAGTTAGAATAGAATGGTTGTTTTACTTCATCTTGAGCAGAAGGTTCAGAAGTTGGTGAAAAATAAGAGGCCTTATAAAATTG
Source organism: Picea engelmannii (assembly GCA_009831015.1). Taxonomy (NCBI): domain Eukaryota; kingdom Viridiplantae; phylum Streptophyta; class Pinopsida; order Pinales; family Pinaceae; genus Picea; species Picea engelmannii. Next base: position 624,130 of record ML782870.1, on the reverse strand, counting down.
ACCAAGAAACAACGCTAAATTCTCTTCACCCTTAGAGGAAAGATCATGGAGAATTTCTTCAAGGACAGGAAGATTAGTGTAAGTGTGTAAAACACCTTTCGAATGTTTGATAGGTGATGAATCAAAAGAATATGAAGAGGAATTTTCTTTCTGTTGGGAGGATTCAGTATTCAATTATTTTGGATGGGATGAAATGTCAATCTCAAGGACAGAATCAGTAATATTAGAAGAAAAAGAAGGTTCTTCTACCTTAGAAAATTGAGATGAATTTTTTATTCCCTAGGAATTTTGAGTTTCGGCAGGGGATTCAACCAAAGACTTTTTAGATATGGAAGGATGAGTATCAGTTGGAATACCTAAATAAATTGCACTTGCAGATCCGGAAGCTTGTCTTTGCAAAGATTTGCCCTTGGTGATGATCTTCTTTGGATCAGGAACTGATGTTGTCAATGGGCCTTCTGGGTTTGCCCTGGTGTGAGCTCTTTTGGGAGACACTTCATTTCAATGGAGTCACCAGATAGAAAATATACAACCTGATAGTGTCTACTTCTTGTCTATCACCAAGAACTAGATCTATGTCGTCTTTCAGAGAAGCTGAGCTTCGATCTCCTCTCCCCGACAATGACGCCAATTTGTTATCACTCCAGGAAACTCTCCTAGGCTATAAGTCGAAGATTCCTGGTAACTAACTCTTTTTGGGAATTTTTTTCTTAATAATTGATGTGGTTTTTGGATCAAGATGAATATCTAGGGACTGGAATGTGTTTTCAAGACTGTCTAGAAATATAAAATCTCACAAGGCCTTCTAGTAATGTAGTCAGGCAAGGTTTGATTAAAAGGTAGAGAAGATAGCTATTGAACCAGACTATACTCATATAAAACAAGCACAATGGGTTTAATAACCAAGGAAATAACTTATGATTATCAACTTAATCAATCAATTAGTGAGATGACAGTCACAGGCAGACTGAATAAGCATCAACAAAGAACATTCACTCATAAGATATCAGAGAATAGGAAAAGTCTGACAACACAACTGAAGGAAGCTTGCAATTTTTCATATAATAAGAATAGGTCTCTCATACAGTAGCAACATGTAGAACCCAAAATCGAACCCTTAATTCATCTTCTATCCTAAGATTTATAGCATTACAAAGTAGTTCTAAGATCCTGAAAACAAGGATCAAATATACTAAACATAGTAACTCAAAATTTTGTTGCAAAAAAAGTGGGATGCTTCCTCAAAATGAGGACAATCCCAGATTTCTCTCTGCTGATTGTTGGTGTAGTGTAGAACAGCCTCCTAAGTCTAGATGATGACTTTCAAATAGAGACTAAGTCGAATTTGCTAATGTGGCCAAGTGCCCTGCTTTTCTGTCTTAATTAAATATGTCCATAAACCTTTGAAATAACTCTTTTCTCCACGATTTGTCAAAAATAGCTGCTGGGATAGATTTGATAATTCATCAGTCACTCATTCGAAAAGATATTGAATCCTTTCATCTCAAAAATCCTTGATCTATGTAAAAACTCGTTCAATTCTGGACACACAGGCTTTCGGTGGTTATCTGGGAAAATTCCTGGTGAGTTATCCACCGAAAGTACCTCCTTTCAGTGGTTAATGAGCACAGTGAAGGCTCGCCTAAACCACCGAAAGTTAATCTTTGATGAGTTTCAAAATTGCAAAAATGTCTATCCTGAATCCTCTTTTAACACTCAAACTTTCTTAGATGCTACAGTCCTGGTTCGTGCAGACCTACAAACTTTTGCTGACTGTGTAGGGGGTTCAGGTACATCCATTATAGTTGTGGCTAAATTAGCCAAAGTGTCCAACCCAGTTTTTTTCTCTTCAGGGGATTCAAACTTCTTTAGCTTGAGCCTCAGAATCCTGAGATACCTGTATAATTTCATATTTTCTCTGATCAAGTCTATGTTTCTATCTTTGATTTTATCATGTTTTTCTCTATGAGTTTGATTCATTTTAAACATTTCATCATTTCTATCAGTGAGATCTGCATTGGCCTTTTTTATCACCCTCTCCAGAACTTCCCTCTCATAAATCTCTTGTAGGAGCTTGTTTATCTTTTGTGTTCTACCTTTCTTAGGCCTGTTTGAGGAGGCTTCTGGTTCTGGTTTCCTGTGGGTCTCTGGAGGATTTGATGGAGGTAAATTTGAATTCAATTTTGAATCCTGTTTGATCTGCAAGTGGTCCTATGTCTTTTCCATCCCCTGCTTTGATTCAGAGTCACTATAAGGTAGATTGAGAAGATTTTTTCCTGTGACAGGGTTTTTATCTTCAAACTGTAATTTCCTCTTGATTCCTCCCTTCTTGCTAGGGGATGTTTTTATAGGATCTCTGGGTGTTGAGATTCCTTTCATTTTCTTGTGACTACTCTTAGGAGTAGGATCTTTTCTGCCTCTAGCCTTCTTAGCTTCCATCACTGGAGGTCTTTCTGTTTGAAACTCATTCCAAAACAAAAAGAAACCCCACTCAATTTGTTTCCTTTGCGGAGATTCTCTCACAAGAAGGGTAATCAACCCCTGATGTGATAATCTGCTTACAAATTTAGCAGGCTGAGCTTTCACCTATCTTGCCATCTTAGTCAGCGTTTTATGAAAGAAGTAAGGCATGTTTATGTGTTCTCTGCCTGTGAAATGATTCAGCAGTTTAAAATGGTAATACATTACCCTGTTGTAGCGCCCCTCACAAGTGATATACACCAAAATTGCCCTCAGCAGGGACTGACACTTTGATTCTAGATAGGACATGGGAATATCCTTCTTCCAGGTCAAAGTTTTATGCACTGACAACAAATACGACCTGAATTCAACATTTGAAGGTGAGGAGGTTTTAAACCAACATTCCCCCGTTCTGGATAACCCTGTGTATTCGGAAATAGTTGCTTCATCTATAATAAACTCCTCTGTGCCTATTTTAGCAATCCTTCCATCATAGGAGAGGGAAAAAGCTTCGGCCACCTGTTGGTGAAATGTAGTCAACTTCTCACAGTATGTGAAAACTCTTGTCTGTATAAAACACTCTGCTACCTCCGGATGAGCTTCAAAATACCACATGCCATCGACTTCGGATCTCAAAGCAGGACTTGCTTTTGACATGGCTCGATGCTGACTGTTCCTGAAACTGTGGGAAACAAGTTGTTCAGGAGGCAATGGCTCTGGGAACTAGGAATACAGTCGATATCACTTATGAAAAACTGGTGAAATCGGTTGACAAAGCATAGGATTAATGAATTCACTAAAACACTGACCCACTCTCGGATGACAATCTAGCTGAGGAATGTCGAAACTTCATATTTTCGCAGGCAATTATATTTCAGAAACTTTGAAAGAGACTAGTTTCCGATCTTACCTCATAAACTGACCAGGTTTCTTTGACTCGGGATGCTTGCTGAACTCAGAGACACTTCGACAATCGCCAAAGAACGCGGGATCAGGATTTTTGAAAATATGCTTTGCTGATAAAATCGCAGGCTTGTGATTGTCTTCAGCGATATACGGGATTCATTATAACTCATCAAGTTTTCAGATGAAAGAATGACCTGGTAATGATGGATGACGTACTTGCTACTGAAATGGGGGGTAGCTCCGTGCAATCATACCTGCCAATCACCTCTCTGTGTGGATTTGAAATTATCAATGCAATGGATAAAACACAGGTGCTTCAAACCTTTCGGATGGAAGCAACGAATGTGCATCATCTCCCGCATGGCAAGCTTTCGACGGTTGTATTTCTAATCATTGCACTGATTTTTGACATCTGGCTCGTGCGAAAGAACGAGCTTTCATTTTTCACATTCAAACACTTTCGATGGTTACTTGCCTTCTGCTTCGACCCCTTATTTGCCGAAAATGAAAACTTTCGGTGGTTAATGATCACAGTGGAGGCTCGCCTAAACCACCGAAACCTGATATTTTTCCATTTTCTTGACCAAACCAAAATCAACATTTATTTTGAGATTATTTTGGAAATACATACTCTCTAACCTATTTACAGAAATTTAGAAATCAAATTTAGAACCCAACCTATCATCTAAAAAATCTAATAAAATTCACCAATTTATTTGAGGAGTTAACACCTCTTATCTGTAGACTTTGAATCATCATCTTTTCTCAACTTACAACTGGTTTGCATGTGAGTGATAACTGGTTTGCAATCTTCCATTCCGAACCTCTTTATCATTTATCTGATATACTTGGTTTGAGAAATAAAAATTCCTTGGTTGCTTTGATGTATCTGAAGTCACAAAAAGAAGGATAGTTCTCCAAGTAACAACATTTCAAATTCATTCTGCATGTCTTTTGCAAATTTCTGGCTTAACCTGTCATCATCACTACCAAAAATAATATCATCAACATAAAATTCAATTAATAAAATATTACCTTGAC
>ML782870.1:584269-613609 GCA_009831015.1 Picea engelmannii | reverse complement strand
TTGACTATTGATGAAGAAGCATGCCTTGTCTACATGTTGACATCAATAATTGGTAATTGGAGTTGACATCAATGTTGGTATTGCCATCAATGCCAAAGGGGGAGATTGTTGGATCATGTTGTCATTGATGCCAATGGTTTGATCATTTGGGATATTATTGGATCATATGTCATTGACGTAAATGGTTTGCTTTGATTGATGTCATTGATCGATGTCAAGTAATTGATTGATTGATGATTGATGAACAATGAATATGCATTGATGAGAATGATAGATGTCCAAGTGGAAACCAATTGATAAATATGGATCATTGATATGATGCCCTTGATGAGAATGATAGATGTCCAAGTGGAAACCAATTGTTAAAGATGGATCATTGATATGATGCATTGATGAAGATGGATCAATGAGTTGTCATTGATACATGATGCATAGTTTATATATATGATGCAGTGGTGAATCGATGAAAAGATGAATATTATTGTCTTATCATGGTTGATAAGGTGCACAAATGGATGAACTCCAAAGTGGTCCCCTTATGGTGAAAGCCCTCACGAGAAGACGCTTTATGGATTGATTTATCCTAGAAGAATGGTTGGAGGACCCATGCTTGCATTTGGATTAATGAGATGAAGATAAATCAAGTTGTTGGTGAAACTATCCTAGATGGATAGTGCTTGACATTCCATTTTTAGTGGTATGTGGAATGTCACATAACTCCTCACGGTTTGAGAGTTATGACTCTACAAAGTTGAAGGACCCCCATATGATGGCTTGAAGCCCCAAAAGGTCAAATAAGTCAAAGTGCTTGAAAAGAAGAAATCATTATTTAAATGTTAAAGTAAAGTAACAAAATCACGAAAGATTATTTAAATGATAAAATGAAGTGACAAAATCAAGAAGGAATATTTAAATGATAAAGTATTGGAGAACTTTATATTCATGGAAAGTGGTTAACCCTAAAATAAGGAAAATAGGTTAAGTGACCTAGAATATGAAGTTATAAATAAGAATCTAGGATCTCTTGTAAAATACACATTTTGTTGAGAATCATTTTTGTGGATCAATGGAGAGCTTCTTGTGAATATCTTTTGGAGTATTGATGGAGAGATTCTTGTAAGAGCATCTTATTGGTATGGATCTCTTGAGAATGATTGAAGATCTATTCTGAGGAAGAGAGCAAGAGGAGGATCTCATGGATGCATCAAAGTTTCAGTAATGTCAGAGATCTTGATGGCAAAATTCTCGGATTCACAAAAAACCCTATTTTTTGATGCCCACATGGGTTGTCTGTGTATAGGGTGCATGTACACGTGGGATGGATATGTATAGGGTGAGTGTACATGCAGGATGACTGTGTATAGGGAGCGTGGAGTGGATAAAATCATGGAGATTTGTGTTTGAGCTAGTGCCAAGCTCTTGGATGATGAGGTAGGTTCCAGATCTGCATTCTATGGCCTCAGATCTATCACCGAGACACTGGTATGGTTACATTATTGTCTTAATGGATACTATTGTTTGATGTAGGCATTCTTGGTATAGATTCTATGATGTGTTTCAGTTTGGTTGATTTGGTTGATGGAGTGAGCAGTACTCTTATGATTCAGTAGTGACATGACTGCTATGGTATACTAGTTGTTTATACATGATTGAGATAACATTCATATTGATTTGTTATGGAGCATGAGAAAGATATTGGAGAACTTAGATGTGTTGTGACTGGCTATGGGTTAGTTTGGATAGTGGAAGAAAGAATAGAAAGTGATTGCAGGTTGCATAGGATCTGAGCATATTTCTCAGAAGCATACGCTTGTTGCATTATACACTGGCCGCATTCACACGTGGGTTGTAGTGAGCCAGGGCACGTTCACACACGGGCTGCACTACTGACAGGTCGCGTACCTATTGACAGATTGATATTTGTTGAGGATTTTTGCCTCATCTCAATTGATGTTGAGGGTGTAAGATGAGTCTTGAATTATAGAGCATTTTCTCTTACAGAGTTGTACTCTATTCAGTTGTTGCTGATAAACCCCAAGGATTGTAGTCCGTAATAAAAAGAAAATTGTACATACATCTTGTTTTCTTTGTGTTCATTGTGGTGATGACTTGTTGATGTTATATTGTTGATATGTGCTCACATCTAACTGGTTATAAATGATAGAAATGGGTAATGAATAAATGTTGAATGCTAATTGATGAGTTTTTGTGCAAGAGGGAAGTTTTGGGAAAAAGAGCCCCACACTCATTCACCCCCCCTCTAAGTGTGGTAGGTGTGTCCAACATGAACATTGTTTTCAGACTTGAGGAACAAAGGGATGCAGACTCAATATGAAGTAATTTTTCCAGAGTAACTTTTCTCTCAAAGTTGAATGCTTTCTCCTCTTTTCCATAGCTCGGAATTGTGCTCTTATAGCCTTCAAAATGCAACTGAAGGGCCGAGTCAGAACGTTTCCAGTATATGGAACACCAAGGATCAGAGATCTCCTATTGTGACATGGAAAACTAACTTCATTTTTGTATTTTCTGGCACAATTCCTGATATACACAGGCTGTATTGGAGCATCCTATGTATACGCATGTTGTATAGTAGATAGGGCCCGTATATGTGGAAATATATGTATTTTTATCTCTGGATTCATAAAAAAGGGATGACAAGTTTGCATAGGGAAATGGAAAAAGGCCCTCTATGCAAGATAACAATTGTGAGGCAAATATTACTATAACAAATGCTCCCTAATGTGTGAGATCATAGGAAAATCTGTGATGGTTGAAATACATTATAAATAACCAAGAAGTGGAGTGGTGTAAACCCAGCTAGAAAGACTAGTTGTTCATTACATTCCATGTTCACTTTACATATATGGATGCCAATAGAATAAAATGTAGATCCATGTGGAAAATATACCAAATAAGTGTCTATGGCCATGAATAGGCAAATACAAATGAGGTTATATGCCAAAATCTGTCATAATCACAAACAAGGCCCAATAGAACCTGTCTAAAAACCAATCTGAAGATATTTGTATGCAATGGAGTATAATCTAATGTCCCATGATTACTGAAGTCAAATAGGTGTTGGTCCAATGAAAGGGAAGCAACAACTCAGAAAATTTTTGGCAACATAGTGATTTCTTCGAGTCTTCTACACTATTTTCCAAGGGTGCAAATCTACATCATGTGAATAAAAGAGTTGAGGTCGAACACAATGAGACATCATTTGATTACCGGTCATTGAGGTATACCATTAAAAAATGTGAGATAACCTACCAATAATGAAAGTATGTATCAAGGCACCGAGCACATTCCTACAAGTGTGAATAAAGGAGTAGGTGTCGAACACTTGAGGAATCCATTGATCAGGAGACATTGATGTATTCCAATCTGTCAATGGTGAGAAAGCCTGCCACTGATGATTGCAAGCCTCAAGGTACTCATAAAAATCTAGGTCCCATATCCTGAATAAATGAGCTAAAGTTGATGGAAAGAGACTCGCTAAAAGGAGAGCATTAAGGCATATCCCATCAGTCAACACGAGAAACAAAGTAGGAGATTTATAATTTGGTGGAGATCAGACGAAGAACATGTTCACGAACCAATGACCCTGTGCATCTTTCATGTGTGCCAAATGAAAGCGGTACATGAAAAAGACCCTCTGAATAACTTCCAATGATGAAAACTGTTGACAAAGGCGAGGAAACCACGAATAAGGCTAATGTCATCCAAGACATTGCACGAATCCCAAAGTGTGAATAGATGTCTTGCCTTCGAACACAAGGGAAACCACCCAGTCAGCAACCAATGATGAAATGTCGACTGCTAGGTTCAAGGTGACCTACCAATGATGAAATTAGGGCCACAGTGCATGATAATACCATAGTATCATGTGATTATTAGACAAATTGAGGGTATGGCCGACATGCAAAGTCAAGAGTTTTGAGAAATGGCCGACACAGGTTGAGAGAATTCCTTTGAATAAGAGCATGAGACATATGGTGGACTCCAGCGACATAGACTCAATGATGTAACTATTAGATGCAGGAGGCATCAATAATGTTCTCTGTAGGGACTGGAAGAGTAACCAGTCGGTAGATAAAATTCTGTAACAGGATCAGCTTCCTGAGGCCATGCTAAACTGAAAATTATGATGACACAAGGACTCAATAACATTGTGTTATGTTCAAAGGTGACACGACTTCTGCCAAATACAATATAGTACTCCCTTCCTGCCCATTTGTTTTTTTTTCTTTTCATAACAAATGAATTCTATGATACAGAGGAGGAAATGAGTGTCGTAAGTAAGCAAAACTAGTTCTAGTAGTGGAATGTACCTATGCTCAATGAAAGGAAATGCATGTAGGAGATGGACACTCGAGGTAATGTTCCCTCTAGAGTATAGCATGTCAAATTGTGAAGGATATAAACAAGGTTCTACTTGTTTGAGGATGCAAAAAATGCTTAGGCAACAATTTATAACACAAATAGAGAACTGGCTAAAGGCTCAATATTGCAAGCGAGGGCATGAGATGCAATCACAACTTTATGCCAAAAAATGTCATTTTTATGTCTTTTAGTCTACTTGGTGTGAAAAATGGATAAACTTGTGCCAAATAGACGTCTTTTCGAATCCAATTTACGAGTGTGAAAAAGACAAGTTCACTCTGTGATATTTTCTATTTTTGGTAACGAGTCAGAAAAGAGATTAACTAAGATTCATGACCTTTCAAATCCAATTTAATGAGTGTGAAAGGGAAAAATCACTCGACAATACTTTCTATTTTTAGATGAGTCAGAAAATAGCTTAACTAAGACTTGTTTGGGAGATTCTAAGTGGCATGTCACGGTGGAGGCCAAGGCTCCCGTGCAAACATTCTGTGGAATTTCAGTATCTTACGAAGAAACAACACAATCTTAGGAAGACCCAAAGATATCCAAGTCGAGGAGGATAAAGTGCTAACAGAGGTTATCGTCACCATGTTATATCAGATAATGTGTTATATGGTGCTCTAATTCTGTTATGTGTTTCCTTTTTCCTCTTTCACCCCCTACAACAAATTCAAAATTGAAGGTTTCAACCACCTAATTTATCCTTTGCTCCTATGAAAGGTTCTACCTACCAGTCATTGTTTTCATTTGTTTTTAGGGTTTGACTCCATAGCCCAATGGTCTTTTTCCTTTTTCCCAACCAAACCCCATTTTCTACCCTATCCTCATCAATGATCTAGCCATTGTACTGATTAGATAACCTATCATTATTGACTAATATATAAAGAGAGATCCCTCTTTGGGTTGGAAGGGTTAGCTTTCAACCTGTAACTTGGCTTGTGGTTAGCTCTGTGACTTGCCTCCACAACCAGGGAAATTTACATATTTTGGCATCATTGCTGGGGAACAAAAGTTGCATTTTCCCTAGGAGAAATGACAAGGTTTAGACCTGATTTTGGATGGTGGATAGAGGTCAAACACAAGAAGGTTGTAAATTTCCACTTGACGATTCTAATAAAGATTCAATGAAATTCAAGGAATCCATTGGAGGATGATATCTTTTGACAACAATATGAAGGGACAAAGAGTCAGGTATCAAAGTGCAAATTTATTTCAAGAAATTTTATTCATATTCATCAAGTGCCTATTTTCTTTTCCAGAGCATGTTAAAAAAAATTTCCTTTACCTGCTACATTCTAATGAGGACCACAAATCTGTATTTGAAAATCCTTGTTTTGAAACTGTGAATATATCTTCTTCATTGTTACGAGGGAAAAACTCTCTATGTCCAGGGTAAACCACAAAAAACAGGTATGACTAAATAAATCTACTCAATTCTGACATATTCTATATAAACCAATGTGCAAGAGAGATAAGAAAGAAGCCTACCTCGTTCCGATGTTTGAAGATGTCCACCGTTGAGCACTTCGACCCAAAGATTTATACCTGCGACAAGTTCTCAAAAAACAAGTAGAGCAAGCATATAGTGATAATATAAAAGGTTATCACATTAGAAAGAATAATCCATCAATAAACATTATAAACATGCCCATGGATAATAATCATATATTTGCATGATACCAATAGGATGGGAAAGGAGTATTTCTATTAATAAATGATTAGAAAAAGTGATAACATTATAGACTTCTGTGTCGGCATGGTTCGAAACCAAGAAACCAAGTTCCTTCTAACTGGGTCTCCACCACTTCAATCCTCTACCAAAAGAAAGATCATAGAAAAGAGATAATGAGGTTCTCACAACAATAGGGAAAGAGCTTGGGGGTTGAAGACTGTGTTCAGACTTGAGGAACAAAGGGATGCAGACTCAATATGAAGTAATTTCTCCAAAGTAACTTTGCTCTCAAAGTTGAATGCTTTCTCCTCTTTTCCATAGCTCGAAATTGTGCTCTTATAGCCTTCAAAATGCAACTGAAGGGCTGATTCAGAACGTTTCCAGTGTACGGAAGGCCAAGAATCAGAGATTTCCTATCGTGACATAGAAAACCGACTTCATTTTTATATTTTCTAGCACAATTCCTGATGTACGTGGGTTGTAGTGGAGTAGCTTGCATATACACATGTTGTATAGTAGATAGGGCATGCATATGTGGAAAAATATGTATTTTTATCTATGGATTCATCAAAAATGGATGACAAGTATGCATAGGGAAATGGAAAAGGGCCCTCTATGTAAGATAGCAATGGTGAGGCAAATCTTGCTATAATAGATGCCCCCTAACATGTGAGATCAAAGGAGTATCTGCGATGGACGAAATACATTATAAATAACCCAGAAGTGAAGTGGTGTAAACCCAGCTAGAAATATTAGTTGCTCATTACATTTGTGTTGACTTTACATATATGGTTGTCCATAGAATAAAATGTAGATCCATGTGGAAAATATAACAAATAAGTGTCTATGGCCATGAATAGGAAAATACAAATGCGGCTATATGCAAAAAGTTGTCATAATCACAAACAAGGCCTAGTAGAACCAGTCTCAAAAACAATATGAAGATATATGTATACAATGTAGTATAATATGATGTCCCATGATTACTGAAGTCAAATAGGTGCTAGTCCAATGAAAGGGAAGCAATAACTCAGGAAAGTTGTGGCCACATAGTGATGTCTTCAAGTTTTCTACATTATCTTCCAAGGGTGAAAGTATACATCATGTGAATAAAGGAGTTGAGGTCGAACACAATGAAACATCATTTGATTACCGATCATTGAGGTATACCATTAAAAAATGCGAGACAACCTACCAATAATGAAAGTAGGTATCAAGGCACCGAGCACATTCCTACAAGTGTGAATAAAGGAGTCGGTGTCAAACACTTGAGGAATCCATTGATCAGGAGACATTGATGCATTCCCATCTGTCAATGGTGAGAAAGCCTGCCACTAATGACTGCAAGCCTCAAGGTACTCATAATACTCTAGGTCCCATATCCAAAATAAATGAGTTTAAGTTGATGGAAATAGACCCACTAAAAGGAGAAGGAATCTCTCATCAGTCAACACGAGGAACAAACCAGGAGCTTCATAATTTGGTGGAGATCAGACAAAGAACATGTGCACGAACTAACAACCCTGTGCATCTTTCATGTGTGCCAAATGCAAGCAGTACACGAAAAATACCCTGTGAATAACAGCCAATGATGAAAATTGTTGACAAAGGCGAGGAAACCACCAATAAGGTAATGGCATCCAAGACAGTCCATGAATCCCAAAGTGTGAATAGGTGTCTTGCCATTGAACATAGGGGAAACCACCCAGCCAATGACTAATGATAAAATGTCAAATATTGGGTTCAAGGTGACCTATCAATGATCAAAGTAGGGATAGGGTGCATGATAAGGCCATAATATCATGTGATTCTGATACAAATGGAGGGTATGGCCGACATGTAAAGTCAAGAGTTCCGAGAAATGGCTAACACAGGTTGATAGACTTCATTTGAACAAGAGCACAAGACATATGGTAGACTCCGAAAAAATAGACTCAATGATGTATCTATTAGATGCATGAGGCATCAATAATGTTCTTTGTAGGGACTGGAAGAGTAACCAGTCGATAGAGAAAACTCTGTAACAGGATCAGCTTCCCGAGGCCATGCTAAACCCAAAATTATGATGATACAAGGACTCAATAACTTTGTGCTTGGTCAAAGGCGACACACTTATGCCAAATATAATATAGTACTCCCTTCCCACCCGTCATTTTTTTGTTTTTTCATAACAAATGAATGCTATGGTACAGAGGAGGAAACACGTGTCGCAAGTAAACAAAACTAGTTCCAGTAGTGGAACGTACCTATGCTCAATGCAAGGAAATGCATGTGGGAGATGGACACTTGGGGTGATGTTACCTCCAGGGTATAGGGTGTCAAATTGCGAAGGATATAAACAAGGCTCTTCTTGGTTGAGGATGCAAAAATTGCTTAGGCAATGGTTTATAACGCAAAGCGAGAACTAGCTAAATGTTCAACACTGCAAGTGAGGGCATGAGATGAAATCACAACTTAACACTAAAAATTGTCCTTTTTTATGTCTTTTAGTCTACTTGGTGTGAAAAAGGGATAAACTTGTGCCAAATAGACGTATTTTCAAATCCAATTTACGAGTGTGAAAAAGACAAGTTCACTCGATGATCTTTTCTATTTTTGGTAACGAGTCGGAAAAGAGATTAACTAAGACTCATGACATTTCAAATCCAATTTAACGAGTGTGAAAGCGACAAATCACTCGACAATTTTTTCAGTTTTTAAACGAGTCAGAAAAGAGATTAACTAAGACTCGTTTGGGAGATCCTAGGCAGCATGTCACGGTGGAGGCCAAGGCTCCTATGCGAACCTTCTGTGGAATTTTAGTATCTTACGAAGAACTGACACAAGCTTGGGAAGACCCAAATCTCTCTAAGTTGAGGAGGATAAAGTGCTAACGGAGGTTATCATCTCCGTGTTATATCAGATAATGTCTCTTCCCGAAAAAGACATAGGTAGAGGCATTGGATACCCCACAAGACCATCCCAATCAAATGGAACCTTGTCAAGACTTGGAGGGAGAGAAATCGGGAAGAGTAAAACTCTCTCTTTTTTAGAAGGTGAAGTACTAGAAATTCTAAGGATATGGCATAGAAGGTATAGAACCAGAACTAAAAGAGAAGGATCGACCAAAAATTGCATTGGCATGACCTCTTCCTTAGACTTATCACTCTCCAAGAGAAGAGTGGGTTCGATGGAATATTGCATCGATATGACCACTTCCTCAACCATTGGTTGAATAGGATGCGATACAACAAGGTCAAGAAGTGCATCACCCCAAAAAACATGAGTGTTGTCGGTCGAAGATTGCATTGACACGACCATTGGTTGAACAATATGTGAGATAATAAGGTCAAGAGACACATCACCCCCGAACATAGGAGAGGTGTCTATAGAATATTGCATCGACATGACCACAGGTTGAATGGGATGTGAGACAACAAGGTCAAAGGATGCATCAACCCCTAAAGGAAAAGGGGTGTCAGCCGAGGATTGCATTGGCATGACTATTGTATCAACCAAAGAAGGAGCAGAGTGTTGTGAAACCATAGATGCCACAGAACCCGAAGGGCCCTTAAGTGAGCCCCACGCTTCTAGTATCTCAACAATAACAAGACACAAATGAGTAAGGTGACTTCCTTCACAAGTCCTGCAAAGGAATCTAGGCTTATGTATGAGATGTCTAGGATTCTTAATCACATGAATTCCCCCATCATGACTTATAGTGGCTGGTGACATGCTCCCAGCATGACTTGCAGAGGCTAGTATAAAATTTCCAACATGACTTGCAAAGGTTGGTGATGAATCCCCAACATGACTAACAGAGGTTGGTAATGTATGTTTAGTGTGACTAGTAGTGACCAAACATGTGCCACCAACATGACTTGCAACAACTGGTTACAGGTATTTAACATGACTTGCAGAGGTTGTCAACCAATCTCCAACATGGCTAGTAGAGTTTGGTGATGTTATGCCAATATGACATGCAGTGACTAGACTTGCACCCCCAGCATGACTTGCAGTGGCTGGTTGCAGGTCTTCAACATGACTCGGAGAGGTTGTCAACCAATCTCCAACATGACTAGCAAAGGTTGGTGGTATAATTCCAGTATGACACGCAGTGACTAGACTAGTGGTGGTAGTGAATTGCGGCATTTGAGACAAAGGTCCAAGGAAATATTGGTTCTGAGAAATTGCAGGCCAGGAAGGATCCTAGTTTACACCTTGTCCCTATCCAACAGTATAGTACCCTCCTCCATACTAATCCATAAAGGGTTGTAAGGGCATCGACATTGAGGAAGCTGCTTGTGAAGAGAAGGCGACATGACAAGGGTTACTCATGTGAGGATATATGTTTCCCCCAGATGAAGGAACTTCGTGAAGGGGGTTTCCCATACTACAAAAATAAATTCCCCCGGATGAAAAAATAGAGGACAGATGAAGGTCAGGCATGGGAAAAGTGTTCATAGGAATCAACATGGTGGAAGATGGATAAGTGGATGGAGTGTAATAAGTAGAATGATTTCTTAACTAGGAACTTACTTCTTGCACAGTGGATTCGTAGGAAGGAAGATTCCAACCTCCTATTGTAAGAGGTGTTTGAAGGATATGACTCCCACCAAACAGAGAGGGATAAGAAGGAGGCATCATGCCCCCAGACCCAAAAATTGTATTCTCATAAGGAGGCGAGACAAAGGATGGAAAGGGCGATGACATATCAAACATACCATGAGAAAAATGATTAGAGACCCAAGGCACCGACTGAGTACCATAATTATGCATACCATAATAAGAAACAGATGGATTTTCCCCCATGACCGTCATGGGCTGGTAGCAGTAAATGAGGGGGCCAAAGGAACCCCACTATCCATGATAAAGATAACTCAGTATAAACTCTTAAGGACAACTAGTAATCAAATAGGACACCAAAAATTCAAATGACCAATATGCATGCAAACAGGCTAAACTAGCTGAGTGGCCTCCCTCGCTAAATAAGGTATGTCTCATCCAAGAGGGACCTGAGACTCTCGGCTACATTTTGGATGTAAAAGAATTAGTTATAGGGGCCCTCATGGGCTTAACAACCAGTCGGTCAGATCCCCCCAGAGAGGTAATCTTCCATAAAGGTTGTGTGTTTTCCGACCCCTATCTGACCCAGGGTATAAGCAGAATAACC
The DNA here is from genome assembly GCA_009831015.1 of Picea engelmannii. Classification (NCBI taxonomy): domain Eukaryota; kingdom Viridiplantae; phylum Streptophyta; class Pinopsida; order Pinales; family Pinaceae; genus Picea; species Picea engelmannii. The sequence goes on along the minus strand of ML782870.1, from coordinate 602,399 downwards.
CCTGCAAGTAACCTATGAGACACATAATTCAAGAAACTAATAAACCACTGTATAACCGATGCACATGCAAGAAGTCATAAGTCTGGATTACCGTATGGGTAGGGTAGTGTTGAGCTCTCAACACACCCTAAAAAGTCTATGCCAAACTCTACTTTTTGGGTACCACTTATTGTTTAAATCAGAACAATGTTGTTTCCGCTTATCTTTGTTTTCTACAATTTCCCCTTGATTCTTTAAAAGTCTCACTGAACATGTCAAAACCATCACAATGTAAAGGGAGTAACATTTGAATAAAGAATCAACCACTAAGTCATTTCACCTGATGCATCCAAATTTTGGCACCCAGAAGAATCAGAGGTGAAAGAAAATCGTCCTAGAAAACTAAGGAAATCAATCATTAGTTTTCATCGGCATCGGTAAATGGGGATTTGTTCTTTCATGATAAACATTGCACAAGAAATTTTTCGATGACCGATTTCATTTAGCATTGGCGAAATGAAAAAGGAAGTAGTCGTTTGCGGGGAAAGGGAGGAATCGCCGACAGCTGATGCCGAAAAAACATGTCGGCATCGATGAATTTCCAAGAAGCTATCCCAAGGGAAAGGATGCGATAAGTTCATCCCCGGTTACTAACTTCTAATATCTAATCGACATCGGTGATTCCTACGATGGGATAGGAAGCGCACAACTGAAAGAAGGTTACCACCTCTGTTGGCACTCGTGAGTCCAGTCACCTGTCTTTTTCAACCACGTGTCACGTTAGAACCATCTGACGAAATAAATTTGCATCGACAATTTTTTTTCTTTTGTAAGGAGTACCAACAAAGAATACCATAGCTCTACATCGATCCTTGACTTCCCCTTTCAGAAAATGACACGATGGGAAGTTTTAGCTCTAATATACTCTAGATACGATGCATTTAATTGATTTATTAATTCCAAGATCGTGCATTAGTATTTGATTCATGCACAAATATCAATGACCATTTTAACCTGTATATACAATGTATCTCCCTCCGTGCCTCCACTGTCAACCTATGTAAAATTGATTACAGAGAATTGGCGGTGATTAGTTTAAATATCGTCCCATTACTTGTATTAACGGATTGATGCGACTCGTAAGTTCTCTCTCGCTATATTACCCTGAATTATTATGAGCCAGATCATTCTATGTGCAAAGAGGTCTAAAACACATAGAGGATCGAGACAAATGACCTGGAGAAGGATTCCAAGGTATAGTGAGTATTAAGAAACAGAGTTTAGCAAGCAAATAGGTATGTACCAGTCTAGTTTTGATTTCATTTCACATATAAATTAATATCTAATATTATTCTATGTGTCAGCCCTAATTGAGCATCTTTGGTTGCAAGAACGATACCTCTGAAGAAACCTACCACCAGGAAATATCCTAGAGTCCCAAAGTTGCAAGAATCAGAAGTAGGAGAAGGCTCCTCCTCAGCAATTGCAAGAAAATTGGAATTCACTTCCAAGCCAGCGCTGATCATCAAGGTGATCACCAAAGAAGCCTTTTCTCAACCCTCGACCTTTGGGGACATAGAGGAGAACATTGGGACCAAGACAACATTCCCATGATGGGAAGACCTATTCAAGGAAATAAAGCACGAAGAATTCCCCGAGTATGCCTTGCATAGTGATCCTGACACAAGGAAGATGGATGATGAGGTCTTCATCAACATCCACAAGGATTACCTACACATGGTGGAAAGCAGGACTTTGGTATTCCCTTGCATTGAAATTTTGCAATGGCTCATTGATCACAGCGATGCATAGAAGTGTGTAATTAATGATGATAATGGTCAAATCGCCAGGGTTATCCTCCCAGTAGAAGTCCAAAAGTATTACAAGCTCAGGGAGCCAGATGAACGTTTGAACAAGGATTTTGTTGTGAAGTTTTATTAGAATCACGACACCAGCAAAATCATGGCATCCTGGTGGAGAGAAGACAAAAAATTCACCAACCGAAACTCTGGTTGGTACCTGACGACCAACCTCATACAACCTTATATCTATCTAATGTCTCTCCTTTTCCGATTGCATGGAGAAAAAGATTGCTCAAGGTTTTTGGAGGCATGGATGCCTTTGGCTTATACTATCGCCATCTTCGGAACAAGCTTCAACTAGGGTGCGATCATCTCCAAATATATTAGCACCTACATTCTACAGGCTCAGCAGCCGAAGGAAGGAGAAACTCCTACCTTCTACATGGCATCTTATCTATTGGATATCATCTGTGCAAGAAATGTCTTTGCAGGAATGAACCTGAGCTGACACACTTCCGAGCTCCCGGTCCATGTCTATTTTATCATATTGGGGGAGAACAGGTATAACATATCCTACTCTCTCATTTGCGACCAATTTATCACACCTATTCATTTATTACTATTCAAGGAGTTCCCAAGGCTGTCTTATGCGGCCAAAAAAGTTATATTGAAAGTCGTTCACTGGTACTTGGAAGAGCGCGAAACCTACATTGGGATTTTTGATGCCACGGGAGCACCACATTTTCTACCTATATATGTCCCCGATTGACTGGTACTAGGGGAAATATGTTACCAAACTATCTTGCAGGGGTACAATGACACTTTGGTGAAGGATAAGAAGTGAGCATTCATACCCTATGGGTTTCACATCGGCTTCTACCAGGTTAAAGACACTGTGCAGGCCAAGAAAGAGAGATTAAGTCAATTGGAATTTCAGTTCCAGATACGACGTTTTCACAAGAACAATCCTAAGGGTCTGGTATCGAAACATGAATCACAATTATCGTCCTGTTGGCCTTATGCCCATGACCGGTTTGAGGATGAAATATTCACTGAAAATGCTCAAGATTGGGATGAGGTAGTGGAAATAATGGCTGACCCCAAAATAACCAAGTTCAAGGCCATGAGTTGGGAAGAGAAAGTGACATCCTTGGATGAAAGAGTGCAAAGAGCGAAAGAAATTCTCAAGACTAGGTAAGAAAGCGTAACATTCGAATCGACCGAAATGATGGAAGCTCCCTAGGAGGCCCCTATACAGAACCTGAATTTTCTCAAAACTCCAGGTGCAAGGGAAAGAGGGACACTATTGCTCCAACATGCTCAGCAAATAATGGATCTGGAGTCAAATGATCCGGCCTTCTTATCGAGCATTCCAACCAGTAACCCAGAAGAGAGTCCCGCAGCGGTAGGCGGCTCCGAGATCACAGACCCTGGTAACATCAACAGGTCATATGACCCTGAATCCACACTGTCACCAACCAATTTAGTAGCAGGAACACCAACTCAATCAAAGCCGAGTCGGGTGCTGGTCGAAACTAGTGCACCTAACCCTATGTCTAAGTTCATAGATATATACAGTGATGATGAGAGTTTGGAGGCATCTCAGAAAACCTCTATGCATGTAGAATAAGAAAAGGGAGCCGAGGAAAAAACACCTCTTGTTCCCGATGTTCAGAGTCAAGAGGACACATGAGAAGAAAAAGGAGCCAAAAGTGGCTTAGACACAGAAATTCCCGATGCACCAGAGACCCGAGCAGGTAGTCCCAAGGACAAGTCAAAATTAGACGTGTCAAAAGAAATATCCCCGCAGAAGGACATCGACAATGTCATGGCTAGAATATAGGCAAGTATTGAGCTCGCTCCCAACACATCCATTCCACTTGATACTCAGGTCCCCGATAAACATTAGGAAGAGGCCGGGCCTTTGGAGAAAAACAAGGAGGTTCAAGAGTCTGATATTGAACAAATATATACCACCGACAGCCTGAGAAACATGCTCACATGGGGTGATCAATAGATACCAGATCTAGTAGATGAAGTAGCAGACATCTATGCGATCTCCTATGATCAAAAGAGGAAGGCCATCATACAAAGGATTGCTAAGAAGAGGAAGATTACTGTGGACCATTCTATTTTGGTTACCACAGAGGAAAGCTTGATCAACACAATAGATGCTTGCATGTCTAAACTAATGGGAATGGGAAGATCCCTCTCTAATGCTACCTAGGATAGGGCCAGGAGGGATGAAAGAGATCTAGATGATACTCTGAAGGAACTGGAACACCTACACCATATTGTTGAGTATTATAAAGGTGCCACACAGACCGCGACATATTTGAAGAGTGAGTTTTCACGATTTTACAACAAGTACAAGAAAGAAAGAACCCTGTTAACTGAAAATATAATTGAATTCCAGGAGGACACTCTCATGGCTCTCGCAGCATGCAAGGAGATGGAATGATGGCATGAAAGAGCGCAACAAGTAGTGGAAAGGCTTGAATACATTGAGGCTGTCCAACAAGGTTGAGAAAAGGAAGAACATGGTATTCTGTTGTTAAGCAAAAATAGCCTCAACCACATAAAGAGATCCACAGAATACTTGAATAAGATGTCCTGGGACCCACATCGACAGATCCAAGAACAATATGCCAAGTGCCAGAAGCACTGGGATAAAATTAATAAAGTAATGAAAGATATCAAGCTCCCCAAGTTTGTCAACCCCAGTGAGTTTATCGACATAAGAAGTGAGCTCAAGATGTATGCCGAACAAAACTCCATATGGGCTGAAGAGCGCGCGAAGGTAGCTGGTGTGAGGCTTGGACAGGTGTGACAATCCATAGAACACTGGATCAGAGCTAAAACCATGTTGCAACAAATGAATTCCACCTTGATAAAATACCGAGCGCATGCAGTGAACATCAGAGGGATATATGCAGCCCCAATGGAACAACACAGATTCCCGTGGGCCCATACTTGTGAAGAACTCTTTATTAGATGATCTGATTATGAAAGAATCCACATTTTTCAAGAAACAACTCAGGTGGACTATTGAAAGGCTGTCAGATGATGACTCCACGTGGTGATTTTTTATTAGCTCAAATTGTATTTTACCGTTAATTACTATTAAGACTTTATATTATAAATAGGAACATAGACTGATGGTCTAAGGGTCAATGGTTTGTTCCAAGAACTCTTTTCTTTCTAGTTGTTAAGAATTATTTTGGAGCTGCTATGAATGAAGAAGTCCTTCTAGACCAAAGACGAAGTTGTTTTCATCATATGCATGTGTAATTGAGCCTGGAGAAGGACTATTTCCTATTCAGTTCATGAGAAGATGTAAAAAGTAAGAGCTATCAAATATGTTGTCAAGTTATCTGGTGCAATTGCTTTGTTGTTCTTTTCTTTAATGGTGGAAATGATGAATCGTTGTGTGGATATATGATGAAGGATTATGGTAGATGAATTATTTTTCTTGCTATTGATCTTATCATATAAATGTTTTCTTCTAATAATTAGTATTATCAAATAGTAATTGGATGCTCACATGGTTAATGTATTATTACTAGGCCTGTGGTATAGGATTATTGTTTGCATGTTTGAGCAGTGGGTTATCCCAAGCTCATCCTCTTCTACAGTAATTAAATTTGATCTCATTTTGTTTCTTGGATAGTTTAGGTTAAAATCTCAGCTAGTGATCAAGTGCTCACATGGTTAAAGTATTATTACTAGGCTTGTGGTAAGAGATCATTGTCTGCATGCTGGAGTGAGGGTTATCCTGAGCCTATCCTTTCCTAGTATTTAGACTTCCTTATCATTGTGCGGTCAAGTTGGTTTATACCATCTTTTTCTCACATTTATCCTAACTAAAGAGAAATTACCAAAAGAGAAAATCCCAACTAAAGGATATGCCTCCACAAGAAAACATAAATCCCATCGATTAAATTGGTCAGATCATGAGATTTGGAGAACCATTCCAATCACAAACGCTGCAGAGTGCAATTGGGCCTCGGTGGCGGGTTTGGTTCCTAATGTTGAGTTAAGGGTTTTAAGACCCATCAACAAAATTGGTGCTAGAAGGAGGGCCTGAGAATGAATGGATGAATATGTAAGTTATATGATATTTCGAACAACCTATAGATTCATAACAACCCACATGCATTTCTAGTCATCCAATAGACAACCCACCTTTACCGAGTAATCCCGAAGAAGATAACTTGCCCCACTAAGGTTATCTTCACCCTGAAATACCTTATGCCCTCCCTCACGAGGAAGTGAATTAGTTTAGAAGGAGTACCAAAGCTTACGCCTGACAAATCAACGTGTTGTCATTCACCCCCATCCTCCCTTGAAGAAAACAACAAGGTAGACCAGTGGTCAGGACTCTCGATGAAGTTTTTGTACACTCCGTTGAAGACTTAATAGACTCCACGATCACCGAAATCCAAGAACCTCTTGACCTCATACCCGAGACGCCAGCCGACGACATCTCCGAACCTAGTGATCTTTCGGAGGAGGAAGAGCCTAAATCCGACTCCGAAGATATGGAAGATAACAATGGTCATGAGGAGGAGAGAGAATTTCCACTTCAAGGCGACCAACCTTGGTTGGTAGAGGATGTTGTGGCCATCCTTGGATGAATACACAATCTTCCTAGGCACCCGAAAAAGTTGCTCCCCAAGTATGATCTTGAGACCTCGAGATTTCTTGAAGATCATATCAAGAAGTTCATAATCACAATTAGGATTATGAATGTTCAACATGAAGATGTGGCATGTAGAATTTTCCCCTACACATTTGAGAACTTGGCTTCCACTTGGTATTTTAACTTGCCAGTAGGATCCATAACCAGCTGGACTAAGTTCCAAAAGGACTTTCTAGACAAATTTTATGAGGAAACTACCACAGGATCCCTTATGGCTGAATTGTTCACAACCACCATGACACCAAAGGAAAGGGTCAAAGATTTCAATCAAATATTCATGACTATCCTAAACAAGTTTCAGCCTGTGGAAAAATCGGCTCAAGAGTTGCAAATCGAGGTCTATGCTAATGCTCTTCCAGCCTCTATTTCCATGTTCATTAAAAGAGCTGCTAAGCAAACCCTCGCGGAGAATTTTGAAGAGGCCAAGACGATTGATTTCTAGATGAAAGGGTGTAAAGAAGGCCAGGCATCTCTAGAAAGAAAATAAATCCATCCCCCTCCTAGGAGAGGAATCCTATTGACTAGACCATCGGGGAAGCCGACTGAACCAACTCCCAATAATGGTAATGGGGATATAGAAGACCTGTAATGCATGGTCAAGAAACTATCAAATGAGATTATAGATATGAAAAGAACTACGAGTGAGGGAAACTAAGGCCAAAGACCCTATAAACCTTTCTTTAAAAGAAACCATCCTTTCAAAGCAATTGAACCTCCCCCAACCAACCTAAACATTGACTTAGGAAATGTCTCTTATGATTCTTTCTATACTGACCACCAAGAGAACCACTCAGAAAGGGAATGTCCTCAGTGGTTCAATGCCATGAATTTAATGGCCAATCATTTTCTGGGTGAAGTCTCTCTAACCGAACCACCCAACAGTTTGTCCTTTAACATTGCCTATCAGGAAGAGGTTGACCCACCATGAGACATGACCATGTTGATATGGGATCATGACGTGATCGTGTCTTTGGACGATCTGTTTAAACCTCAGGCACCACCCACAGAGATATCAGTGGTACAAACACGTAGTAAGGGTCAACCCAGCCCAAAAGATATCAATGCCACCCATTTCTCACAAAGAAAATTGACTCCCGATCACCCGAGAATGCCTGTCTCTCCCAGTAAACAACCTCTAATCATCCTTACATGGGAATCTCCTAAGCTATGTTATAACGTAGTAAAATATTTGAAGAAGCTAAAAGCTAATATATCAGTTATGAACGTATGTAGAATCCCTCAGCAGAAAGACCTTCTGTTGCAGGCTCTAAGTTTGGTAGAAAACCCGACCACCGACGATGGTCGAGAGAAGAATATACCCCCTCTAGATTTGGCAAGAAAACCAATGATAAACACCTGCTCAGAAGGCAGGAAGGAGAGACCTTTCATGCCTCCTTTCCTTTTAACGTTCGAAGTCTTCAATAGGAATCTTCACAATTTTCTAGTAGATTCTGGTGCATATTCTAATGCCATGCCCTTGGTCATTTGTAATAATATAGGTGTTGTCCCTCTCAAAAGCGATAAGCATGTTATACAACTAGATAGAACCTAGGTCAAGGTTATGGGGGAACTCAAAGATGTGATGATCAAGATAGCGACACACCCTAAGTTCATGCAGGTGATTGATATCATTGTAGTATATATCCCTGAGGCATATGGGCTATTATTGAGCCGATATTGGTCTGAAAATCTGAATGGATACTTTAGTACTAATTGGGAACACCTTTGGATACCACTAAAAGGATACAAGAACATGATTCAAATTGATAGGGAGAGATATCTGAAGCATACGATCACCAATCTAGAAGCCCCTAATGAACCAACCTCCATAGATTTTCCCATATTAGGTAATTATTCTTGTGACTCCTACTTCGAGAACTTCCCTCCCCTCATATCCAATGTTTCGATTACCCAAAAATCTGAGCTTCCTTTCCAGGAGAAATCACCAATGCCGACATAAGTTTCTCTCTTTTGTCAAAATCTAGTGCCAGGTCGGGTGGAAGGAAAGGGTGGACAACATAACATCAACAATGGTGAAGGAAGGAATGATTGTCATTCATGTATTGGGAACCTCTATTTTGATGGATCCAAGTCACAAGAAGGATCAGGAGTGGGGTTCATTCTAATCGAACCAAGGGGCAGGCATCATTTCTTGTCTTGTAGGCTAGAATTCGAGTGCACCAACAACACTGTCGAGTATGAATCCCTGGTGAAAAGGTTAAAGAAATCCATAGATCTTAATTTCAAATAATTAAAGGTTTTCAGAGACTCAAAAATCATAATTAGACAAGTAAGAAACATGATACATTGCAATTCACCCAACCTTAAGAATTACCAACAGGAGGTGCATAGGTTAATAGAACGCTTTGGAGTTTTCAACATTACCACAATCCCTAGGGAAAAGAATACCCTTGTCAATTCCCTAGACACAACCGCTCCTAGGATATCGCCTTTAGAGGATTATGAAGCCTCCCGATTAATTGTAGAACTGCTCTACAAGCCATTGGTACCTAATAACATTTCTAATTGGAAAGTCTTTGAAGGAGATGAACAGATCATAAGTTTTTTGACCAATCAGGACAATTTCAAAGATCTCGCTATTGATGATGAAGAGTTCCAAGAGAACTCAACAGAAAAGGGGTCTTATGTAAGACTGGCATATGGATAGATCAAAGTCCCATACAATCCCAAAAGGGGTAGCTAATCTAGAAGATCTATTTTATCTAAAGGAACGATTCAAAGGTCCTAAAAGAACAAAGACTAGCAACTCTTGTCCCCTCCATGAAACTATGAATCTTGGGACCCCAGAGAACCCAAGGAATGTAAACCTTGACAAAAATATATCTAATGAAGAAAGAAAGACCTACCTCAAGCTGTTTAGACAATACCAGGACGTTTTCGCATGGTCCTATAAGGAGTTGAAAACATATGATACTTGTATTATTCAACACACCGTCCCGTTGAAACTCGAAGTCATGCCTTTCCAACAGAAGATCAAGAAATATCACCCTTCATTAGAACCTCTCATGTACTAGGAATTAAGGAAACTCCTAGATGCAAAGATAATTTTCTAGGTCAGGCACTCTGCCTGGGTAGAAAATCTCATTCCGGTGAGGAACAAATCGGGAAAAATCCGATAGTGCGTAGACTTTTGGAACCTCAATAAAGCTTCAGAGAAGGAAAATTATCCCATCTTGTCGATGGAACAACTCCTACAAACTGTGTCGGGCTCAGAGATATTTTCTTTGCTCGATGGTTTCTCAGGATACAATCAAGTGTTGGTTTTAGAGGAAGACCTATTGAAAACCACCTTCCGAACCAAATGGGGAACCTTCGCTTATAAACACATGACTTTTTTCTTAATTAACACAAGAGAAACCTTCCAGAGGGCCATGGACATGGCATTCTAAGGTCTTATAAACAAGTGTGTAGTAGTATATTTAGATGACGTGACGGTGTATTCAAAGGATGGGAGGGAGCACATCCAACACTTAACTCATATTTTGAAAGATGCAGGAAATACGGTATATCCTTAAATCCTAAGAAAACTATCTTCATAGTTGAATAAGGGAAGATGTCGGGGCATATTATATCTCAATTAGGGATTTGCATAGACCACAAAAGGATTAAGGCCATAGCACAGCTTCCGTTACCTCATAACAAGAAATCCATGAAGTCTTTCTTCGGGTAAATCAATTTCCTGAGGAAGTTCACTCCTGACTTTGCCGAAATTATCAAACCCTTACAAAAGATGATTCACAAAGATGATGAATTTAAGTGGGATGACGAACAAAAAAACACTTTCAAAAAAATCAAAGCTGCCATATCCCGGGCTCTGGTGTTGCGAAGTCCCGATTTCAATAGAGGCTTTAACTTATATACCTTCTCTTCTGACCAGTCGTTGGATGCAGTTTTAACTAAGAAGAATGATGACAAAAATGAAGCCCCAATATCATTTATGAGCACTAACCTTCAAGGAGATGAGCTCAACTATCCTACCATAGACAAGAAGGCCTACACAGTCTATAAGGTAGTAAAGCATTTCAGGTCCTACATCCTCATGAATCACACTAAGGTGATTGTACCACACCCTACAGTCCAATATTTGTTCACCCAACAAGAAATGGGAGAAAGAAGAGGGAACCGGATGATAGTATTCCAAGAATTTGATCTAGACATAAAACCTGCCAAGCTGGTAAAAGGACAAGGTCTGTGCAAGCTTGCAGTCGAAGCCCAGGATCAAGTAAATGAAGACTCTGGATGGGAGAATGAAATATCTCTATGGTGTGGAGAAGTAGCATACATCCCCCCAGGATGAGATTCCTGGTACAAGAACTTGGCTTCCGTACTACATCATGGAACTTGTCCCAAGATCCTCAACCCAAGAGAGAGAAGAGACCTCAGGTTAAAGTCTGCACAATATCGGCTTATAAATTCAGTGTTTTTCCGGATCAACTATGACGGGGTATTTTTGAGGTGCCTCGAATGTGAAGATGCCGATAAGGTGCTAAATGAACTTCATGATGGCCCTTCTAGAGGACATTTTGTTGGAAATACCACTGCTCATAAGATTCTGAGGGCCGGCTACTACTGGCCCACCTTGTTCAAAGACGCACATACTTATGCTAGAAACTATAAGACTTGTCAAATAAGCGTTGGAAAGGAAAACAAGATACCAGTCCCACTTCAACTTGTGAATGTTTCGAGGCCCTTTGAGCTGTGGGGGTTAGATATCATAGGATAAATTGCACCCATCTCCTCTAAGATGCACAAGTACATTCTTATTGCCACTAACTATTTCACAAAATGGGTGGAGGCCATCCCTCTGACTCATGTAAACAATAAGGTAGTGATCCAATTCATAGAACAAAAACTAATCACAAGGTTTTGTCTCCCTTCTATTCTATTATTTGATAATGCAGCTTACTTCTCCTCTACACTATTGACAAAATTGTCTCTGGACAAAGGAATCATAATCAAGTACTCTACAAATTATTACCCTCAGGAAAACAGTGTGGCATAGTCAACTAACAAAAATCTGGTAAGGATATTAAAGAAGACAGTTACAGATAACCAAATAAATTGGCATAATCAACTTCGTAATTCCCTATGGGCTGATAGGGTCACACCCAAAGAAGCCATAGGAAAATCCCCGTACTTTTTGGTCTATAGGCAAGAATCCATCCTCCCAAACGGGCTCTATATGCCATCTCTTCAATTGGCCCAAGATTCCAACAAGGAACCCTCATCAGCCATGCAACGAAGAATCAATACTCTACTCATGTTGGAAGAAGAGAGATAGAAGTCTAAGTCAAAATTCCTAGCTCACCAACATATAGTAAAATGATGGTTCAAAAAGCATAAGGCCAAAGAAAAGATTTTTGAGGTGGGAGACTTGGGACTAAAATGGGACAGAGTGAATGAACCAAAAGGGAACCACTCTAAGTTTCAAAATCCGTGGCTTGGAACTTTCCAGGTCATTGAAAATATAGGAACAGGTACTTATCAATTGTAGAACTTGGAGGGAGAACCTAACACCCTCCCAGTAAATGGTCAGGCCCTAAAAAAATATTTCTAATAAAAAAAAGAGTAAAATAAAATAATAATAATGAATAAATACAAACAAAAAAGGAGGACATGAGTTAAGGTTATTGAAGGAAGAATAAATATTTTGCATTCTCCCAATGAATCTCCATTTGTTGAGCTCTCAACACACCATAAAAAGTCTCTGCCAAACTCTACTTTTTGTGTACCACTTATTCTTTAAATCGGAACAATGTTGTTTCAACTTATCTTTGTTTTCTACAATTTCTCCTTGATTCTTTAAAAGTTTCACTGAACATGTCGAAACCATCACAACTTAAAGGGAGTAACATTTGACTAAAGAATCAACCACTAAGTCATTTCACTTGACGCATCCAAATTTCGGCACCCGGAAGAATCAAAGGTGAAAGAAAATCGTCCTAGAAAACTAAGGACACCGATCGTCAGTTTTCATCGGCATCGGTAAATGGGGATTTGTTCTTTCGTGATAAGCATTGCACAAGAAAGTTGTTGATGACCGATTTCATTTAGCATCGGCGAAACACAAAAGGAAGTAGTCATTTGCGGGGAAAGGGAGGAGGGAAAGGGATGAATCGTCGACGGTCGATCCAGAAAAAACATGTCGACATCGACGAATTTCCAAGACACTAGCCCAAGGGAAAGGATGTGATAATTTCATCTCCGATTACTAACCCTTGATATCTAATCGACATCGGTGATTCCTAGGCTGGGATAGGAATTGCGCAACTGAAAGAAGGTTACCACTTTGTTGGCACTCGTTATTCTAGTCACCTATCTTTATCCACCATGTGTCACGTCAGAACCATCCAATGAAAGCAATCAGCGTCAACAGTGGTTTTTTCTTTTGTAAGGAGTACCAACAAATAATCTTGTAGCTCTGCGCCGATCCCCAATTTCCCCTTTCAGAAAATGACACGATGGGACGTTTTAGCTCTAAGATACGCTAGATATGATGCATTTAATTAATTGATTAATTCCAAGATCACGCATTAGTCTCTGATTCATGTGCAAATCCCAATGATCATTTTAACCTGTAGATACAATGCATCTCCCTCCGCACCTCCGTCGTCAACCTACGTAAAATTGATTATAGAGAATTGGTGGTAAGTAGTTCAAATTTCGTCCCATTACTTGTATTAATGGCTTGATGTGACTGGTAATATCCCTCTCATTATATTACCCTGAATTATTATGAGCCAGAGCATTCTTCATGCAAAAAGGTCTGGAACATCCAGAGGAGCAAGACAAATGACCCAGAGAAGGATTCCAAGGTATAGTGAGTATTAAGCAACAGATTTTAGCAAGCATACATGTATGTACCAGTCTGGTTTTGATTTCATTTCACATATAAATTAAGATCTAATATTATTCTATGTGATAACCCTAATTGAGTGTCTTCGGTTGAAAAAATGATGCCTTTGAAGAAACCTACCACCAGGAAATCTCTTAGATTCCCAAAGCTGCAAGAATCAGAAACAAGAGAAGCCTCCTCCCCATCCGTTGCAAAAAAATTGGAATTCACTTCCAAGCCAGTGCTGATGATCAAGGCGATCACCAAAGAATCCTTCACTCAACCCCCGACCTTTGGGGACATAGAGGCAAACATTGGGACCAAGACAACATTCCCATGATGGGAAGACCTATTCAAGGAAATAAAGAATGAATAATTCCCTAAGTATGCCATGCATAGCGATCCTGACACAAGGAAGTTGGATGATGAGATCGTCATCAACATCCATAAGGCTTACCTACACATGGTGGTGAGCAGGACTCCAGTATTCCCTTGCATTGAACTTTTAAAATGGCTCATTGATCATAGCGATGCACATAAGTGTGTAATTAATGATGATAATGGTCAAATCGTTAGGGTTTTCCTCCCAGTAGAAGTCCAAAAGTATTACAAGCTTAGGGAGTCAGATGAACATTTGAACAAGGATTTTGTTGTGAATTTTTATCAGAAGAACGACACCAGCAAAATCATGGCGTCCTAGTGGAGAGAAGACAAAAAATTTACCAACTGAAACTTCGGCTGGTACCCGGCGACCAACCTTAGATAACCTTATATCTATCTAATGGATCTCCTTTGTCGGTTGCATGGAGAAAAATATTGTTTTAGTTTTTCAGAGGCATGGATGCCTTTGGCTTATACTGTCATCATATACGAAACAAGCTTCAAATGGGGCGTGACCATCTCCAAAAAACTTAGCACCTGCATTCTACAGGCTCAACAGCTGAAGGAAGGAGAAAATCTTGCCTTCTACATGGCGTCTTATGTATTGGACATCATCTATGCAAGAAATGTCTTCACAGGAATGAACCTGAGCTGGTACACTTCTGAGCTCCCGGTCCATGTCTATTTCAGCATCTTGTGGGAGAACAGGTATAAAAGATCCTACTCTCTCATTTGTGACCAATTTATTACACCTATTCATTTCTTACTATTCAAGAAGGAGTTCCCAAGGATGTCTTATGTGGCCAAAAAAGTTATATCAAAAGTCGATCACTGGTACCTGGATGAGCATGCAACCTACATTAGGGTTTTTGGTGCCACATGAGAACCACATTTTCTACCTATATATGTCCCCGACCGACTGGTACTAGGGGAATATGTTACCAAACTATCTTGCAGGGGTACAAATCCACTTTGGTGAAGGATAAGAAGAAGGAATTCATACCCTATGGGTTTCATATCAGCTTCTACCAGGTTAAAGACACTGCACATGCCAAGCAAGAGGGATTAAGTCAACTAGAATTTCGGTTCCAGACAGGATGTTTTTGCAAGCATGATCCCAAGGGTCTGGTCTCGAAACATGCATCACAAGTATCATGTTATTGGCCTTATTCCCACGACTGGTTTGAGGATGAAATCTTCACTGAAAATGCTCAAGATTGGGATGAGGTAGTGGAAAGAATGGATGACCCCAAAATAACCAAGTTCAATGCCATGAGTTGGGAAGAGCAAGCAACATCCTTGGATGAAAGAGTTCAAAGAGAAGGAGAAATTATTAGTACTAGGTAATAAGGGTAACATTCGAATCAGCCAAAATGATGGAAGCTCCCCAGGAAGCACCTGTATAGAACCAGAATTTTCTCAGAACTCCAGGTGCAAGGGAAAGAGGGACACTATTGCTCCAACATGCTCAACAAATAATGGATCTGGCATTGAATGATCTAACCCTCTTATCAAGCGTTCCGACCAGTAACCCAGAAGAGAGCCCCATAGGGGTAGGCAACTCCGAGCTCACAGACCCTGGTAACACCAACGGGTTAGATGACCCTGAATCCACACTGCCACCAGCCAATTCACTGGCAGGTGCAATGACTCAATCAAAGTTGGGTCTGGTGTCGGTCGAAACTAGTGCGCCTAACCCTCTATCTGAGTTCATAGATATATACAATGATGATGAGAGTCTGGAGGCATCTCAGAAAACCTCTGTGCATGTAGGAGAAGAAAAGGGAGCCAAGGAAAAAACACCTCTTGTTCCCGATGTTCATAGTCAAGAGGACGCATGAGAAGAAAAAGGAGCCAAAAGCGGCTTAGACACAAAAACACCTGATGCACCGGAGACCCAAGCAGGTAGTCCCAAGGACAAGTCAGAATTGGACGTGTCAAAAGAAATATCCCCATAGAAGTACTTCAACGATGCCACGACTAGTATACAGGTAAGTATTGAGCTCACTCCCGACACATCCATTCCACTTGATACTCAGGTCCCTGATAAACATCAGGAAGAGTCCGAGCCTTCAGAGAAAAACAAGGAAGTTCAGGAGTCTGATCTTGAATAAATATATACCATTAGCATCCTAGGAAACACACTCACATGGGGTGACCAACAGATACCAGAGCCAGTAGACGAAGTAGCAGACATCTATGCGATCTCCTATGATCAAAAGAGGAAGGCCATCGTACAAAGGAATGCTAAGAAGAGGAAGATTACTGTGGACCATTCTATTTTGGTTACCACAGAGGAAAGCTTGATAAACACAGTAGATGCTTACACATCTGAACTAATAGGCATGGGAAGAGCCCTCTTTGATGTTGCCTAGGATAAGGCTAGGAGGGATGAAAGAGAACTAGTGGATACTCCGAAGGAACTGGAACACCTGTGCCACATTGTTGATTATTATAAAGGTGCCACACAGACTGCGACATATTTGAAGAGTGAGTTTTCAAAATTTTACAACGAGTACAAGAAAGAAAGAACCATGTTAACTGAAAATATAATTGAATTCCAGGAGGACACTCTCATGGCTCTCGCAGCATGCAAGGAGATGGAATGATGGCATGAAAGAGCGCAACAAGCAGTGGAAAGGCTCAAATATATTGAGGCCATCCAACAGGGTCGAGAAAAGGAAGAACATGGCATTCGACTGTTAAGAAAAAATATCCTCGACTGCATAAAGAGATCCACATAATACTAGACTAATATGTCTCGGACCCACATCAAGAGATCCAAGAATAATATGATAAGTGCCAAAAGCACTGGAATAAAATTAATAAAGTAAGGAAAGATATCAAGATCCCTGAGTTCGACAACCTCAGTGAATTTATCGACATAAGAAACGTGCTCAAGACGTATGCTGAACAAGACTCCCTATGGGCCAAAGAGTGTGCGAAGGTAGCCGATGCGAGGCCAGGACAGGCATGACAATTCACAGAACACCCGATCAGAGCTAAAACCATGTTGCAATAGTTGAATTCCACCTTGATAAAATACCAAGTGCATGCAACAGACATCAGATGGATATATGCAGCCCCAATGGAATAGAACAGATTCCCATGGGCCCATACTTGTGAAGAACTCTTTATTAGATGGTCCGATTATGAAAGAATCCACCCTTTTCAAGAAACAACTCAGGTGGACTATTGAAAGACTGTCAGATGATGATGCCATGTGGCAATTTTTGATTAGCTCAAATTGTATTTTACCATTAATTACTGTTAATACTTTTTATTATAAATAGGAACATCGAACGATGGTCTAAGGGTCGATGGTTTGTTGCAAGAACTCTTTTATTTCTAGTTGTTAAGAATTAATTTGGAGCTGCTATGAATGAAGAAGTCCTTCTGGACTAGATACAAAGTTGTTTTCATCATATGCATGTGTAATTGAGCCTGGAGAATAACTATTTCCTATTCTATTCATGAGCAGATGTAACAAGATCTATCGAATATATTGTCAAGTTATTTGGTGCAATTGCTTTGTTGTTCTTTTCTTTAATGGTGGAAATGATGAATCGTTTTTCGGATATATGATGAAGGATTATGGTAGATGAATTATTTTTCTTTCCATTGATCTTATCATATAAATATTTTCTTCTAATAATTAGTATTCTCAAATAGTAATTGGATGCTCACATGGTTAACGCATTATTACTAGGCCTGTGGTATAGGATTATCATTTGCATGTTTGAGCAACGGGTTATCCCAAGCTCAGTCTCTTCTGCAGTAGTTAAATTTGCTCTCATTTTGTTTCTTGGATAGTTTAGGTTAAAATCGCATCTAGTGATCGAGTGCTCACACAGTTAAAGTATTATTACTAGGCCTGTGGTAAGAGATCATTGTCTGCATGATGGAGTGAGGGTTATCCCGAGCTTGACCTTTCCTAGTCTTTAGACTTCCTTATCGTTGCGCGATCAAGTTGGTTTATACTGGATTTTTCTCACATTTATCCTAACTAAAGAGAAATTAACGAAAGAGAAAATCCCGACTGAAGGAGATGCATCCACAAGAAAACATAAATCCCATCGATTAAATTGGTTGGATCACAAGATTTGGAGAACCATTCCAATCACAAACGTTGCAGAGTCTAATTGGGCCTCGGTGGCAGGTTTGGTTCCTACTGTTGGGTTAAGGGTTTTATGTAAGGTAGCTAGAGAGGTAGTGGGGGGGGGCAGAGGGCCCATAGTGATAATAGTGGAGGTCATTCAATGTAATATGGACTAGGTCCACTATATTATTAAATAAGGCCCAGTATGGTAGTTAGATATAATAAATGGGTAATTAGATATAATAAATGTAAGAGGACTTCTTAGAAGGTTCTACTTCTAGAAGATTCCTCCTCTAGAATGTTCTTAGGTG
>ML782870.1:550017-584219 GCA_009831015.1 Picea engelmannii | reverse complement strand
GATATAATAAATGGGTAATTAGATATAATAAATGTAAGAGGACTTCTTAGAAGGTTCTACTTCTAGAAGATTCCTCCTCTAGAATGTTCTTAGGTGATGGTAGCATTATATAAAGGGGTTCAAGAAATGTAATGAGATATGAATATAAATATTGTATTTGGAGCTGAAGCTCATTAGGAGGTTTCCCCCTCGAAGAGGCAAGTGAACAGGAGAGGATCCATTCCATAACAGGATCCATTGTATGGTGTTGCCCTACCTCAAGGGTTTGATAATAATAGAATGTGGTTTCTTCTATATTGCTTTGTGGATATATTGTGTATTCAGTATTTGTGGTTATTATATTGGTATATCTATTCAGGTTCTTAACAAGTGGTATCAAAGCACTTTCCAGGTCCGGAGTTGTGGGCAACTATTTTTTATTTTTGCAGATTTTTTTTTCGGAGAAGAAAAAAGAGGGCAGCGACATTCTAGAAGTTTTCAGTATATTTCTATGAAAAATTTGTAGAAAAGGGTTGTATATATGAGTTCCTCTCAGAAAAACACCCAAGTTGAAAAAAACAATCGTCTGAAACAGAGTCCGGGAAGTCAAGATATTGAATTTTTAAAATCTGCACATTTTCAGGGGTTTTTTTTACGGACGGCAGTGCGATTTTTTATTTATTTTTGTAGCAGTTGGAGGCATAATTTTCCCAAGAAAGTTACAGATATGAGTTCCTCTCACAATTTCACCCAATTTCAAAAAAAAATCAGCCGAAACGGAGTCCGGGAAGTGAAGTTATGAGCATTTTAACTTCGACAGTTTTTTAGGGTTTTTCCAGAAAAAGCCGCAATTTTCTGTCGAAACTTATTGGGTCTATTTTTGTGGTTTTTTTCGTGAAGGTTGCAGGACCGAAGAGTTCATAGGGTGCTCAAATGGCTATTTCCTCTCAAACCCTGAAAGAAATTCTTGAATCATTCAAAGCCCAATTGTTTCACACATTGGATGCATTTGTACATGGCCTCACAGACAGCCTCACACATGGCCTCACAGACAGCCTCGCACATGGCCTCAATGATAGTTTTCGTAGTATTCAAGATTCATTGAATAACATGAAGGAGATATTTCTTATGGAGGGCCTCAGGGATTAATATAATCAAGAAATATATGCTTGGTATGATTTTGAGGTCAATTGTGATGATTGGTATATGAATAGTTGTCATTTCTGGGATGACAACCACTTTCATATTTTATTTGATGACTCTAATACACCTTCTGTAGAGAGCATCAATATGACAAATCGAGAGCCAATGATTATTACTAGTGTCCATCCTGCATATTCTAAAATGGTATTATTCCTTCCAGATTCTTTTACGACCCTTTTCCACTATGTGGATGGATATTCTTATTTGGATCCACATGACAGGTGTTAGTATTTGGAGCATAATTTTGAGTTGGTTATTGGGTTCCAAAATCTTCCACGGGGAGTTCACATGAGCACTTGGACATGGGACCCTGGCTTACAATGGTGTTCGGACTACATCAACATGGTGGCTTTCCTTTCTACATGGGACCTTGGTTCTCCAGTCTTCTTCAACATTATGGTCCACAATTATCCATGGGACCCTGGTATATGGTTGTACATCAAGCGTTGAGGACAACGCTTTCATAAGGGGTATGGAATGTAAGGTAGTTAGAGAGGTAGTGGGAGGGGGCCAGAGGGCCCATAGTGATAATAGTGGAGGTCATTCAATGTAAGGTGGACTAGGTCCACTATATTATTAAATAAGGCCCACTATGGTAGTTAGATATAATAAATGGGTAATTAGATATAATAAATGTAAGAGGACTTCTTAGAAGGTTCTACTTCTAGAAGATTCCTCCTCTAGAATGTTCTTAGGTGATGGTAGCACTATATAAAGGAGTTCAAGCAATGTAATGAGATATGAAGAGAAATATTGTATTTGGAGCTGAAGCTCATTAGGAGGTTGCCCCCTCGAAGAGGCAAGTGAACAGGAGAGGATCCCTTCCATAACAGGATCCATTGTATGGTGTTTCCCTACCTCAAGGGTTTGATAATAATAGAATGTGGTTTCTTCTATCTTGCTTTGTGGATCTATTGTGTATTCAATATTTGTGGTTATTATATTGGTAGATCTATTCAGGTTCTTAACATTTTAAGACCCATCAATAGGTAGCAAATCCTAAAACCTTGAAATAACTACCTCTCACAAAGGTTTGGGTGTTAGCAAGATCCCCAAATATGAATAAATCCATGGAAATATCTCTGACACTAGGTGAGTATCTGGGGGTTATCCCTTCAACTGACTTCATGTGACCTCGTGATTAACTCTGGTGTGAGTAGAGCCTTCTGATCTTACCAATTATACAATGGATATCTCAACTCCGTCTCTCAGACACATATGTTGATTTAATTGCCTTGGAGAAGTTTACTCACAAAATCCTATTCCAAGGCACTAAATCCTAGACTAGTTTGTGTACCCCAAAAAATAAAATCGTGACTAATCAATTTTAGTTTAAAGCGTAAATTTTATTGGTCGTGATTACTCAAAAGGACATGGAAGTGAAACTCATGATATTATGACTCCGCAATAAAATAAATATAAATATAATGCAAAGTCTAATTTTAATTTTTCAATGAATGATATGCGTATAAAAAAAATGCAATTTTCAATTTCAACTCTGTAATTCATAAGTAAAATGAAATCTTTCACTAAATGCACTAAGCTGATGATAAAGATTCAGAAGACAAAAATGCCAAGCAATGTAAAATGCCCATTTTTTTGTATTTTCAATATATTAAAAATAAAATGCATGGACTGATAAGCAACCTAATATATAAATTCTACTATGTATAAACAAAATAACTTAATCAGAATACCAAGCAGCCAAGAAAAGAGCCCAGAGTTCAAGGACAAATAAAAAATGAAAAACAATGAGAAAGACTCCGCCAAAAAATCCAAATCCAAACAGGTTTCCTGTCAACCCAGAGAAGCTTAATAGGCACTACAGAGAGCTAAGAAGGCTCAACAACTATCAAATCCCACCCAACAATCACAAAACCAAGTAAACATGTAAGGAAAAGTGGTATACGCGACTGTTTAGGCAAACAATTCGTATATACACAACTTGCAGTGAGACAACACGCGTGTGTACATGACTGTGAAGGAAAAAGGCATGTACAGGCTTGAAAACAAGGCCAGACAAGGGAAAAAGGATGAAAATGTAGACCCAGAGTGAAAAAAATCTGTCAAGTAGTGATACGAGAAGAAACACCAAGGAAAAAGAGAAATGCAAGGAGAAAACGTACTTCAACCCTTAGAAATAAGATCTCTCCCTAGTGGAGTCACCAATTTTGTTACGAGGGACAAACTCTCTATGGCCAGGGTAAACCACAACAGACAGGTATGACTGCAGAACTCTACTCAATTCCAACATATGCTATATAAACCAATTTGCAAGAGAGATAAGAAAGAAGCCTACCTCGTTCTGACATTTGAAGATGTCCATTGTTGAGCACTTCAACCCAAAGCTTTATACCTGCAACTAGTTCTCAACAAACAAGTAGAGCAGGCATATAGTGATAATATAAAAGGTTATCACATTAGAAAGCATAATCCATCAATAAACATTACAAACATGCCCATGGATAATAATCATATATTTGCATGATACCAATAGGACGGGAAATGAGTATTTTTATTAATAAATGATCAACATAAGTGATAACATTACAGACTTTCGTGTTAGCACGGTTCGGAACCAAGAAACCAAGTTCATTCCAACTGGGTCTCCACCACTTCAATCCTCTACCAAAGGTAATCTCATAGAAAAGAGACAATGAGGTTCTCTCAAAAATAGGGAAAGAGCTTGGGGGTTGAACAATGTGTCCATAATTGAGGAACAAAGGGATGCAGACTCAATATGAAGTAATTTCTCTAGAGTAACTTTGCTCTCAAAGTTGAATGTTTTCTCTTCTTTTCCATATCTCAGAATCGTGCTCTTGTAGCCTTCAAAATGAAACTGAAGGGCAGAGTCGGAACGTTTCTAGTATATGGAAGGCAAGAGATCAGAGATCTCCTATCGTGACACGGAAAACCGACTTCATTTTTGTATTTTCTGGCACAAACCCCGATGTATGTGGGATGTATTGGAGAAGCCTATGTATACGCATGTTGTATAGTATATAGGGTGCGTATATGTGGAAAAATATGTATTTTTAGCTCTGGATTCATCAAAAAGGGATGACAAGTCTACACAGGGAAATGGAAAAATGCCCTCTATGCAAGATAGCAACGGTGAGGAAAATATTTCTATAACATTCACATATTACTGATCTTGATCAAGATCCTTCATTTGAGTCATATGACGACCATAAAAAAGATAGTGAGCCTCAAGATACTAAAGATGATCTAACATCTCATTTACATAATTCAACACCTTCCAAGATTCAGCAGAGATATAAACCTTTAAAATTGTCTTCTATTCTTCATGATTTTCCTTCAAAGCATGTCAAGTATCTTCCCAAATTTGATGGAGAGCTTAAGAACATCATGGTTGAAAAACACAGTTAGGATTTTGAGTATTTTATAGATTTGTCGGAAATTGAACAACATGATGTATGTATGAGAACATTTTCTCAATCATTACAAGGAGATGCCAAAGCATGGTTTATACATTTGTAGCCTCAGTCGATTAGCTCGTGGGATGAATTGAAGGAAGCTTTCCGAAGATTTTGGGGTGAGAGAAATTCATGGGATTTACTCCTTTCATATTTTTATGTAATGAGAAGAATGAAAGATGAAACCATCTAAAATTTTAGTAGGAGATTTGCTAGTATTTATTATAGACTGCCTAAAGAAGTCCAACCTCCTGAAGTTGTTTCCATGCTCCATTATGTAACGACCTTTCAATCAAACTTGTATTTTCTTCTGATGGAGAGGAAGTCTATGTCTTTGCAGCAAATGTTCAATAATGCTCAAGAAGTTGTAGACAATATTCAAGCATGTAAGAAGCTGTAAAATCAGATTTTGGATGAGGAATTGAAAGCTAAGGAACCAAAGATTGTGCATAATATGCAGGAGGCTGATCATATCATAAGTTTTCTTGAAGGAAGTCATGAGGATGTGTTGGAAAATAATGATGAGAAACTTGAAGAGCAAGTTACTCTCTCGAATTGTTTTGATACCAATTTAAATTTGGATTCATGTCATCATGATCAAGAAATTGATTGTTTTATGTATGCATTTGTAGATAGCCATGAATGTGAATTGGAAGATCAACATGCAGAAGAACAAGACGTTGCCTCAATTTTCCTGCTTGATGACATTACATAGATTTTTGGCAAACCCATGTATGATGAGTACAATGATGACAATGATGACTATGAGGCTGAATTTTCAGAACAAGCAATTGCACTTTCCAAATATGAAAATGATTGTTTTCAACAATTCAAAGAAATCAACAAATGTGCACATGGCAACAGTGAAGAAAATGAAGAAATTTTTGAATCAGGTAAAAGAACTTTTCCATTGTGTTTTTCTTCTTTCAAATTGTTGAAGCATACTGTTTATAATGTTTCAAATCAGAAATCCTCCAGGCATGATGTTGAATATGAAGAAGGAAGTGGACTTGTCAATGAAAATGATCTTCCATTATGTTTTTCTTTCTTTCAATTGCTGAAAGTAAACCATGAGATAACAAAGGAAGAAGGGAAGTATGAATGCATTAACAGTGACATTGTTTTACATGAGAAAATTGTTATCAGTGAAGAGGACCAACAACCTTCTCATACATTTAATGACCCTGTTATTGATTAAATGGAAGGTTATTTCAGTTCAGATTTGCAGCCTATGATCAAATACCAGCTTGGAAATGAATATGATGGTCAATCAATGTCAGTGTTAGATATGGATTGCTTGCCACCAGGGGTTTCATTTCAGCCAAAACTGTCTTCTGATTTAGAAGATTTTTATTTCCAACAATCTCAATAGATTTTCTAGCCTCTTTGTGGCAATCAACAAGTTGAATTACATGAAAACAAGGATGCAGTGGAAGGGGTGAAACGAGATTGTTATTTTATGCATGTTTTTGAGGATCCATTTGCAGTTTTGATTGAGGCGGTAAATAGTCCCAATGTTTTTAATTTTTTGATATTTGAATTTGTAGATAAATTTTTGAATGAATTATCAGTAAATGGGCTTTGGAGAAAGCATGTGAAAAGAAAGAAAACTGTGGATAAAGTGATTGCATGGTTGCGTTGGCATTTTGATTTCACTTGATTGGCAGTTTTTTTAGAAGTTAGGGTAGGTAGGTGTGAATAATCTCAACATGGTGAGCATTTCATTCAACATTTTTCAGTTTGTATTTTTAGTTTGGGTTTGGTTCAGTTGTAGAATAAGTTGGTGGTGAAACAAATAGGTTTCAGATCATAATATATGGCTTGGGAACATCCCAATGGATAAGGAACCTAGTCTATTGTTCTTTGCTACCTCACAGGGAGGATAACATCCCCATTGGAGACAAATATTTGAACCATGATTTTAAAAGTAGAGTTATAGGTTTGTCAACAATTTACAAGGTCATGCCTTGGACTTGAGAAGACCAATGCATTACAACTTGAGTCAGTTGAGTGTGTGTGTTCCTTTTAAAGAGTTATGTCTCATAAATATTGTCATGGTCATTGAGTCATTTTCAAGTAAAATTAATTTGGAATATGAAAAAGAGTCAATTCATAGGTATAGGTGGGGTGTTTTTTGATGATGTAATGAAACATAATAACACATGATGTATTGAAGGGCCATCAAAGAGCATTATGACATTCCTTATTACCTATGAAGTGGAGGAAATACCTAGAGTAAGCAACCCAACCACAAGATCAGCTACCATAAGACCACTTGTACCTACTTTACATACACAACCTATT
Source organism: Picea engelmannii (assembly GCA_009831015.1). Classification (NCBI taxonomy): domain Eukaryota; kingdom Viridiplantae; phylum Streptophyta; class Pinopsida; order Pinales; family Pinaceae; genus Picea; species Picea engelmannii. The sequence goes on along the minus strand of ML782870.1, from coordinate 577,296 downwards.
GAACATTCAACTCATGAAATACATGAATATCAGGTGTAGCTAGAGTATAAAGACAAAATTATCAAATAATTAAAAGAGCAACTTAAAGAATCAAAGCATGTCATAAAACAATATTTTAGTACAACAGGGAGATGAAGAGGAAATTGGATGAAAAGACATCTGACATGCAAACATAAGAAGATGCATTAATTCCAAGGAGACATTCAGTTCTGAATGTTCCAAAAGTTTTAAAGGGAAAAGAGGTCAAACAAAGTCCTAAAGTGGTATATTTAACTAAACCTACATCTCCAATGACAAGAGATTCAACTAAAAGGATGATTGTATAATTTAAACTTATAGAGGTGGATGAGATATAGGTTCATGACTGCACCATTTGTTTTTAAGAATGCTTGAAAATACCCCAGTTTTGAGTTTTGCAGAAACTGCATTGTACAGAGTTTGCATAGCGACCTGGCACTACGCAAATTCTGCAACCATATTTAAAGATTATAAATATTGGGAAATGATTGGTGTTTGGCCTAGAATTCATGACCATCCTCCATAGATGTTTCTACCACCGTTTGGATGATTTTTGTAGAAAAAAATAGCTACGATGTGCAAAGCGCGCTACGGAAATGGTGAAGGTCACATTTATACATCGCATCACACTAGTGCGCTACACAAATTTCTGCAAGCATATTTAAAGATGATGAGAATTTGAAAATGATTGGTGGGTGGATCAACATTCATGAATATCCCCCATATATGTTGCATCCATCTTGTGTATGAGTCTTTAAGAAAAAACTAGTTGCGTTGTGCAAAGTGCGCTACGCAAATGAAGAAGGTCATATTTGCATAGCACATCACACTAGTTTGCAACACAAGTGTTGTAGGTACACAGAGGGTTAAAAGACTTTGTAAAATGATTGGTGGATTATATAGTGGTGATTTTAAGCCTCCATAAGTGTTTCATCCACCTCCTAAATGAATTTTAATGAATAAATCAAACACGTTATGCAAAGTCTGCAGGGCACGCTACACAAGTTCTAGAAATGATTGTTTTTGCAGTCAACTTCAATATCATTTCCTGAGCGACTAAAGAGGATTTTGGAAAAAAACAGATATTTTTTGTCAAGAATGATATTAATAACAAAAGCCTCTCTCATTTTTTACATAGGTTTCATAGTTTGAGAGATTTGAATGAATCTTTACGACCCATTTTTCCAAATTCTATATGTTGGCAGTCGGAAGTCACTCCTGGATTGCTTGCAGGAGTAGAGCCCGATGCCCATTAGTTTTATGTCACGATTTGTTTAAAGGGGTTATCAAATGGAGAAAAAACTTAGAACAATATCGTCTCAACTCAGAAACTAGGCCAGGCATGCATGGACGAATGAGGTCTTGATAAACTTCAAACAGTGAGTTGCAATAAAGGGTGAGTAGGGGGAAGACTTGCATGAGAAGAATGCAAAGGTCTATCATAAACATCCGGTTTGTAACAGACTAGAGAAGAAAGCATTCGAACGCAAGATCCTCTTACGTTTAAACACAAAATACCAGAGAATGAAATAATGTCATAACAAATCCCTTATCATAACATAACTACAACAATCCACACAAATCCTTCGATAATGGACTCTCTGGCATAAGACGAAACATAGATGGAAAAGGAGAACTGTTTGTCATAAACCAAGAAATCTCAAACACAGAGGCATAACTAGGAAACCAGAATGTTTGTTGGAAACTTTACAGTTGGGAGCTTAGCTCTACCATCGATAGATACAAAAATGGTGAAAACGCCTTCATATACTCAGAACAACAATCAGCAGTGAAATCAAGACACTGCATTGAAGGCTTTGCATCTGCATGGCTTTGTGACAGTCAACCTCTGAAGGGTCGTGCAACTTAAGTCAGACGCAATATAATTCTTTGACAATTCCAACGGCGAATCGACGTGCCTTTAAATCACTGTCGTTCTCTCCCATTATGGCGGAGGCGATATCTAACTACCACCAACCGCTTCAATAACTGCTTCATCGAGATTGAGGATGGTCTAGCCAACTCAACGCTTTGGGATATGGAAGACTCCTCGCGCTGCCACCTGGAATAACTGAATGGCTCGATGAATGGGCGTGGAAGCCAACGCGAAGGATGGGGCGCATGATAGGAGTGGTGGCGTTGGATTATGAGGGTGTGAAAGAAGTGGCGAGGTGCGAGAAGGGAGACAGAGGTGGGCACATGGAAAGTGACAAGTGGATGATGGGAAGGAAGGAGGACCACGCAGACCAAAGAGGGGAGGCGGATGGATGACACATGGTAGCAGGAGAAAGGTGGTCTGGAAGATGACATGATGGGAGAGGGGCCCATGCAAGCTAAACACGGAGCAGCTGGGCATGATGGGATTGTGCGAGCACCGTTGATCCGGGTGCTAAGATCTCAGCCGTCAAAAATCTACGTCCACGATTCTGGACCCCCCCCCCGCTTAAAGGTAGAAAGGAAGGGCGGGTCTGGAATTGCCTTTATCGTTGTTGATCCGGGTACCACGAGCGCATAATCACCCAAAACTTAGGACAAGTGGGTTTTTGACCCATTCTTTTGCATTCTAACCCCCTTACAAGAAATATCGCTAACATTTGGCTCCATGGGGGATAGAGTCGTCCCTATGATGCTCTAAGAACTCTTTTGCAGATTCAGTGCCTTTGTTGTTGGGATATGGAGTCATTTATTAGTCCGAAAAACAAAAACAGAAACAGTATTTACAAAAAAAAACAAAAAGAGCCGACTGCGGCTCACAGAAAACATTTTTTTAAGAAATGCCCATTGACTTGGCTGCTAAAAACTTCTTTGCCTTCCAGATCCTGCAACCTGTAAGTGTTGTTCAAAAACACTTCAAGGATCTTGAAAGGCCTGAACCAGAGGGAATCAAATTTACTATGTTTGCCCTTTTCCTGCCTGGGTGCATCCCACTTGAGCACCAAATCACCCTGCTCGAATCCTTTCTTTTTGCTCTTCCTGTCAAAATCCTGCTTGATCTTCTGTTGATGATTGTAGGCTCTGTCCATGACCTGTTCTCTTATCTGTTTCACATCCACCATCTGATGAATCCTTCTGAGCACATGGTTAGGTTCTCCTTCAAGGTCCTAGAGGAACTTGGCCACAGATAAGGCGACCTGAGTAGGGAAAACAATCTCTATTCCATAAACAAGTTGGAAGGGTGAGAGGCCCATGGATTTCTTGGTTGTCACCCAATCATCCCAAAGAGAAAATTTGAGCTTTGAGTCCCAGGCCCTTTTATTGTCCTCTAGTAGCTTCTTGATGAGATTGATTAGGCTTTTATTGGAGGACTCTGCCAGTCCATTTCCTTGAGGATAGTAGGGAGTAGAGTGAACCAATGAAATCCCAAACTGTTCACAAAACTTGACCAGAGGCTCAGACCGAAAGGGAGAGGCATTATCAGTGACGATTCTGCTGGGCCAACCAAATCTGGATATAATATCTTCCAGGAAGATGATAATCACTTTGTGAGAAGTGCTTCTGGTAGGGACAACTTCTATCCATTTGGTGAAGTAGTCGGTTGCAGTTAGAATCCATCTGTGTTGGCCACTTGAGGGAGGATGAATTTATCCGATAAAGTCCAATCCCCATTGCTGAAAGGGTGCCGAGAATACCACCGGCTTTAATGGTATGGATTTGAGCCATTGCTTTCCTGAGAATTTATGGCATTTAATGCAATCTTTGATTTCCTTACAGACATCAGGAAATAAGGTGGGCCAATAATACCCAGCTCGGAGGATCTTGTGAGCTGTGGTCTTCCAAAAATGATGGCCTCCACAGAGACCACTATGGAAATCGATCATAACCTTCTGTGCCTACTGTGGGTCCAGACATCTCAGTAATACCCCCTGGGGGTATTTCCAATACAAGGCTTGGTCAATGAGGCAATATCTGACCACTTTGAGCTTTAAAGATCTTGCCTTGCTTTTTTCCATCCCATCCAGAGGCCTCAATTCTTGCAGAAAATACAAGATATCCTTGTACCAGGGGCATGCTACTAGTGGTAAAGCTCGTTGGGAACTCTTGTTGGATGACTCAACTTGTTCGTTGATGAAATTGATTCCCAAGGCTCTACAATTTGACTCGGCCAACATCTTGGCTAAACCTTGCCCCTTTATCAGCTTGGTGGGCTTAATCTCCAGATCAAACTCTAGGATCTTGGCGATCCATTTACCTCTCCTCCCGTCTATGTTAGGCTGTATAAGAATGTCCTTCGCAGAGGTTGAAGGGACATATGCAGTGATCTTTGAATGTAAGACATAGACTCTGAAAGCTTTGAGAGCTTTCACCAAGGCATAGGCCTGCTTCTCCATGATCTCGTACCAGAGTTCTGCATCTCTCAGTGCCTTGCTAAAGAAGGCAATAGGCTGTTCTCACCCCTGACCATTTTTCTACAATAAAACTGTTGCTATTGTATCATAGGAAGCAAATGAGAAAATCAAGAAATCCTTAGAATAATCGGGACTGATTAGCACAGGTGCCTTAGTCAATGCTTTCTTTATTTGGGTAAAAGATTCCCTGGGTTCAGTAGTCCATTTCACTTCATGGCCCTTCCTGAGCATGGTTGTGATGTGTTTCACCAACTCAGCAAAATTTGAGACAAATCTCCTCAGAAAATTGATCCTCCCCAAAAATGCCTGAACCTCCTTTTTGGACCTGGGGAGTGATAGGGTCTGAATTGCTTCTACCCTGTCAGGATCAATCCTTACTCCCTCCACTGACACTATATGGCCTAATAGTTTTCCCTCTTGCATAGCAAACAATGATTTCTTGGGGTTTAAAGATAGGCCATACCTCCAAAACTTCTGGAAAACCTTCTTCAAGTGGTAGCGGTGCTCTTTATCAGTCTTAGAAAAGACTGTTATGTCATCTAGGTAAATCACCACAAACTTATATTTTTCTCCAATGAAGGCTATGTCCATGGCTCGTTGAAACGTTGCTCCTGCATTCATCAGCCCGAAAGGCATTTTGGCATACATGAATGTGCCCCAAGGGGTGGTGAATGTTGTCTTTTCTCGGTCCTCAAGCATGAATGATATCTGATTGTATCCAGAGAAACCATCAATCATGGATATCTTGGATGCACCAGTGACCTTCTGCAATATATGTTCCATGTTGGGCAGGGGATAATTGTCTTTCCTTGAGCTCCTGTTCAGGTTCCTGAAATCGACACAAAGTCTGATTTCTCCACTCTTCTTTCTTACTGGGACCAAATTGGCTACCCACTCAGAATATCTCAAGGGGACAATGATCTGGGCATCCAACAGCTTCTTCACCTCTTTCTCCATGACAGGTAGCAGCATAGGATTTATTTGTCTTAACTTCTTCTTGAATGGTCTAGCCTCCTCTTTCAGTGGGATTTTGTGCTCAATGAATGATGTGTCATAAGTCTTGAGGTCTTCGTAAATCCATGCAAACACATCAGCAAACTCCCTCGGCAACTTAGTATATTCAGCCCTCTGTTCCTTGGTCAAACTCTTTGACAACTTGACAAACTTGGGCTCCTCTAGTGTGCCTATGTTGCACTCAGTTGTGTCAGCGTCATCACCTGAGACTCTACCCTTCACTGCCACATCATTCCCATCAAACAACCTTTCTAATGGAATTAGTCCTTTCGGTATGTGGTTGCTTGGTAGCTGTATCATCTGGTGGTCAGCAACTTTATTTAGCAACTCTCCAGGGTGATGATCAGGTTCTCCTCATCTATGTGCAATGCAGAAAAGTCATCAATGGATTGGAGAAACTTTTCGATCTCCTGATCATCCTCAAATACCTTCCAATGCTTGACATTGTCCAGTACAGAGGGTCTATATTTTATTTCAACATCGGACCCGACAGTGGGCAGCGCAAGAAATTCGAGTAGACTAGCCGTGAAAGCAAAAAAGTCAGCTGGGGCATTTTCTTCCCTTGGAATGAAAGAGATGTTGAAAGATAAGAAGGAATTATCAACTAGGTCCCATACCATGTTCTTGTAATTCCTGAGACGAGGATGCTTGGCTTGATAAACATTTTTGACCTGCTGGACAATCAACTCTGCATCCCCAAACACAGCTATCTCCCTTATCTCCATCTCTTTTACAGCTCTTAATCCTAGAACCAGAGCCTCATACTCTGCCATGTTGTTGGTGACTTCAAATTCCATCTTGTATGACAGGGATATGGTCTCTTGACAAGGGGACACAAATACTACCCCGACACCTGCACCCATACTAGAGGAAGCTCCATCAAAGAACATCTTCCAAACAGAGGTGGTAGGAGGCTGGGTTTCTTGATTAATACTGAGCTGCTTTCTGATCTGCAAAGGGGCCTCAGGGGTGTGAGTGAGCTGCAGTAGACTGGAGCCTAAATCAGTGTCGAAAGCATAGATGGGATGATTGGTAGGGTTGGCTTCATCACTGATTATGTGGGCGAGTTGGGCTTCTCTGTACAGTCTCCTATGCTCCCCTCCAAACACTAGGATGGTGGCATATGTGAGGTCCATCTGTAATGTCCCTCCAAGTCTCTTAATCCAATACCTTAACAACAACATGCCAAACTTGGGGGGAACATCAACGACTACAATATCCATAACCATACTTTTCATGGGCAGCTGAAACAAGGAGACTACCAGGTCCTTGATGACTCCCAAACACTGAACCCTCCTGGAGTCAAAAGAATAGAGGTCATGATAGGCTCGTGTGAATTCTAGTCCCAACTCTTCCATAAAAGTTTTGGGCATGAGGTTGTGAGAGGCCCCTGAATCCATAAGGCAATTATGCAGCACTTTGTCATGTATGTTCAGGGATGTGTAGAAGGGAGGGGATGAATCATCTCTGTCTTCTACCATGGGACCTAGGACAACTACAGGCCTTTCATCTTGGAGATTTATGGAGTCTGTGAGAGGGTACAAGGCTTCAGATTTTAGCAGCTCAGAGAAGCGCTTTTTGAATTCCCCATGTTTAATTAACTCAATGAGTGGCACAGGAATTCTGATCTTTTGAATCTCATGTTCGAAATTGAAAGAAGATATGGACTTTGGGATTTATCTAATTTCAAGAACATGATTATGGACAATGGGAGAGAGAGGTTGAGCCTTCTTACCTCTGTGACTGTCTGCTACTTCATTAGCAGGCTTCTCTGTTCTAGCGGACTGCTCAGGAACATCAGGTGCTGCTGTTCTTTTGTCGGACCTCAGGTTGTACCTACCTCGGCCGCCACTGGCTTTGTCTCCCTTACTCAATTCATTTAGCTGACCATTCATGAGAGACTCCTCATATGCTGATTGAGTCAGATGAGGGAAAGGAGGAGTGACTTCTAAGCAGTGGATTTCAGGATCAAGCTCATCTGCTTCCCTTTCTTCCTCATCAGCCAACAAATTGTTCTGAAAAGGGGCCTGAATCCTCTGGTCTTCTCTGTCCCTTCCCCTTTGTTCCCTCGGGAAAGCCTGAGGCATATTGTTAGCTGGTCGTCTGAAACCTCTATTATCTATGTTCTGGGGATTTCTATACATGGGCTTTCCTTCTAATTCCAACTTTTCTATCTTTGCATCAAGTGATTTTAAGGTTCTAGCTGTCTCATCCATTTGACGAGGCAGGGGGGAGGAATTGGATGAGGGAGCTATGGAATGGTTTTTGAGAGTACTTTTATCACCCGCATCCCTGAGTCGGCTGACAGCTAATATGTTAGATTCCACTTCCACGGTCGCATCTTTCATATGGGCCAGCGTAGCGGCTCTTCTCTCGCTCAGCAGTAGGCAGAAATCGGGATCAAAAGCACTGGAGTAAGTGATCTTTGCAGAGGCTTAGGAGGGTTTTATCTCAGCAGGGATCCTGCTGTACATCTTATTAAATCTCTTGGAAAACTCAGAGACAAACTCTCCTTCCTTTCTCTTCAACGACCCGAACTATGTCATGTAGTACATGAAATCTTTTTTATCCCCCCACTACCTTAAAAAGGCATGGTCTAGTGCTTCGATCCCATCAATAGATCTAGGAGGCAGGGCCTTGAACCACTTTCTAGCCTCTCCTTAGAGGTTTTGGACAAAAATCCTCATCCATACGTCTGTGTGCATGATGAAATTGTCATCTGTGAAACTGTAAAATGCTTCTAGGTGCTCATGTGCAGTTACATCCCCCTCACCCATGAATTTGGGTAATTTCTTGAGGTAACCATCTGCTGGGAGGGCATTGAGGGGCTGAGGTAACACAAGGGGAGCATACCTAGCAGCTATTATATCTTCCATCCTAGTCATAGGAGGATTAATACCAACCATAGGAATATTAGGTAAAGGAGAACTCGAAGGAGAAGGAAAGTGGACGAGAGATGTCAGAGAAGAGGCTCTTGGAAGAGATAACTGAGAAAACAGAGAAAGAGCAAAGGGACCTGAATGTATAGACACTTCTCTCTGTGCAGTAGTAGAAATAAAAGGAGGGGTGATGAAACCTTCAGAGGTTTGAGGTCTGTGTTGAGGCACAACTTCCAGGGAGGGGGGACTGACAAGGATCTCTCTTTCTGATACCAGCTCAGGAGGAGAAAACTCAGCAGGAACGCTCCCAAAATTCAGAAAATGGGAAACCTCAGAGGAAGGATGACTAAGAAGCTGAGAATAAGAAAGAGGAGTTCTAACAGAAAGGGAAGGCGCATTACCTGTTTCGGTGACGAAAACTTCTTTCACATAGCTCTTTCCCTTTCTGCGCACCGCTTCCGAGTCAGCTTCGGGTGTAGCTAAAGGCAAGTGTGGATTTGACCTCGTATGTCTGCCTCTCAAAGCCACAATTGATAGAGTAGGTTCTCCCCAGTGGAGCCATCACAATGGAGTCGCCAGGTGCACAGTAGAAATCTTTTAAGTTCTAATTTCTGATGCACCTTCAAAATCAGTTGATCATTGTCGTTCAATCCCGGGGAAAAATATTCAACTTCATCCCCAGCAACAGCACCAGAAATGTTGGCAGCCAGAAGTCACTCCTGGATTGCTTGCAGGAGCAGAGCCCGACGCCCATCAGTTTAATGTCATGATTTGTTTAAAGGGGTGATCAAATGGAGAAAAAACTCAGAAACTAGGCCATGCATGCATGGACGAATGAGGTCTTGATAAACTTCAAACAGTGAGTTGCAATAAAGGGTGAGTAGGGGGGAGACTTGCATGAGAAGAATGCGAAGTTCTATCATAAACATCCGGTTTGTAACAGACTAGAGAAGAAAGCATTCGAACGCAAGATCCTCTTACGTTTAAACACAAAAGACCAGAGAATGCAATAATGCCATAACAAATCCTTTATCATAACATAACTGCAACAATCCACGCGAATCCTTCGATAATGGACTCTCTGGCATAAGACAAAACATAAATGGAAAAGGAGAACTGTTTGTCATAAACCAAGAAATCTCAAACACAAAGGCATAACTAGGAAACCAGAATGTTTGTTGGAAACTTTACAGTTGGGAGCTTATCTCTACCATCGATAGATACAAAAATGGTGAAAATGACTTCATATACTCAGAACAACAATCAACAGCGATATCAAGACACTGCATTGAAGGCTTTGCGTCTGCATGGCTTTTTGACAGTCAACCTCTGAAGGGTTGTACAACTTAAGTCAGACGCAATCTAATTCTTTGACAGTTCCAACGGCGAATCGACGTGCCTTTAACTCACTGTCATGCTCTCCCATTATGGCGGAGGTGATATCTAACCACCACCAACCACTTCAATAACTTCTTCATCAGGATTGAGGATGGTCTGTCCAACTCAGCGCTTTGGGATATGGAAGACTCCTCACGCTGCCACCTGGAATAACTGAATGGCTCGACGAATGGGCGTGGAAGCCAGCGCGAAGGATGGGGTGCATGACAGCAGTGGTGACGTCAGATTATGAGGGTGTGAAAGAAGTGGTGAGGTGCGAGAAGGGAGACAGAGGTGGGCACATGGCAAGCGACAAGTGGATGATGAGAAGGAAGGAGGACCACGCGGACCAAAGAGGGGAGGTGGATGGATGAAACACGGAAGCAGGAGAAAGGTGGTCTGGAAGATGACATGATGGGAGAGGGGCCCATGCAGGCTAAACACGGAGCAGCTGGGCATGATGGGATTGCGCGAGCACCGTTGATCCGGGCGCTAAGATCTCAGCCATCGAAAAGCTGCGTCCGCGATTCTGGACCCCCCCCGCTTAAAGGTAGAAAGGAAGGGGGGGTCCGGAATTGCCTTTATCGTCGTTGATCTGGGCGCGCTGATCTGGGCCATTGGAGAGGTGCACCCCTGATTCTGGACCCCTCCCCCCCCACTTAAAGGTAGAAAGGCAGGGGGGGTCCAGAATTCCATATGCGCTGTTGATCTGGGCACGCGAATCACTGCCGCTCGGACTTGCTCGTTACTTACCACGGGTGCATAATCACCCAAAACTTAGGACAAGTGGGTTTTTGACCCATTCTTTTGCATTCTAACCCCCTTACAAGGAATATCGCTAACACTATCATTTAATGTTTTCTTGTTTTAGTCATCATCTTTGGGCACGGATCACGAGAATATGGAGAAGAAATTAAAAAAAATGAAAGAGGTTTTTATCAAACATGGGTTAATATCCAAATACAAGTCAATATCCAAACACCTCTCCCCATTTTGCAAAAGATTTTGCGATTCGAGAGATATGATGTTATCTTTGACCCCTATTTTCCAACAAAACGAATTTGTTATTTTTAGCAAGTAGTTTACAAATTGTCTTATTTTTTATGTAATCAGATCCAAAATCATAGTATAGCAGGGTAGTTTGACTTGTTTATCTTAATAAGGGTGTTTATCTATATATTTTATCACTTTGAAGGTGAAAGGGAGGGGGGAGAGTTGGCATAACTATAGTATTTTTTATCTTCATTGTAAATTTTTGAATTTGAATGAAATGAAAATGCAAAAGTCATAAACCTTCATGAAAAATATGCTAATGGTGATGAGATGACAATTTGTTTCTTATCTTTTGTATGTATCTCTTGTGTCCCTGCTTGCATCTCATTTTTTCCTCTATTTAAATTGATATTTAAGAGTGTAGAATTCATCTAAATGGTACTCTAGACTCAAACAATTTAAACTCTGTCCTTTCTTCCTAACTAGGTTAGAATTCATCTATATGGTGCTCTGATTCCATTATGTGTTTCCTTTTTCCTCTTTCACCCCCTACAACACATTCAAAATTGAACGTTTCATCCACCTAATATAGCCTTTGTTCCTTTGAAAGGTTCTACTTACCAGTTATTGTTTTCATTTGTTTTCAGGGTTTGACTCCATAGCCTAATGGTATTTTTCCTTTTCCCCAACCAAACCCCATTTTATACCCTATCCTCATCAATGATATATCCATTGTAATGATTATATAGCCTATAATTCTTGATTGAGCTATAAAGAGAGATCCCTCTCTAGGTTGGAAGGGATATCTTTCAGCCTGTAAGTTGGTTTGTGGTTACCTCTGTGACTTGCCTCCACAACTAGGGAAATTTATGGATTTTGGCATCGTTGTTAGGGAATGAAAGTTGCATATTTATTGGGAGAAACAACAAGGTTTAGAACTTATTTCCGATGGCGGATAGAGGTCAAACACGAGAAAGGTGTACATTTCCACCTAGTGACTCCAATCAAGATTCAATGAAATTCAAGGACTCATTTGGAGGACGAGATATTTTGAAAACAATATGAATGGACAAAGAGTCAGGGATCAAAGTCTAAATTTATTTCAAGAAATTTTATTCATATTCATCAAGTGCCTCTTGTCTTTTCCATAGCATGTTAAAAAAAAATTCCTTTACCTATTGCATTCTAGTGAGGACCACAAATTTGTATTTGAAAATCCTTCTTTTGAAACTATGAATATATCTTCTTCACATATTACTGATATTGATCAAGATCCTTCATTTGAGTCATATGACGACCATAACAAAGCTAGTGAGCCTCAAGATACTAAAGTTGGTCTAACATCTCATGTACATAATGCAACACCTTCCAAGATTTAACAAAGATACAAACCTTTAACATTGCCTTCTATTCTTTATGATTTTCCTTCAAATCATGTCAAGTATCTTCCCAAATTTGATGGAGAGCTTAAGAACATCACGTCTGGAAAAAAAATTCAGGATTTTGAGTATCTTATAGATCTGTTGGAAATTGAACAAGATGATGTATGTATGAGAACCTTTTATCAATCATTACAAGGAGATGCCAAAACATGGTTCAAACATTTGTAGCCTTAGTCGATTATATCGTGGGATGAATTAAGGGAAGATTTCCAAAGATTTTGGGGTGAGAGAAAGTCATGGGATTTAATCCTTTCGGAGTTTCATGCCATGAGAAGAATGACAGATGAAACCATCTCAAATTTTAGTAGGAGGTTTAATAGTATTTATTATAAACTTCCTAAAGAAGTCCAACCTCCTGAAGTTGTTGCCATGCTACATTATGTAACGACCTTTCAATCAAAATTATCTTTTCTTCTGATGAAGAGGAAGTCTATGTATTTGCAGCATATGTTCAATAATGCTCAGGAAGTTGCAGCAAATATTCAAGCATGTAAGAAGCTTCAAAATCAGATTTTGGATAAGGAATTGAAAGTTGAGGAACCAGAGACTGTGCATAATATGTCGGAGGTTGATCATGTCATAAGTTTTCTTGAAGGATGTTATGAGGATGTGTTTGCAAAGAATGATGAGGAGATTCAAGAGCAAGCTACTCTCTCTAATTGTTTTGATACTAATTTAAATTTGGATCCATGTCATCATGAGAAAGAAACTGATTGTTTTATGTGTGCATTTGTAGACAACCATGAATGTGAATTTGTAGATCAACCTGTAGAAGAACAAGTCATTGCCTCAATTTTCCTATTTGATGACATTACAAATATTTTTGGCGAACCCAAGTATGATGAATACAACGATGACTAGGAGGTTGACTTTTCAGGACAAGCAGTTGCACTTTCTAATTCTGAAAATGATTTTTTTCAACAATCCAAAGAAATCGACAAATGTACATATGGAAACAGTGAAGAAAATGAATAAATTTTTGAATCAGGTGAAAGAACTTTGCCAGTGTGTTTTTCTTCTTTCAAATTGTTGAAGCAAAATGTTTATAATGTTTCAAATCATAAATCCTCCTGGCATGATGTTGAGTATGAAGAAAGAAGTGGAATTTCCAATTAAAATTATCTTCCATTATGTTTTTCTTCCTTTGAATTGTTGAAAGTAAATCATGAGATAACAAAGGAAGTAAGGAAGTGTGACTGCATTCACAGTGACATTGGTTTACATGAGAAAATTTTATCAATGAAGAGGACCAACAACCTTCTCATACAATTAATGACCCTGTTGTTGATTACATGGAAGGTTATTTCAGTTCAGATTTGCAGCATGTGATCAACTACCAGCTTGGAAATGAAGATGATGGTCAATCAACTTCAGTGTTATGTATTTCTTGCCACCAAGGGTTTCATTTCAGCCAAAACTGTCTTTTGATTCAGAAGATTGTTATTTCCAACAATTGAAGCAGATTTTTCATCCTCTTTGTGGCAATCAACAGGTTGAGTTACATGAAAAAAAGGATGTAGTGGAAGGGGTGAAACATGATTTTTGTTTTATGCATGTTTTTCATGATCCATTTACAGTTTTGTTGGAGGTGGTAAATAGTCCCAATGTTTTTAATTTTTTGAGATTTGAATTTGTAGATAAATTTTTGAATAAATTATCAGTAAAAAGGATTTGGAGCAAGCATGTGCAAAGAAATCAAATAATGGATAAATTTCTTGCATGGTTGCATTGGAATTTTGATTTCACTTCATTGGTAGTTTTTTCTGCAGTTAGGGTAGGTAGGTGTGAATAAGATCAGCATGCCAAGCATTTCTTTCAACATTTTTCAGTTTGTATTTTCAGTTTGGGTTTGGTTCAATTGCAGAATAAGTTGGTTGCGAAACAAATTACAGGTTGCAGATCATAGTATATGGCTTGGAAACATCCCAATGGATAAGGCACTTGGTCTATTGCTCTTTGCTACCTCATAGGGAGGATATCATCCCCATTGGATCTAGCTATTAGCACCATGATTTTTAAAGTAGAGTTATAGGGTTGCCAACAGTTTATGAGGTCATTCCTTGGTCTTAAGAAGACCAATGCATTACAACTTGAGTCACTTGAGTGTGTGTTTTCCTTTTAAAGAGTTATGTCTCATAAATCTTGTCATGTTCATTGAGTCATTTTCAAGTAAGATTTATTTGGCATATAAAAAAATTCAATTAATAGGTATAGGTGGGGTGTTTTTTTATGATGTAATGGAACATAATAACACATGATGTATTGAAGGGTCATCAAATATCGTTATGAAATTCCTTATTACCTATGAAGTGGAGGAAATACCCAGAGTAAGAAACCCAACCACAAGATCAGCTGCCAGAAGACCACCTATACTTGCTTTTCATACACAACCTGTTGAACATTCAGTTCAAGAAATACATGAAGATCGGGTGCAGGCATAGGATAAAGAACAAATTATCAAATAATTACAAGAGAAACTTAAAGACCCCAAGCATGTCATAGCACAATATTTCAATATAACAGGGAGATGAAGAGGAAATTGGCTGAAAAGACATCTGACATGAAAACACTAGAAGATGCATTAAGTCCAAGGAGGTATTCAGTTATGAAGGTTTCAAAATTTTTAAAGGGAAAAGAGGTCAAACATAGTCCTAAAGTGGTAGATTTAACTAAACCTACATCTCCAATGACAAGAGCTTCAACTAAAAGGATGAGTCTATACTTTAAACTTGTAGAGGTTGTTGAGATATAGCTTCATCACTACACCATTTTTATTATTTGAAGAACCCTTGAAAATACACCAATTTTGAGTTTTGCAGAAACTGCATTGTACAAAGTTTGCGTAGCAACCTAGCTCTACGCAAATTATTCAAGCATATTTAAAGATGATAATATTGGGAAATGATTGGTGTTTGGCACATAAGTCATGACCAGAATCCACATATGTTTATACCACCGTTTGGACAATTTTTGAAGAAAAAACTAGTTGCGTTGTGCAAAGCAAGCTACACAAATGTTGAAGGTCACATTTACACAACGCATCACACCAGTGCGCTACGCAAATTTATGCAAGCATATTTAAATATGATAAAAATTGGAAAATGAATGGTAAGTGACCCAACAGTCATGAATATCCCCCAAAGATGTTGCATCTACCATTTGGATGATTCTTGAAGAAAAAACTAGTTGTGTTGTGCAAATCGCTATGCAAATGCTAAAGGTCACATTTACACAACGCATCACACAAATTCGCTACGCAAGTGTTGTAGGTACACAGAGGGTTACAGGACATTGGGAAATGATTGGTGGATGATCAAGTAGTGATTTTAAAACTCCATTAGTGTTTCATCCACCTCCTTAATGAATTTTAATGAAGAAATCAAACACACTACACAAAGTCTGTAGGGCACACTACACAAGTTCTGGAAATGATTTTTTTTGCAGTCAACTTCAAGATCATTTCCTAGGAATCTGGAGAGGATTTTGGAAACAAATAGAGTGTTTTTTTGTCAAGAATTATCTTAATAACAAAAACCTCTCTCATGTTTTACACAGGCTTCATAGTTTGAGAGATTTGAATGAATCTTTACGACCCATTTTTCCAGATTCTATCATTTAATATTTTCCTATTTTAGTCATTATTTTTGGGTACGGATCCCAAGAATATGGAGAAGAATTTTCAAAAAATAGAAAAGGTTTTTCTCAAGAACGGGTTCATTTCCAAAAACCTCTCTCTGTTTTGTAACAGATATTGTGATTCGAGATATATGATGTTATCTTTGACCCCTATTTTCTAGAAAATCAAATTTGCTATTTTTAGTAAGTAGTTTACAAATTGTCTTATTTTTTATGTAATCAGATCCAAAATCATAGGATGGGAGGGTAGTTAGACTTATATATATTATTAATGGTGTTTATCTATATATTTGAGAACTTTGAAGGTGAAAGGGAGGGGGGAGAGTTGGCAGAATTATAGTATTTTTTATCTTCATTGTAAATTTTTGAATCTAAATGAAATGAGAATGTAGAAGTCCTAAAACTTCATGAAAAATATTCTAATGGTGATGAGATGACAATGTGTTTCTTATATTTTGTATTTATCTCTTGTGTCCTTAATTTCATCTAATTTTTTCCTTTATTTAAATTCATATTTAAGAGTGGAGAATTCATCTTGTTGATTAAGTTTGGTTGTCATTGATGTCAACCCTTGAAGAAAGACTCAGAGCACAAAGGTTTGGGTAATGGACCCAATATTGTTTGATGTAAATATGACTCATTATTGTCTTTTCATTTTTGATAAGAAGTAAAGATGGATGAAATCCAAAGTGGTCCCCTTATGGTGAAATCCCTCACGGGAAGATGCTTTGTGGAGTAAGAGAACCCATACTTAATTGTGGAATAATGAGATTAAGGACAATCAATTTGTATGGTAAACTATCCTATATGGATAGTTATTGTCATTCCATTTCCAGTGGTATGTGGAACGTCACATAATTCCTCACAGTTAGAGAGTTATGGCCATGAGAAGTTGGAGACCCCAGGTTTGGGTAATGGACCCAAGTTTGTTTGATGGATAACGGTATGAGTTATGATATATTTTCCGATAATACTATTCTATATGGATATTACATGTCATTATATTTCTTGTGGTATTTGGAACGTCACATAACTCCTCACGATTTGAGAGTTATGGCCTTACGAAGTTGGAGGACCCTCATATGTCATCTAGAAGCCCCAAAAGGTCAAAGTAGTCAAATTGGTTTAAGAGATTTTAAAAGGTAAATAATAAAGTGAAGTAATGAGTGTATTATAATTCAAAGTGAATACAAAATAAATTATTTCATTAATAAATTTAATGAAGAAATTAGAAGTGGGTTAACCCTAAAATATGGAAAGTGGGGCTAAGTGACCTAGAAGATGTTTTTAAGGAAGCTACTTGGTGAGTATAAATAAGAGGCAAGGCTCTCTCATTTTAATAACACTTGAGAATATTGAATATGTATAGGTTTATGAGGTAAAAAAGGATACATAAGCTGAAATTCTGAGGGAAGGTGAAGAAAGTAAGGCTAAAATGCAAGGAAGGATAAATTCTTTTGATGGTGCCTTCTAAGGTATGTTATTTATAGGTCATCTCACCATTTTCGCTATAACTTGTTTTATATAATGATTCAGACCATTAAATTGCTATTAAATTGAGAAAACATATCCAAGTATATGTGGTAAAATATTCATCTTTTGAGTCATTGTATTTTTGGATTTACACTCCGTGGAAAATAGGGTTTGTGGCTAGTCTTGAAACTATTCAAAACCATGTGTTTCGGGTAAAAACGTCATAACCTCTTCATAAAAGATAAAAATTCCATGAAACTAAATGTTTTGGTTAGGTTATATTCTATAGTATTATTTGTAATATTTTCATATCAATTCAACACATATTCCATGCGGGGCACGCTCTACAAGGTCGCTCTCTAGAATAAGCTAGAATTCAGCAAGGTATGCCATTTTTGCGATAACTCCTTTTTTGAGAGGTTCCAAGTAGTGAAACCTAGAGGAATTGCACAAAACCTACTTAAGAACATTGTGTATCATTTTCAAATATTTATACATTACAGGTACAAAGTTATGATTACTTCAATTTAGGGTTGTTGACTAATCCAAAACTAGGCATGTGAGAGTAAAGAAAAGTTTGATGAAAATGCTAGTCTCTTGTTGTTGAAGTTAAGGAAGGTTTGTAGGAATGTGATCATATACAATCGGTATATTATAGAGCTACAAATCATATTTGGATGATGAAATTGATGATGGCTTTTGGTTGAGGTACATGTTGAGTACATGGTTGAGACAAGTAGTTGATGAGTTGGCACATACATGAGGTGTATAGTTGATGATGTTGGTACATATTGATGAGTCATATTTGATGCGTAGTTGACACATTATTGGTACATACTTGGTACATGGTTGGATGCATTTGTTTATGGTACAGGTTGATTACAGGTTATTTGGTACAGGCTGGTGCATGGTTGATGCACTTGTTTATGGTACAGGTTGATTACAGTTTGAGGTAAAGGTTGATGCATGGTTCATATTTATTGGTACAGGTTTATAGTGGTATATCTCATAGTGACAAGTTGACATTGGTTCCATCATTCTACTTCTACTTCAGGGTGGTAGGATGGGGCAAGGACAGGTGGTTGTAGCCACCTTTCGGTTGTAGCTGGAGAACATAGGGGGTTTGTAGCCTCCTTCTGGTTGTAGCCAGAGAATTGGGGAGTTGGGGCTTCCCTCAAGTTGTAGCCTAAGAAACTAGGGGGTTGGAGCCTCCTTCTAGTTTCATATGGAAAACAAAGGAAGTTGGTGCTTCCAATGAATGTAATTCTTCTAGACATATAAGAAAAAGCATTTTGTGCTTTTCTCCAGATTTGGGTTTCCACGTAAAACATTGGTGTATTGTGTATGTGTATGTTTGTTCATTTGGTCATTTCTTATTTACTCTGCAGTTATTGGATGATAATGCTACATTGATATAACACTTGGATTATATTGTTAAAAGGGATTAAATTTCTCTATTACCGATTCACCCCCCCTCTCAGTAATCCAAAACATCTAAATGGTGCTCTAGACTCAAAGAATTTATACTATTTCCTTTCTTCTTAACTAGGTCAAAAATCATATATATGGTGGTCTGATTTCGTTATGTGTTTCATTTTTCCTCTTTCACCCCCTACAACAAATTCAAAAATGAAGGTTTCATCCACCTAATTTAGCATTTGTTCCTTTGAAAGGTTCTACCTACTAGCCATTGTTTTCATTTGTTTCCAGGGTTTGACTCCATAGAACAATGGTCTTTTTCTTTTTGCCCAACCAAACCCCATTCTCTACCCTATCCTCATTAATGATATAGTTGTTGTACTTATTAGATAGCTTGTCATTATTGACTGATATATAAAGAGATATCCCTCTTTGGGTTGGAAGGGATATATTTCATCCTATAATTTGGTTTTTGGTTACCTCTGTGAATTTCCTCCATAACCAGGGCAATTTATGGATTTTGGCGTCATTGTCGGGGAATGAAAGTTGCATTTTACCTGGGAGAAATGAGAAGGTTTAGACTTGATTTCTGATGGTGGACATAGGTCAGACACAAGAAGGTTGTACATTTCCACCTGGTGACTCCAATCAAGATTCAATGAAATTCAAGGACTCCACTAGAGGACGAGCTATTTTGACAACAATATGAAGGGACACAGAGTTAGGTATCAAAGTGAAAAAAAAATTCAAGAAATTTTTTTCATATTAATCAAATTCCTCTTGTCTTTTCTAGAGCATGTTAAAAAAATTTTCCTTTACCTGCTGCATTCTAATGAGGACCACAAATCTTTATTTGAAAATCCTTCTTTTGAAAATGTGAATATATCTTCACATATTACTGATCTTGATCAAGATCCTTCATTTGAGTCATATGATAACCATAAAAAATCTAGTGAGCCTCAAGATACTAAAGTTGATCTAACATCTCATGTACATAATCCAACACCTTCCAAGATTCAACAGAGATACAAACCTTTAAAATTTCCTTCTATTCTTCATGATTTTCCTTCAAAGCATGTTATGTATCTTCCCAAATTTGATGGATATATTAAGAACATCACGTCTGAAAAAAGCATTCAGGATTTTGAGTATTTTATAGATCTGTTGGAAGTTGAAAAAGATGATGTATGTATGAGAACCTTTGTCAATCATTACAAGGAGATGCCAAAGCATGGTTCAAACATTTTCAGCCTCAGTCGATTAGCTTGTGGGATGAATTGAGGGAAGATTTCCGTAGATTTTGGGGTGAGAGAAATTCATGGGATTTACTCCTTTCAGAGTTTTATGCCATGATAAGAATGAAAGATGAAACAATCTCAAATTTCAGTAGGAGGTTTGCTAGTCTTTATTATAAACTACCTAAATAAGTCCAACCTCTTGAAGTTGTTTCCATGCTCCATTATGTAACAACCTTTCAATAAAAATTATATTTTCTTCTGATGGAGAGGAATTCTATGTATTTGTAGCAGATGTTCAATAATGCTCAGGAAGTTGCATACAATATTCAAGCATGTAAGAAGCTGCAAAATCAGATTTTGGATCAAGAATTGAAAGCTGAGGAACCAGAGAATGTGCATAATATGCAGGAGGCTGATCATGTCATAAGTTTTCTTGAAGGATGTCATGAGGATGTATTTGCAAAGAATGATGAGCATATTGAAGAGCAAGATACTGTCCCAAATTGTTTTGGTACTAGTTTAAATTTGGATCCATGTCATCATCAACAATAAACTGACTATTTTATGTATGTATTTGTAGACAATCATGAATGTGAATTTGCATATCAGCGTGCAGGAGAACAATCCGTTGCCTCAATTTTCCTATTTGATGACATTACAAATATTTTTGGTGAACCCAGGTATGATGAGTACAATGATGACTATGAGGTTGAATTTTCAGAACAAGCAATTTCACTTTCCAAATTTCAAAACGATTGTTTTTAGCAATCCAAAGAAATTGGCAAATGTGCATATGGATGAAGTGAAGAAAATGAAGAGATTTTTCAATCAGGTGAAAGAACTTTGCCATTGTGTTTTACTTATTTCAAATTGTTGAAGCAGAATGTTTATAATGTTTCAAATAAAAAATCCTCTAGGAATGATATTGAATATGAACAAAGCAATGGACTTGCCAATGAAAATTATATTCCATTATGTTTTTCTTCCTTTGAATTGTTGAAAGTAAATCATGAGATAATAGAGGAAGCAGGGAAGTCTGACTGCATTCACAATGACATGTTTTACATGAGAAAATTGTTATTAGTGAAGAGGACCAACAACCTTCTCATACATTTAATGACCCTATTGTTGATTACATGGAAGGTTATTTCAGTTCAGATTTGTAGCCTGTGATCAAGTAATAGCTTTGAAATGAATATGATGGTCAATCAACATCAGTGTTATATATTTATTGCTTGCCACCAGGGGTTTCATTTCATCTAGCACTGTCTTTTGATTCAGAAGATTGTTATTTCCACCAATCTCAACAGATTTTGCAGCCTCTTTGTGGCAATCAACAGGTTGAATTACATGAAAAAAAGGATGCAGTGAAAGGGGTGAAACATGATTTTTGTTTTATGCATGTTTTTGAGGATCCATTTGCAGTTTTGTTGGAGGTGGTAAATAGTCCCAATGTTTTTAATTTTTTGAGATTTGAATTTATCGATAAATTTTTGAATGAATTATCAGTAAACAGGCTCTGGAGAAAGCATATTCAAAGAAATCAAACAATGGATAAAGTTCTTTCATGGTTGCATTGGAATTTTGATTTCACTTCATTTGCAATTTTTTCTGCAGTTAGGGTAGGTAGGTATGAATAATCTCAGCATGACGAGCATTTATTTCAGCACTTTAGTTTGTATTTTAAGTTTGGGTTTTGTTCAGTTGCATAATAAGTTGGTGGAGAAACAAATTACATGTTGCAGATCACATTGTATGGCTTAGGAACAACCCAATGGATAAGGTACCTGGTCTATTTTTCTCTGCTACCTCACAGGGAGGATAACAACCCCATTGGAGCTAACTACTAGCACCATGATTTTTAAAGTAGAGTTATCAGGTTGTTAGCAGTTTACAAGGTCATGCCTTGGTCTTGAGAAGACCAATGCATTACAACTTGATCCAGTTGAGTGTGTGTGCTCATTTTAAAGAGTTATGTCTCATAAATCTTGTCATGGTCATTGAGTCATTTTCAAGTAAGATTTATTTGGAATAATAAAAAGAGTCAAGTCATAGGTATAGGTGGGGTGTTTTTTGATGATGTAGTGGAACATAATAACACATGATGTATTGAAGGTTCATCAAAGATCGTTATGAAAGTCCTTATTGCCTATGAAGTGGAGGAAATACCCAGAGTAATCATCCCAACCACAAGATAAGATTCCATAATACCACCTGTACCTGCTTTGCATACACAACCTGTTGAACATTCAGCTAGGGAAATACATGAGGATCAGGTGCAACCATAGGATAAAGACCAAATTATCAAAGAATTACAAGAGAAACATAAAGAAGCCAAGCATGTCATAGAACATTATTTCAGTACAATGGTGAGATGAAGAGGAAATTGGTTGAAAATACATTTGACATGCAAATATCAGAAGATGCATTAAGTCTAAGGAGGCATTCAGTTTTGAAGGTTCTAGAATTTTTAAAGGGAAAAGAGGTCAAACAGAGTCCTAAAGTGGTATATTTAACTAAACTTACATCTCCAATGACAAGAGCTTTAGCTAAAAGGATGAGTCTATACTTTAAACTTGCAGAGGTTGCTAAGATCTAGGTTCATGATTGCACCATTTTTTTTTGAAGAACCCTTGAAAATACACTAGTTTTGAGTTTTGTAGAAACTGCATTGTACAGAGTTTGTGTAGCGACCTGGCGCTATGCAAATTCTGCAAGAATATTTAAAGATGATAAATATTGGGAAATGATTGGTGTTTTGGCCCAGAAGTCATTACCATCCTCCACATATGTTTGTTCCACCATTTGTATGAGTTTTGAAGAAAAAACTAGTTGCATTGTGCAAAACACACTACACAAATGTTGAAGGTCACATTTACACAACACATCACGCTAGTGTGCTACAAAAATTTATGCAAGCATATTTAAAGATGATAAAAATTGGAAAATGATTGGTGAGTGGCCCAATAGTCATGAATATCCCCCATAGATGTTGCATCCACAATTTGGATGAGTCTTGAAGAAAAAACAAGTTGTGTTGTGCAAAGCGCGCTACACAATTATTGAAGGTCACATTTACATAGTGCATCACGCCAGTTTGCTATGCAAGTGTTGTAGGTACACAAAGGATTAAGGGACTTGTTGGATTACTGAGAGGTTGGGGGGGTGAATCAGTAATAGAGAAATTTAATCCTTTTTAACCATATAATACAAGTGTTATATCAATGTAGCATTATCATCCAATAACTGCAGAGTAAACAAGAAATGAACAAATGAGCAATCATACACATACACAGTACACCAGTGTTTCACGTGGAAACCCAAAGAGGGAGAAAACCACAGAATGGTTTTTCTTATATGTCTTGAAGAATTACATTCATTGGAAGCACCAAATTCCTTTGTTTTCCAATTGAAACTGGAAGGAGGCTCCCACCCCCTAGTTTCTCAGGCTACAACCTGAGGGAAGATCCAACTACCCAATTCTATGGATACAACTAGAAGGAGGCTACAACCCCTTATGTTTTCTAGCTACAACTGGAAGGTGGCTACAACCACATGTCCTTGCCTCGTCCAACTTCCCTTACATATAAGTAGAATGATGGAACCACTGTCACACTATCACTGTGAGATATACTGTTGTAAACCTGTTGTTACACATAAAAAATGCTCACTTTGATAGTGTCACAAGTGTCGTCATTACAAAGCAAGTGTCACATTTTGCTTACAAGTATTGCAAGTATTAAAGAAAGAATACTGCACTTTTGAGGGAGCGTTGGTGTCTTTAGGAGTGTTGGCGCCCCCCTTAAGCCTACTGGGGAGTGCTACAGCACTCTGATGGCCCTTTTGAGGGAGCGCTACTTATTTTAGGCAGTAGTTGAGTTGTTTAGATGAATGGGGGAAGGATCTTTTCATTCTTAGAAGGAAGTTGAGCTCGAATCCCTAGTCCAACCATGATCTTAGGACATATCCTCAACTGAAGGAGGCAAATCCTCAACTTCCCCAAGGATATCTCAAGTGGTTAAAGCCTCTTCGAGGCTATATAAGAAAGCTTTCTAATGGTGAAAGAGGACTGAAAAAGAGAGAATCACACCAAACTTATGATATTATAAGTGGTGCTGGAACAGAGATATTTTGGAAGCAAGAGACCTATGATCTCATAGGGAGCAATCAGTGAAGCTATCATCATTTGGATCGTGGATCTTTTGAGCAAGGGGTAGACAAGGAGAACTTGGCGAAACTGCTGCAATCCATCTATGGCTGTAAGCAATGTTTTGTCCTCATTAATATAATTTGCTTGGCTTGTTTCTTTCTAATTCGTATTCAATCTCACATGAATTTGTCTCTTTAGTAGATAGACCTATTTCAGACTAATCTTGATAGAGTAGGAAGTAGTCGTACTTTGTTTGTCTATAGGGCTTATCGAGGAGCGAAAGATTGGAGCTCAACTCGGAGCATGCAGGGACAAACACTGGTAAAAGGTACTTATTTTCTCCTTCCTTCTCATGCATTAGTTTGTATAGATAAGAAAGGAAGTCAGTGTCCACGTTAAGCGTCTTCTGTCTTAAGAGTTAAGATTCTAGCTCTCAAGAGGCGATCTACCTGTCCACAGGGAGATTTTACTTCAACAGAAACTGGCGACTCCACTGGGGAGTCTTGAATCGAAACTTTTTGGTTTTTATTTCTCCTCATAGACCTTGTCTCACCCTTTGATTGTTTTCAGACCTGGTTCACCCCTTTTTTCTCGATTTCATGAGTTGATTGACTCCCTACCCCATCACACTCAGCTTGATTGCCATACTAGACTGCATTTTTTGGATTTTTTGACATTTTTAGGAGCTTTTCAAGCCTGGTGCCCCTGTGGCTGTGTTAACAGAGTACCAGTGCTCCCTGACTGTCTTACATAGAGTGCTATAATTCTTGGTGCCCTTTACACCAGAGCGCCAACCCTCTTTTGTCCAAAAAACCTTTCCAGAATTGCTCTTTCCAGGGTCTAGTCTCTGTGTCTCACTTGTTGAGCCTCTCTGTGAGTCAATGCTTCTTCCCATTCAACTTTGACATCCTTCCTTCCGAGGAAAAAATACCGTATTGTTTAGATTTTGTAGTCTTCTTCATTATTTTTGAGTTTTTCTGTTGTTCGAAGTTTGAAACCAATGCATTGTTTGTTCTCTCCTTTTTGACTGAGTGAGAAACTCTGGTGAAGGACATTAGAAGTCTATGAATCTCTTCATTTGGTCTTTGTTGAGGTCATTGTTCTTCAACATCTTTTTTTGTGTGAAGTTCTTGGTTTTCTTTGTTTTCTTTTCTTTTTCTTCTTGTTTTCGATCACAACAAGAGGGTGTATTGTTTGTACGCAACCTCCTTATGCTTGTCTGAGTTTCCTTGATCCAAAAGGTTAATTAGCAGGAGAAGTGTTGTTTTGAATCAATCATTATTCACACACAAACAATAGAGAGACATCTTCATGATTGATTTTTCATATTAGAAGATATTTCCAAAAGTTTTAGCACCACATTGGATTTGAGTGATTTTTGTTTTTGTTTGAGGACATTCCTTATTAGTGCTTGTTAGTGAAAAGAACTCTCTCTCTCTCCCTTAAATAGATATTCATCGAACAGAAATGACCGATTATCATCTTTGATGCATTTTTGGGGGGTTTGAGTCATCATTCCATCCGTTTCACTTCCATGCACCCTTTTTTAGTAAAGAATAGCTATAAAATGAACGCTAATTAAAAAATATCTAGAACATTTTCTTTTCTAGGATCCTCCACCAATAGTATACTAGGACTAGTACTTTGGATTAGGTTGTGAGAATAACTCTCCAAAGTTTCCAAAATAAACATTAGCATCCTGAGCTAGGGAGAGTAAAATCCAATTGTCGTATAAGTCTGTCTGGGATCCCCCTCTCACACAGGGGTTACGCATGAGGTCGCACTCAGGAAATCTACAGAGATTATCCCTCCGTGGTTTGACTGATTGTAGTGGTCAGATTGTATTATGGGGATCGCTTAAAGGTATACCCACAAGGTTGAGTGGAAGCCTTTCAAGTTGATTTCGGGCTAGATATCCTGCCCATATGTTCCAATTGGACTGTCGACTGTACCCACCTAGGGGATAACTACGATTTGGTGACCTTAGTAGCCACAATCTTTAGGGTCTCACACAAGGTGACGGTGAAGGGAAGTCTCATTGTACCTGGGACAGACGTTGGTCAAACTCACTCTAGCTCCTTGGAGGGTAAATCCACAATTACTGTGTGGAAGCTTGCACCAAGGCGTAAGTCCATTAAGCAGGTCGCCAACGTAACTGATCCACCCTCTCTATCCCCTCCCCTTCCTATTTTGATCTCGTGACATTGGATTTCATCACCAACTAGTGGTTTCATCATACGAAGGTTTGTTTGATTGATTTCTTCTTAGATTCATAGCGTGTGTTGTTTGTTTTACTTCGTGGACCTTAGGTCGAGTCAGTGTTAATGGCATCAAATCCTGGGAGTACCAATGGAGTAACCCCCTCTCCTAGGGAATCTTATACCTTTCCTTCGTTTGGAAACTTTGGTCCTCCATATGTTGCCACACTGAGTCTTCCAGGACTCAATATTGGATTACCAGTTTGGTTGTTCCCCACTCCGGTGATCCCAAATCCTCCCAATGTTTTAGTTGCACCTAATACTTTGGATGTCGATACACCACCCACACATCAACCTCATGTCGAATTTTCTCCTTCTTCGTCCATCAAGTCTCCTTCCATTTCTCCTTCTTCGCCTAGTGAAAGCTCTAAAGAAAGTAGCCAGGTTGATCAGAAGAAGAAGAAATAGAAAGAGAAGAAGAATAAGAACCCGAAAAGGACAAAGGCCCCAACAACATCATATGTTGGCTCTAGGAAACTAGTTACTATTAATAGTACTGGGAGTGTTGATGAGGTCAAAAAGATTAAAAGGAAGAATCCAAAACCCAAATTCCCTTGTAGTCTTTGTAAGGGTGACCACTTTCTGAGGGATTTCCCTGGTCTTACCCAGGTCTTATAAATGTGGTCCTCCATGTCATCAGCCTCTGTCAGTCATGTCGATGATATCCCATCAACTAGTGATGTTCAGGTTGATAAGAAGAAGAAAACAGTCAAGTTCCCTTGCATGTTATGTAAAGGTAATCATTACTCTCACCTTTGTCCTTGCATGGACGAGGCTTCTTCTCTTTTGGAAAAACTTCAACTTCCAAAAGGTTATCGTAAGATTTTCTCTGACCCATCATTGGTTGATGGACTGGTCAATCCGGTTCCATCCCCGGTCAGTCTGGTTGATCAGGTGGTTGTTAGGACCACATATTGTACCCTTTTTGCCCATACTTTTTGCTATTATTTTACCCTTCATCACCTGCATTTTGACTTATACTATCATTCCACTTGATCATTCCAAGGTACATAACGTCCTTTCTCATTACTACACG
>ML782870.1:511729-548371 GCA_009831015.1 Picea engelmannii | reverse complement strand
CATATATAGTGCGCAGCTATCTTTGAAACAAAAGACTTCCCTGGGTTGATAATTTATGTTTCACTTAGTTGTTTGAAATTAATTAAGCAATTATAGTGACCAACAGTGGTCAATCTAGTTTCCTCCTCGATTGAACCACGAACCCAAGTAGTTGATCCATTTCCATCATCGATCAGCCCCGCTCTTCATCAAAAGAGTGACACCAAAGTGGTCGATCCAGTTTCACCATCGATTGATCCCATTCCTCCATTGAGGAATGCTAAAGTGACTGATCCAGTCCCTTCCTTGGTCAGTCCCACTCTTCCTCTGAAGAGTGCCAAAGTGGTCAATCCAACTTCACCATCAGTCGATCCCATTCCTCCGTTGAGGAATGTCAAGGTGATTGATCCAGTTCCTTCCTCGGTCAGTCCCACTCTTCCTCTGAAGAGTGCTAAATTGGTCTATCCAAGTCCACCATTGGTCGATCCGATCCAATCACTGGTCGATCCTACCCTCCTTCTAGAGAGTAAACCCGATACTGCCCATGTTTTTCTCATTAATACAGACTCTACCATACTGGGGGGCATCCCTCATTCTCCTGCGAAACCCCCTCCAAGTTTTGAGGCCATCCTTTTTGACTGGGGTGTGCTAACTGGACCTCGTCTTCCCTCTCACATTCCTTTCCAGATTACATTACAGGTTCGTGGTCGGGATGTTCCTCAAATGCTGATAGATGAAGGTGCGTCCATTATTATTTTGTCTTATGTTGCTTGGTACGCTTTGGGTTGTCCGCAGCTTGCACAAGTTACACAGAATCGGTTAGCTTTTAACAGAAGAACTAGTCAGCCTTTAGGGATCCTTCCTCAGTTTCCTATAACTTTAGGAGGGAAAAATGTCTTTATCGATTTCATGGTAGTCCGAGACCCCTTGGATTTCGATTTACTCCTTGGGCAGGATTATGTCCATGCTATGAAAGCTCTTGTATCCACTCTTTTCCATGTGATATATTTTCCTCACAATGGAAGAATTGTGACTATTGATCAACTTTCATTCATAGGCCCTAACTAGGTTACCTCCCTAAGTGGTTCTTATATGCAGATAGTATCACCCTCGCTGCATGTCAATTATGTGGCATTATCTCCCATGATTTCAACTTCTGATTCTTTGGATCCAGTAGTTGACATGGTGATTTCTTCGGTACGGTTATTGGAGCCTAATATCCTTACCCCTGTCATGACCCTCGACATGTGTTCCTTCCAGAGTGATTCTCTTCCATCTGGCGAAGATCTCTTGGAATCCATGATCGAGTTTTGTCCCTTGCCATGGTATCCTTCTAGAGCATTATCCTCTTGGAAGCCATAATCCAGATGAAACCATGAGCATAGTTTCTCTTCCCTGTGGCAAGTTTGTTAAAAAATGAAACAAAGGTCTTGAGCATAGTTCTTTTCCTGTGTCAAGCTCGTTAAAAACTGAAACAATCACCTCTCTTGAACCTTCATTTCATCCACCTGTATCCTTTTTCTCCATATAGCACAGAAATTGGTGACAACCTCAACGTCGATGAATGAATTGAAGCTTGGGGGGCATGTCTCCAGCCTTTGATGATCATTCTGGAGTTAATCCACTAGATTTTAAGCTGGGGTCATATCGAGCTTAGTCTTTGTTCTTTATCGTGCTCGTAAATACATGAGAATGCATCCAGGTAGACTTTTATCTCTTTTTCGGACCTATATGGATACACGAAAAAGGAACCCCCTGGAGTCTCCTTTAATATCTTTTCAGACTCTCTAAACATGAAAAGATTGCCGAGTGATCTTGCTTCCTTTCCCACTCATTAAACGGTTTGAAAGGGCATTTTTCGAGTGATAATTTATCTCTTTTTCAACCTCGTGAGACTAACATTACGAAAAAGGACAACATTGGATTCATCTTTAAGTTCTTTTTAGACTCTCTAAAGATGAAAAGATTACCGAGAGACCTTGTTCTCTTCACGCTCATTAAAGTATTTGAATAAAACGTCTATTGAGTGATAGTTTATCTCTTTTTTGGTCTTGTCAGACTACTTTACGAAAAAGGAACTGAGAGAGTTCTCTTTCAAGTGTTTTTCTAGACTCTATAATCATGAAAAACCTTCAATTTTTATGTCTTTGGACTCTCTAAACAGAACATCGACAGGCCCATATGGGATCGAACCCTTACTCCTTCCAGTTCATTAAACAAAATAAGAGGAACTTATCGAAGGTGAGTTTTATCGAGCATGTGTTATCCTCCTCGAGCTTGTTAAATTAAAAAGAGGTACTCATCTATCTAGATGGGGGAAAAATTGAAAGAAGCAAGCCAAGAAGTTTCTTGAGAACATTACCAAGTCACTCTTAGAGTTGCCCTTGAACATGACACTTTGTCTTTTGCACGCATTATAATCCGTTGAACCTTTGCACTGAGCCAATCCTTTGAGTTTATTTCACTCCTTTGCGTCACCTGGCGTAAGTCACAGCATCCACTGCATCATCAAGTTTTGGTCCATGACATGTTTTTGTTGTCGTGCCTCGGTGTTCAAGGGAAGTATCCACCTCGAGAGTCAACCATCACGAATATCTTGTCTCAATACCCGTGTCAGTCCATGTTTGTTTGATGTACCAATTACATATATATGTCCATTTTGTGTTGTTGATGGGGGATACATCAAGGCCCTCCTTCAACGAGCCTATTCTTGTCAACTTCAACACATTCTTCAGGAACTAGACTTAGAAACCAGTTAGTACTTTGGGACCTACATGCCTCAATGGTAGGCCTCCTCATGTTCGACAGTGGGTTTACATCATTGACCTCTGATTAGATGATTCCACGGATGTTCGACTTCATCTCATCCATTCACATTCGTTGGGATGTACTAGAGTACCTTGGGAATCATTGACATTAATGGTGATCTCCCTCGTGCTTGTTAATGGTTTACATCATTGACCGACAATCAAGTGGTTTCTGCCATGTTTGACATCAAGACATCTATTCACATGGTTAGATTCATACTACATCAAGATCGGTAAGAAGACCCTGGGTTCAGTGATCACTTTGATATGTAATTTACCCAGGTTGCGAAGGAATTTCTCTTGAACAATGACACATATAATTTCACATAGATCCACTTTGTATTGGTTGTGGCTATGTCTTGTCATCTCGTAGATCCACTGTGTATTCTTCATGGCTACGATCAGTTCATGTCATAAGAGTATAGATCCAAAGTGTATTTTCAGTGGCTATACCTTTTTATCAATACAATTATGGATCTGCGGTGTATTTTATGGTGGCCATATCTTGCAAGTCTTGATCACCCAAGCATAGGTATGCCTGCCTTGGGTTTGAAACATGTCATAATATTTGTTGAATGTTTTTGTGCAGTTTTTGTCAAGTTCTCTGCATCTATACCCTTGCTTGAAAGTCTACAAAGAATTTCAGTTATCAGTTCCTACCTTCTAACTTCATACTTTGGGGGGCAATATGTTACACATAAAAAATACTCACTTTGATAGTGTCGCAAGTGTCGTCATTACAAAGCAAGTGTCGCATTTTGCTTACAAGTATCACAAGTATTAAAGAAAGCATACTGGAATCATGCCTATGTCGTGCCTATAAAAACATGAGAAGGACATTTGAAACACCTCAAACACTTGATTTGGAAGAGGAGAAATGAGTCAGGAGGCTTACAAACCTTGTGCCATCTAAAAGCACCTCAAAAACTAAGTTTTGGAGGAGAGCGCTCCCCTATACCTCTTCTGGGAACGTTGGTGCTCCCCCTTACATTGTCTGGGAGCGTTATAAAGCTCATTTGTCCCTTTTGAGGGAGTGTTGGTGTCTTTAGGAGTGCCGACACCCCCCTTAAGCCTATTGGGGAGCGCTACAGCACTTTTATGGCCCTTTTGAGGGAGCGCTACCTATTTTAGGCAGCAGTTGAGTTGTTGAGATGAATGGGGGAAGGATCTTTTCATTCTTAGAAGGCAGTTGAGCTCGAATCCCTAGTCCAGCCATGATCTTAGGACATATCCTCAACTGAAGGAGGCAAATCCTCAACTTCCCCAAGGATATCTCAAGTGGTTAAAGCCTCTCCAAGGTTATATAAGCAAGCTTTCTAATGGTGAAAGAGGACTGAAAAGAGAGAATCACACCAAACTTATGATCTTATAAGTGGTGTTGGAACAAAGATATTTTGGAAGCAAGAGACCTATGATCTCATAGGGAGCAATCAGTGAGGCTATCATCATTCGGATCGTGGATCTTTTGATCAAGGGGTAGACAAGGAGGACTTGGTGAAACTGCTGCAATCCATCTATGGCTGTAAGCAATGTTTTGTCCTCATTAATATAATTTGCTTGGCCTGTTTCTTTCTAATTCATGTTCAATCTCACATGAATTTGTCTCTTTAGTAGGTAGACCTATTTCAGACTAATATTGATAGAGTAGGAAGTAGTCGTACTTTGTTTGTCTACAGGGCTTATCAAGGAGCGAAAGATTGGAGCTCAACTCGAAGCGTGCAGGGACAAACACCGGTAAAAGGTACTTGTTTTCTCCTTCCTCCTCATGCATTAGTTTGTATAGATCATAAAGGAAGTCAGTGTCCATGTTAAGCATCTTCTATCTTAAGATTCAAGAGTCTAGCTCTCAAGAGGAGATCTACCTATCCGCGGGGAGATTTTCCTTCAACACCTATACCAATAAACTTGTACCAAACAACCTATACCAATAACCTGAACCATGCATCAACCATGCATCAACCTATACCTCAACCTGTAATCAATATATACCATAAACAAGTGCATCAACTATGCACCAACCTGTACCTCAACCTATAATCAACCTGTACCATAAACAAGTGCATCAACCATGCATCAACCTGTACCAACCAACCTGTAATCAACCTGTACCATAAACAAGTGCATCAACCATGCACCAACCTGTACCTCAACCTATAATCAAATTGTACCATAAAAAAGTGCATCAACCATGGACCAACTTGTAATCTAACTGGTGTATATGATCACATTCCTTCAAACCTTACTTAAATATAACAACACGAGACTAACATTTTCATCAAACTTTTCTTTAGTCTCACATGCCTAGTTTTGGATTACTCAACAACCCTAACTTGAAATAATCATAACTTTGTACCTGTAATGAATAAAAATGGGAAATTGATACACAATGTTCTTCAGTGTGTTTTATGAAATTCCTCCAGGTGTCACAACTTGGAACCTCTCGGAAAAGGATTTATAGCAAGAATGGCATACCTTACTGAATTTTGGCTTATTCTAGAGAGAGACCTTGTAGAGAATGACCCACATGGAATATTTCTTTAATCGATATGAAACTTTTACAAAACATACTAAAAAATGTACTCTAACTATAACATTTTTTCTTAATGAATTTGGATGTGTTATGAAGAAGTTATGATGTTTTTACCCGAAACACCTGTTTTAGACTAGTTTCCGGACTAGCCACAAACCCTATTTTCCACGGAGTGTAACTCCAAAAATACAATGCCCCACAAGATGATTTTTTTACCAAATATACTTGGATATGTTTCCTCAATGGAATAGCAATTTCATGGTCTGAATTGTTCTATAAAACAATTTATTGATAAAATGGTGAGATGACCTGTAAATAACATACCTTAGAAATCATCATCAAAATAATTTATCCTTCCTTGAATTTTGGCTTTCTTTTCTTCACCTTCCCTCAGAAATTCAGCTAGATATCCTTTGGTTACCTTAGACACCTATATATATTCAATATTCTCAAGTGTGATGTAAAATGAGAGAGCCTTGCCTCTTATTTATACTCTCCAAGTAGCTTCCTTAAAAACATCTTCTAGATTACTTTTCCCACTTTCCTTATTTTATGGTTAACCCACTTCTAATTTCTCCATTAAATTTATTATTTAAATATTTATTTTTTTATTCACTTTGAATTATAATACACTCATCACTTCACTTTATTATTTACCTTCTAAAATCTCTTAAACCGCTTTGACTACTTTGACCTTTTGGGGCTTCTAGATGACATATGAGGGTCCTCCAACTTCGTAAGGCCATAACTCTCAAACCGTGAGGAGTTATGTGATGTTCCACATACCATCAGAAATGGAATGACATGTACTATCCATATAGAATATTATTACCTGAAAATATATCAAAATGCATACCATTATCTATCAAACAAACTTGGGTCCATTACCCAAACCTAGATTCTCCAACTTCTCATGGCCATAACTCTCTAACCGTAAGGAGTTATGTGACGTTCCACATACCACCGGAAATGGAATGAAAAGAAATATCCATATAGGATAGTTTCACTGAAAAATTCACTGACCTTCATCTCATTATTCCACAAATAAGCATGGGTTCTCTAACCATACTTCTAGGATAACTCAATCCATAAAGCGTCTTCCCGTGAGGGATTTTACCATAAGGGGACCACTTTGGAGTTCATCCATTTGTACTTATTATCAACCATGAAAAGACAATAATGAGTCATATTTACATCAAACAAACTTCGGTCCATTAACCAAACCTTTGTGCTACTGGAATTTGCTATCGTACTTTCTCCAAGGGTTGACATCAATCACTAAGGGTTGACATCAATCTACAATATCACTCTCCAATAGTTGACATCAATGACAACCAACAATATATACCAATTGTCCATCAACCTAAGCCAATTTTCTAACAGGACTTTGGGAAATGATTGGTGGATGGTCTAGTAGTGATTTTCAGCCTCAATTAGTGTTTCAACCACTTCCTAAAAGAATATAAATGAAGAAATCAAACACACTACACAAAGTCTGCAGGGCACGCTATGCAAGTTCTGGAAATGTTGTTTTTGCAATCAACTTCAAGATCATTTCCTGAGAAACTGGAGAGGAGTTTGGAAAAACACCATAGAGTAGTTTTTCAAGAATGCTCTCAGTAACAAAAAACTCTCTCATTTTTTACACAGGTTTCATAGTTTTAGAGATTCGAATGAATCTTTACGACCCATTTTTCCATATTCTATCATTTAATGTTTTCATGTTTTAGTCATCATATTTGGCCACAGATCCCAAGAATATGGAGAAGAATTTTAAAAGATGGGAAGATTTTTTTCTCAAGCACATGATCATATAAAAAAACCTCTCCCTGTTTTGTACCAAATATTTTTATTCAAGAGATATGATGTTATCTTTGACCACTATATTCCAACAAAATGAATTTGCTATTTTTAGCATGTAGTTTACGAATTGTCTTATTTTTTATGTAACCAGATCAAAAATCATAGGATAGTAGGGTAGTTAGACTTCTATATCTTATTAAGGGTGTTTATATTTATATTTGATCACTATGAAGGTGCAAGGGAGGGAGGAGATTTGGCAGAACTATAGTATTTTCTATCTTCATTGTAAATTTTTGAATGTTAATGAAATGAAAATGCAGAAGTCATGAACCTTCATGAAAATATTCTAATGGTTATGAGATGATAGTGTGTTTCTTATATTTTGTATGTATCTCTTATGTCCCTACTTGAATATCATTTTTTCCTCTGTTTAAATTGATATTTAAGAGTGTGGAATTCATCTAAATGGTTCTCTAGACTCAAATAATTTAAACTATGTCCTTTCTTCCTAACTAGGTTAGAATTCATCTATATGGTGCTCTGATTCTGTTATGTGTTTCCTTTTTCCGCTTTCACCCCCTACAAAAAATTCAAAACTGAATATTTCATCCACCTAATTTATCCTTTGTTCCTTTGAAAGGTTCTACCTACCAGTCATTATTTTCATTTGTTTTCAGGGTTTGACTCTATAGACTAATGGTATTTTTCGTTTTTCCCAACCAAACCCCATTTTCTACCCTATCCTCATTAATGATCTATCCATTGTACTGATTAGATAGTCTATCATTCTTGAATGAGATATAAAGAGAGAGCCCTCTCTAGGTTGGAAGGGCTAGCTTTCATCCTATAAGTTGGTTTGTGGTTACCTCTGTGACTTGTCTCCATAGCCAGGGAAATTTACGGAGTGTTAACACTAGATAAGGGGAATTCTTTGATATATTGTAGATAAGGTAACCTCTGCAAGTATTTTATCTTCCTCGAATTGGAAATATTTAGGTTTTCCCAAGCTTGTGTTAGCTATTTGTGACTTGCTGACTTTCGAAAGAAGTCATGCATGGGAGCCTTGGCCTCCCCCATGTTATGCTTCTTAGATCAACATCCTCGAGTATTGTTTAATCTCTTTTCTGATTCTTTCAAAAAGTGAAAGTATTGTCAAGTGAACTTGTCTCTTTCACACTCATTAATTGGATTTGAAAGGACGTCTATTTGGTGTAAGTTTAACCCTTTTTTGGACCAAGTAGACTAATTTTGAAAATGGAACACTCTAGTCACTAGTGGCTAGAAGAGCTCTCCTAGGTATTCTTTTATACTTTTTCGGGCCTAGGGGACTAAATTTTTGAAAAAGGACATTCTTAGGCATTAAGTTGTAATTGAACTCCATTATCCTACTTGCAGTATTTATCCTATTTTTGGTTCCCTCTTTCTCTCTATAAGCCTACTACCTCAACACTTTGCATCATCAACCAAACAGAGCCTTGTTTATATCCTTTACATCTTGACACCCTATACCCCAAGAGGAAACATTCCCTCGAGTTTCCATATCCTACATGCACCCCCTTGCATTGATCATAGGCATGTTTCACTGTTGGAACTAGTTCACAAAGGTCTTCCCTAGCAGAAACGTCAGGTGTAGGCCCTAGTGCAAGTAAGATAACTCACACACCAACCACCTCAGAGGAAGAGGCCAAGGAATAATAAGGGGACATTTCAATGAGAAATATAGTTCATATACACTTTTCCTCCATTCTTGATGACTCTTATATCTCAGGTAAATAGTTCTAGCAGGTAATAACTTCTGTCGTTCCCTAGAAGAAGTTGTGTACCAAGTCCCCCTCCTAGCCCACTATTGACTCTCTCATTACTGAGGCCATCCCACTTTCCTCCATTCCACTGCAAGTTCACACCACTCCACCCTGACCACACACTAAAAATCCTATTTCTTTCACTTCACCATCCACACCCATCGTCATACATATTATTGATGACACTCCAATTCAATCCCAATCTACTATTGTAATCAAAGAGGCCTCCAACCCACGGAATGGTGGGATGATCAATGGATTTACCATGCCTTCATCCTCCCTAGTCCATACACAGGTCAATATCATCTTTCCAAACTCTTCTTCCAATCCCCCCACCACTATAGGTACCCCTGCTCCATCCCCCCCCACTTATCCTCATATCCCAAAATTTCAAGTCATCTTTGACACAACCCAAGAAATGACCTTCCCTTTACAGCCAAAGATAAGACTTGAGACATGAGTTTCTATGAATGAGAACCCTTTTAAAAACCAGGATAAACCATAGCATGAATTGATGGATACCCAGGATGACACACAGTCGGTGCACAACACGACCTTTGTCAAAGAGCAAGAGGCACCAATGTTACAGGACCCACAACAATGTAGGTCCATCTTGGAGCTCTACTTGGAATAGATAGTGGCTATTTATATTCTTCCACCATAATTATAAGATCAAATTGTGCATAGCTTTAGAGCCCACTCTCCCCCCAGAGGATTTTGGTACTCCAAGATTTTCAGAGCACTCTATTGCAATTGGTCAGTTGCTTTCTTATGATCATCGTTCGATATTTATTATACCAGTGGAGAACTATCCACCTTGCCTACAACAAAAATTTTGTAGCTAATCAGGGCTTCCACCAATCATCTAGAGCAGAGAATCACTATAGTTGAGCACAGTAATCAAGAGCTCACACAACACACAAAATAGTTGCAAGAAGTTGTTCAGACTGCTACTATAGTTGTGGCACTTGAGTAGAGCTTGTGGGTACAAGATGATTTTAATTTCAAGGCTATGTCTAAAACATTTATACAAGTATGGAATACTCTTCGATAGCTGGAACCTGATCTCCCAGAGAATGTTGACCTAGTTGCACCAGTGGATAGGGTTGGCCTTATAGAAAATGCATAGATGCAACTAGTCAAAAAATTGACGATATCCAACACCAATTGGATGTCATCCGTCTAAAACAATATGAGAAACCTAAAGATATCATCTAGAAGCTTCAACATGCAGTCACAAAGGGCACTAATGTCAATTCCTTGCTTCACACCAGGACCGAGGAGTGTTGTTGATTCTTTGACATGGTAACAAAATGGGTTGGGTTGTTGGACTAATGTAGTATTCCTATCTAAGAGATACGAATAAGGCTTAAACAGCTTCATGCAGAATATCAAGCCATTACTGACCCTGTAGAGAAATCAGAAAACTTTGTTGAGATCCAATCTGAGGATGACTTCCTGTATGCGATGGATGAAGTTAACAAAGTTGTGAAGACAACACTCCAACAGTTCAATCCTAGAGTTCAAGAAAAGTACATTTCACTTCAGAAGCTGGACTCTCTTGTTGAAACAGAGTGGAATGATTTATTGGATACCAAGCCCGAGGTACCTGACATAATCATTGCATGGGAATTTGTTGCGGGTGCCTTGATTTTGGTGAGGAAATGGAAAGACAGGGTTGCACACTATGAAATTTTCCACGAGAAATCCCTTTCCATTGTTATGGAGTTGGTCCCTTTGTTTGAAGGAAACCACAACAAGATTGCAAAAGGTTGACTTGGGATGAGTCAAGGATTATGGTCAGGGCCTGTTGGGCCTTTTGTTTTGAAGACCGCCAAGTTTACCTGTAAATATGGAATTGTATTGTAATGTGTTGGGCTTGATAGTATGTCCTCTTTAACTCACTTTATCATGCAAGTATAGTTAGTGATTTGGGTGAGACCTCTTTCCCTTTCGAAAGGTTGAATATGCCAACGCAACTAGACTACAACGGTACCTTTTTTGGTAACCTCTGAGAACTCTGGTCTCCAATTTCATTCCAAAAAGTCGAAATGACTTCTTATTCACCTATGACTCTTGATATTTCTCCTAAATTAATATTTACAAGGATATTTACAAGGATTTTTGAAATGTACCTCAATCCCTAAGGATTAGGTATCTAACAATCCCCCCCTTAATTCAAAGGGGTGTTTGTGAGTCCAAGCATCATTTTGAAATTTTCATTTTTTCTCTTCTAGGCACTTTGGTGAAGATGTTTGTAATTTTCTCATTTCTAGAACAATGTCTCAAGTTAATAGTCTTGGCCTCTACATGATAATGAATCAAATGGTACTTTTGTTGATGTTCTTGGTTCAATCATGGAATATAGGATTCTTGGACAAATCGGTTACAAAAGTATTGTCAACCAGAAGAGGAGTAGAATTCACCTATTTCTCCTGCAAATATTCAAGTATTTTCCTAAGAAACACAATCTCCTTTGTTTCTTCTACAAGTGCCACATATTTTGCCTCTATTGTGGAATCTTCTAGAATTCACTGTTTGCATGATCTCTAGGATACAACTATTGATCCAAGACTCATGGGATATCCTGAAGTAGACACTTGATTCTCTTTATCTCCATCAAAGTCTAAATCAGAATATCCAATTAGGTTGAATTCATCCACCTTATAATACTCGAGTCCAAAGTCTTGAATTCCATTCAAGTATTTTAGAACTCTTTTTGTAGCAGACCATTGTCCTTCACAAGGTTTTTGCATAAACCTAGAAGGAACACCAACAACTAATGAAATATCTAGTCTGGTGGTATTAAGATAGATAACACTTCCCATAAGTTGTCTGTAATTGGTTGTATCCTCAAATTCATTCCCTTAATTTGATGTGAGATTTAAATTCTACTCCATTGGAGTAGAGAGAGGGTTACACTCAACCATGCCAAACTTATTCAAAAATTCTCTAATGTACTTCTTGTAGGAGATAAATATGTACTTTGGATTTTGAGTCACTTCAATACCCAAGTAGTAGTGAAGATTTCCCAAATATGTCATATCAAATCCTTTCTTCAATTATTTCTTTATGGATGAAATATATCATTCGGTGTTCCATGTTATCAACAGATCATCTACATACACTACAATATATACAACAATTTTGCCAAATTTCTTGAAAAATAAAGTTGCGTTATGAAGATTAAAGTGTTTGAAATTCAATTTCAGAAGATGCTCAATTATCTTCTCCTACTAGGCTTGTGGTGCTTGTTTCATGTCATATAAGGATTTGATGAATTTTCATAATTGTTTTTCTTATCCCTTCACAAAAAAAACTTATGGTTGAGATATGAAGACATTCTCTTTCAAGTTTACATTCAAGAAAGTAGTCTTCACATCCATTTGATAAAATTTTCATCCATTATGTTCTACCAAGGAAAATATAGTACGGATGGTATCCCATCTTGTTGTGGGGGAAAAGGTCTCCTCATAATCAATACCTTATTTCTATGCAAATACTTTTTCCACAAGCCTTGCTTAGTGCTTATCAAGTGAGCCATTTGATTTGTACTTGTTCTTGAAGACCCACTTGCAGCCAATTGGTTTGGTTCTAAATGGAGGGTCCACCAAATTCCATGTCCCATTTTTTATGAGATCATCATACTCCTTCTACATGGCTTCTTTTCACTCAACACGAGAACAAGGTTATTCAAACGAATTTCGTTCAAATTGAGTAGATAAATTCAACTCATAATCATATGAAACACCCATATCATCTACATCAAATAAATCTAAATTATCTACATCACCTCCATCTTTCCTTGCAGAAATTGTGGTTCCTATCTTTCCAACCTCATCAATATTAACACTTTCAAGTGTCTTTATAAGCCACTTTGGTGGACATTTATGAGATTTTCCAGGTTTCTCCACTATTGGAGATGGTGTTGCATTTCCATAAAGCTTCATCATTTCAATCCTCCCAATCACATCATCCAAATGAACTTCCTATTCAGATGAAATGGTTGGAAATTGTTCATGAGGTGGATATGGTTCTTCAAAGGGATATTCTAGAGATTGATCTAAGAGAGGGATCCCCCTTCAAGATGTGGAATCTCATAATCAAATTCTTGATATGCCTTTACATGAATGAATCTATCTAGGTGATCAAGATATCACTCAAAAGTTTTTTCATTCTTAGAGGATTCAATAAAAGTTACATATATCGAAAGAATGAACTTGTTTACCTCATCATAAAGAAAATATGCCTTGGTGTTATTTGAATACCCCAAGAATATGCACTTTTGAATCCTTGCAGCAATCTTGTTTCTTTTCTCCTTAGGAATTCAAGCATAACAAGTGGAACCAAATAACCTAAGATGCATCATCAAAGGAACACGACCATACCACATTTCATGAGTCTTATTTCCAAGATCATGATATGGACACCTATTTTTTCATATATATTTCACATAGAGTTGAATCATCCCAAAACGTGAATTTCACATTTTTAAAAAACATTATGGAACAAACCATATTTAAGAGAGTCATGTTCATTCTTTCAGCTACACCATTTTGTTGACGATTGCATGGAATAGTGGTTTGATTATTGATCCCATGTTACCATATATAGTTTTCAAATTCATTAGATGTATATTCTCTTCCATTATCAGTAGGAATATTTTCAACATGTGATTGAGCTTCGTTTTAAATCCATAGATGAAAATTTTTAAAAATTTCAAATGCTTGAGATTTTTGTTTCAACAAATACACCCAACACAACCTGGTGTAGTCATCAATAAAACTAATGATATATCTATTTCCATTAGAAGATGAAACATGCATGTATCCACACAAATAAAAATTCATCAACTCTATTTTTCTATGTTCTCTTGAAGTAAAATCATGAAATGGCTTCTTATTGTCTTTTCCAAAGATACAAGCCTCACATTGCTTCAAATTCCTTAGAATGGTGGGAAAATAAAAAACGCCATTATTTTTCAACAAATGAAGGATTTCATAACTAATGTGTCCAAATATAGCATGCCATAATAGAATAGATGGAAATGTACCTTTGTTTTGGTAAGAGAGGTATACAAAATGAAGAATTCTATGCATGAGCATGTGTCCCTTTCAACTTTAGATATCTGCCATCCTCCACTCTTGTCATAATGAACATGTTGTTAGAATCTATTCTTATTTCAACTTTTCCATTGAATATATGAATAGAGTGGAATTTTTGTTGAATGTGCACAAGATAGAACAAGTTCCTTCACAGCTCAAGAATATAGATCACATAATGTACAAGAAAATATGGGAGACTGGGTAATTTAATCCCGACGGTTCCAATTCTCGAAGGTTTGAGACTTGATTTATCTACAAAATAGACTACACCATCTACATTGTCATTGAAATATTCAAAGAATTCTCTCTAGAAGGTCATGTGATATGTTTCACTTGTACATATCCTTTGTTGTTAGTGTGGTTTCTTGGCTTATGAAGGATCCCTAAGAAAGTCACTCGAAAGCTATCAAAACAATTATTCATTATCTTAAGGGTACCTTTCATATTGGTATCATATATTGTTGCAGCTCATAATCATTAGTTGGCTTCACCAACATTTACTGGGAAGGTGACAGTGATGATCGGAAGTCCACCTCTATCTATGTGTTTTTCTTTAGCACTAGATCACTTTTTTGTTCATGCAAGAAACAAAGGTTAGTCTCCCTGTTAACTACA
Organism: Picea engelmannii; assembly: GCA_009831015.1. Lineage (NCBI taxonomy): Eukaryota > Viridiplantae > Streptophyta > Pinopsida > Pinales > Pinaceae > Picea > Picea engelmannii. Next base: position 533,730 of record ML782870.1, on the reverse strand, counting down.
AAATTTGAATATCATGGCACCATAAATGTAGGTACATAGGAAATTTTGATTCACTAGATATTGGGTGAACTTGGGTTTCCTGTTCAAGCCTCAAATATTATTCTTTGTGATAATTAGTGTGTAGTTTAGGTCATTGATAATATTGTTGCACATAGTAAAACAAATCATTTCAAACTATATGTTCACTACTTGAGACAATTGGTTTAAGAAAAGGATCCATAGGCATCGACCTTCTCTTTTTTTCAGTATCCCTTTCTCTTTGTTGAAGTGTCATCCTCACTGATGTGGAATAGGTTTCAACATATTATTTTCCTTATTGCTCCTTTCTCTTTGTTTATGTGGCATAGGTTTCAAACTTTTATTTTTCTTAGTACCCCTTTATCTTTGTTGACATGTCACTCTTGCTAACATGGCATCAATGTCGACCTTTTCTTTTTCTTAGTACCCCTTTATCTTTTTTGGACTATGACCCTTGTTGAGAATTCATAGATTTCAACCTTCTATTTTTCTTAGTACCCCTTTATCGTCATTGAAATGTCATCATCACTGATGTGGCATAATTTTCAACCTCTTATTTTTCTTAGTACCACTTTCTCTTTTCTAGCATGGCATATGTGTCAAACTCAACCTTTTCCTTCATGCCTCTTTACCTTTCTAGACATGTCACCATTGCTAATGTGGCATAGGTATAAACATTATTTTTTCTTATTCCCCTTTATATTTGTTGATGTGTGACCTTTGTTTATGTGGCATATGTGTCAACCTTCTCTTTTTTTTAGTACCCCTTTATCTTTGCTAACATGTCACCCATGTTGACAAGGAATAAGTGTTGACCTTTTATTTTTCTTAGAACCCCTTTATCTTTGTTGATGTGGCATAAGTGTGGACCGTCTCTTTTTATTAGTACCCCTTTATATTTATTGATGTGTCACCCTTGCTAATGTGCCATAGGTTTCTATGTCTTATTTTTCTTAATATCACTTTCTCTTTATTGATGTGGCATAGGTGCAGAACTTTTCTTTTTCTTACTATCTCTTTATATTTGTTGATGTGTCACCATTTCTCATGTGGCATAGGTGTCGCAGATTTCCTTTCCTTACTACCAATTTATCTTTACAAACACGAAACTCATGTTGATGTGGCATATGTGTCTACCTTTTATTTCTCTTAACACCCATTTATCTTTGCTAATGTCTCACCCTTGCTGAGAAGGCATAGGTGTTGACCTTTTATATTTCTTAGTAACCCTTTATCTTTGCTAATGTGTCACCCTTGCTGATGTGGCATAGTTTTCAACCTTCTCATTTTCTTAGCACCCATTTCTCTTTTTTGATGTGTCACCCTTGCTAACGTGGCATAGGTTTTGACCTCTTCTTTTTCTTAGTACCCATTTCTCTTTGTTGACATGGAATAGGTGTCAAAATTTTCATTTTATTATTACCTATTTATCTTTTTTGATGTGTCACCCTTTCTCATGTGGCATAGGTGTCGCAATTTTCCTCTTCTTCATACCCCTTTCTATTTGCATACATGTCAACTTGGATAATGTGGCATAGGTTTCAACCATTTATTTTTCTTAGTACCCTTTTACCTTTTTCTTACATGTCACCCTTGCTAACAAGACACATATGTTGACCTTTTGTTTTTCTTAGTACCTCTTCATCTTTGATGACATGTCACCCATGTTGTTGTGTTATAGGTGTTGACCTTTTATTTTTATTAGTGCCCCTTTCTCTTAGTTGATATCACAGCCTTGCTGATATGGCATAGGTTTCAACCTCTTCTTTTTCTTAGTACCCCTTCCTCTTTGTTGACATTTCATAGGTGCCAAACTTATCATTTTCATAGGACCCCTTTATCTTTGTTGATATATCAACCTTGCTCATGTGGAATAGGTGTCAAATGTTTCCTTTTCTTAGTACCCTTTTGTCTTTGTGGACAGACACCCTTGCTGATGTGGCATAAGTGTTGACATTTTATTTTTCTTATTACTCCTTTCTCTTTGATGACGTGTCACTCTTGTAGGCATGGCATAGGTTTCAACCTCTTATTTTTCTTAGTACATATTTCTCTTTTCCGAGGTGGCATAGGTGTCGAACTTTTATTTTTCTTAGTATCCATTTATCTTTGTGGACAAGTCACCCTTGCTCATGGGGTATAGGTGTCAAACTTTTCCTTTTCATAGTACCCCTTTATCTTTGTGAACATGTCACCCTTGTTGATGTGCCATAAGTGTCGACCTTTTATTTTTCTTAGTACCCATTTATCTTTTTTGACAAGGCATAAGTGTCAACCTTCTATTTTTCTTAATACCCTTTTATATTTACTAACATGTCACCCTTTCTGATTTGGCATAGGTGTCAACCTTCTCTTTTTCATAGTACCCCTTTCTCTTTGCTTAGGTAGCACATGTGTTGAACATTTCTTTTTCTTAGTACCCATTTATCTTTGTTGACATGTAACTCTTTCTAATGTGTCATAGATGTCGAACTTTTCATTTTCTTAGTACCCATTTATCTTTCTATACATGTCACCCTTACTTATGTGGCATAGGTGTCCACCTTTTCTTTTTCTTAGTACCCCTTTATCTTTGTTGAAAAGGAATAGGTTTTGACCTTTTATTTTTCTTATTAACCCTTTATATTTGTTGATTTGTCACCCTTGTTGATGTCGCATTGGTGTCGACCTACTCTTTTTCTTAGTACCCCTTTCTCTTTCTTGACGTGGCATAGGTTTCAACATGTTATTTTTCTTAGTACCCTTTTCTCCTTTTTATGTGGCATATCTGTTGAACTTTTCATTTTCTTAGTTCCCCTTTATCTTTGTTGACATGTTACCTTTTCTCACGTGGCATAGGTGTCAAAATTTTCATTTTATTAGTAACCCTTTATCATTGCAGACATGTCACTCTTGTTGACATGGAATAGGTTTCCTCATTTTCTTTTTCTTAATACCCCTTTATCTTTGTTGATGTGTCACCCTTGCTAACAAGGCACAAGTGTCAACCTTTTATTTTTCTTAGTACCCCTTTATATTTGCTAAAGTGTCACCCTTTTTTATGTGTCATAGGTGTTGACCTTTTCTTTTTCTTAGTACCAATTTCTTTTTGCTAACATGGCATATGTTTCAACCTCTTATTTTTCTTACTACCCATTTTTGTTTCTTGACATGGCATAGGTATCGAACATTTATTTTTCCTAGTACCCCTTTTTCTTAGTTGATGTGTCACCCTTCCTAATGTAGTGTATGTGTCAAAATTTTCCTTTTCTTAGTATTCATTTATTTTTGTGGACCTGCCACATTTGTTGATGTGGCACAGGTGTCTACATTTTATTTTTATTAGTACTCATTTATCTTTGTTGACATGTCACCCTTGTTGATGTGTCCCCTTGCCAAGTCTGGATGGGGTAAGCTATATCTTTTTAAGGTCAAAATATCCTTTTTTCTATATCATATAAAGATGCCCTCCTAGGAGATCAGATTCCTAGATCATTGATTTCTAAGATCGATTGACACTCATTTGCAAGGAAAATATTTTTTGTTGAAAACCTCTTACTCAAATCCTAGGTATATTGTTATCTATCATCTCACAAAACAAAAATACACTGCTAAATTATTCAACTCAATAAAGATAGTGGACGAAAAATTGGAAACCAAATTATGCACACATAAACACCAATATTCTTGGGTAGATACCCCTAGAAAAACCTACTGAGGTGATTTTAATATGATAAAAATTAGGGCTCCCCTAACAAGGATCATGACCCACTGAGAGAAATACAACTACAGACAAACCTGACAAAGTTTGATATGTTGTATGACCCATATCTGCATGATTTTTGAGGTGTATACATATTTCCTTAATCACGCCCACATATGTGTGAATTTCTCCACAGTGACCCACATACACGACTGCAAATATTGTATGGAAAAATTTGTACGATGTGAGGCTTTCATGTGGCTTCACTCAACTGAAACCCACTTACGGTTGCATATATTCTTCTTCTCCTTGACCTGATTTATAGATGCAATCCCTTCTCCACCTATTTGAGATATCCTTGAATCACAGTCCTTTGTAATCCAAGCCTCTCTATGTCAACACTTTCTCCATCACCCTATCCTTGCTTTTATAATCTTGAGTTATAACCTAAACCTAATCTCCAAAGTGATTAATGGTTGATATTACATCTCACTTCACTTGAGATCAATGGATAATATTAAATGATAACTTTAAGAATTTAATTAAATAACTCAATTAATTAATTAATTAATTAAATCATTGCACTTTAATAATTCCTTTAATTAAATTAAACTCAAGGATAGAAGGCTTTGGATGATTTCCACACATCTAGACACATAGACCTTTCTGGAAATACATGTCTAATGTTACCACCAACATAAACACTCCCTCTTAGCGAGGATGGTATTATGCACCACTGCAAGTTTGACTCTAAAGAACACAAACTTCCCTTAACCAAGGGTTTGGTCAAAATATTTGTTACCTACTCATTTGTGGACATATATTGAAGCTTCATTTATCCCTTATGGATCGTATCTCGGATGAAGTGATATTTGATCTCTATATTCTTAGACTTGTCATATAATAATGGATTCTCCAAGAGTTTGGTACAAATCTGATTATCATAGTATATTGTCATAGGCTCCAACTCCTGATCAAATAAATCTGTAAGCAATTTGGAAATCCAAATTGCTTCACAACTAGACATACTCACTGCCATATACTTTGCCTCTATTGAATTGAGTGCTAAAAAAGTCTGCTTCCTAATGAACCAAGTAATCATTGTTGATCTCAAGATGAAGCATCACCTTGAGGTTCTCTTTCTGTCAACTACACTCCCTTACCAATATGAATCTATATATCCCTGCAACTCCATTCCATCTCCTCCAAGATATCTCAATCCATACTCCATTCTACCACTCAAGTACCTGAGCACATGTTATGTTGATATCCAATGCATGTGCATCAGCTCCACCATGAATTGAATCAAGGTGTTCACAAAAAAACATATATCTCACTTGGTGTTGACCAAATAATCAAGGACCCTATCAATTGTCTTTATATCATGGGATCTACCAACTTTGAATCTAAAGTGAGAACCTTCTTCAAATTGGTATCCATAGGTGTAGCCATCGATCCATAGTCCTCCATCCTGTATCTCCTCAAGATATCAATTGTGTACTTCCCTTGACCAAGTAAGATCTCTCCTGATACATACCATACCTCTAACCCCAAGAAATAATGCATCAAGCCAATTTCCTTCATCTCGAACTCAGTAGCTAAATTTTCTTTGCACCCTGCAATAAGCTTCTCTGCACCTATGAGAAATAAGTCATCTACATATAGAACCAAGATGAGTGGATCCTTCCCAAAAAGTATGAAGTACAAGTTAGGATCCACCTCACTCTTGATAAATCCTATACTCTACAATTATCCACCAATCCTGGAATACCATGTCCTATGGGACTATTTGAGTATGTACAATGATTTCTTAAGCCTACACACATGAGACTCCCTCCCACGTACCTCAAATCCTTGAGGTTTCTCTATGTATTCTTCCTCCTCAATAATCCCATTGAGGAAAGTTATTTTCACATCCATCTGATGTATCTTCCACCTCACAACTAAAGCAATAGAAATAACATCTTGAAGAGAAGCATACCTAGAGCTGGAGAAAATGTCTCATCATCGTCCACTCCCTCTTTCTAGGACAACCCTCTCACCACAAAACTTACCTTTAATTTCTCAATGCTACCATATGGAGCATGATTGATCTTGTAGAGCCACTTGTAACTCACAACTGACTTCCACTTCGGTCGTGGAATTATGTCCCAAACATCATTCCTCATAATAGAGGTGTACTCCTCTACCATGGCATCCCTCCATACCTGTTGATATGTTGCTTCCTAAAAACTGGAAAGCTCAGCATCAATGATGCTACTCATAAGCTGCATATAGTTTGAAAAACTCCTCGAAGACTTGCACTCTCTGAATGCACTATTAGGAACCTCACTAGCATCCCTCAATGTCTGTAATAGACACCTAGGTATCATAACATGATTGGAAGGGATAAATCCTCCTCCCCACTCAAATTCTGAACTATTGACTATTTCTCACCCTTCAAAGCTTGTTTCTCCTCACCCTCTGTCATTTTTTATGACTCCTAAGATATCCTAGATTCCAAGTTATCCTCCAAATTAAAATGTTTTCTCACAAATGTCTTCCTCTACACTAGAATGAAGATCTTGTAAACCTTTGAGGTCTCGTTGTACCCAAAAAATATAGCCTTCTGTCCTCAAGGCTCCATATTTGTCCTCTTTGTTGAAAATGGTTGTTATTAATGTGAAAGGATGATGGAGTGTCTCCTTTGAAAATAATTTTTACCTAATATATGTAGTCCAAATGAAAGAACACATTACATTATCAGATAGCCTATTCTGATACATTTCCAGTGATAGGTGGCATGGTTCCTAACTCCCCGTGGTTAAGGAAAAAAAAAAAATTTATATATACTTCACCAAAAGATGTCAAGTCAGCCTCACTTGTCAAAGTGTCAAGTCGGCCCAACTTAACCAAGGAAAATGTGTATAAATAAGGGACTTTCCCTCTCACTTTTATACAATTTTGGAATGTATAACATGCATGCTCTGAATAAGGTCGAGTAGAGGCCGCAGGTGCGAGGATTAGTCACAAGGGGGGAAGGAGCATTCCTAAGGTGTGACAAGGGTATACGAGTTGGCCAAGCATGTCTTTCTTTTGTGTTTTCAGAGAGTTTTCCAGAGCCTAGTTTCGCCTTGTTAAAATAGACTGATGTATGGGTTAGAGAGATTAAATAGGGACATCCTCTATGTTGTTCCTGATTTTATACTTTAAGGCTCTAAAGTATACCATCAAGGCATACGAAAGATAGAGAAAGTTAAGGATAGAAAAGTCAGTTATATGAAAAGGGATATTGCTAGTTTCTTAACTGTCTCTGTCTAGCTTGCCAATTTTCCTGGATACTAATGTCTCTTTCAATTACTGCCCATGAACATTCTAACTCAACCTGATTATTTTTTTTCTGTAGGATGGTGTTAAATAAATTTAAAGAAATGCTCATTTGATCTAATAGTCCAGGTTCAATATTAGGATTTCTTGTAACTGGAACAATCATGAGGGATAAAGAATGAAAGGATAAATTCTTGTGTTTTCTTTTAAGGGTTCGCTATTTATTCTTCAAAACATGTAAAACCTTGAATTAATAGTATGATGAAACTAAAGGCCATTTCCAGTATCTGAGTTAAATTTTGAAAAGGGAATATGCATGAAATGAAAAGAAAACATAAAGTTGTCGAACAGGGTGAGGCATCAATTAAAGAGGAATCGCACTTTGTGATATAAGAAGAAAATAGTTAGGAAAAACTCTTAATGAAGCATATGATATTGAAATCTAAAACATTTACAGGTCTTGTATCTACTAATAGCCGATACATAGGGAAAGTTGTAAACGATTAAACTGCAAGAATAATTAATCACCACAGTAGAGGTTCTACTAAATTGTAGTTAAGAATTCATCAAAGAGATATATGAAAAATATGAAACAACAGAGAAACACATAACTCAAACTTGACCAGATCTGGAATCTTCAATCTGTATTTGTATTAATTCAAAAATATCTTCCAATTCTTCTTTAAAATGCACCCAGAAAAAGCCCCTTTTCAGTATCTTGAAATTATACTTATACCAAATCACTAATACATTGATGGTTGGTGATTTCCTAACTCCTAGGGGAAAACAGTTACAAAAATGTAAACCTCAACCGTTTACATGATTATCTTTTATTCTCCTATCGTCTCGATAATATAAGTTTTCAAAATGATACTTCATTGTTTTATTGAAGTGTCTCCTTCTTTCAACCCAATACATTCAATACATTTTTCAATAAAGTGTACCAAATTTCTGGGAGGCTATGGAAAATCCTTTGCTTCGAATAGATAAGTTTTTCTCTGAATTTTTGGAAGTCGGTCTTCAATCCCCTTACCAGCAAAATTAATTGATTGAAATTTTAAGTTTGGCTTTACCAGCCACCTGTCTATTAGGGTAACATCCATTTCCTTTAACTGTGAAATTTCCATCTGAATTTCGTTCAAACCCTCTTTGAAATTCAACTGGTGTCTTACAATGTTTATCTGTCCTAATTGCCCAGTGCAATTGTCTCTTCCAATACCTAATGATCCCTTGTCTAACAAATCAAAGATTTCTTCACAATTGTCTTTGATTTCTTTGGCTATTTTATTGTTTTCTGCTATGTTGGTTTCCCACACTTTGAGCATGATATTGCCTCTAATCTTCTCTGTGACAGAAAGATTTCGAATTTCCGATACTTCTTCATTTTTTGAACATACCACTTCCTTTTGAAAAGTATCCCTTGCCACTTTAGCTTCTTTTTCTTTAAAAATAATATTATCAAGAGCATTACTTACTTCTTGAAAATAATTCTGAATAATCTCTACTTGGGAGATTACTCTTTGTTGTTCGGCTTCTATCTTCATATGTATTTCCAATGACTAGTCCTGAAAAAATTTCAAATCTATAACCTGGCCTTTCATTGAATTCAATTTAGCATGTAGTTCTCTTACTGATTCCTCTTGTTGAATAACCTATATTTGGCTAATCTTCATATTCTTGTTCATCTCATTCAAACTTGACTTAAGCGATTGAATTTCTTTCTTGTCAGTATCTCTGGCTTGCTCTTCTTTGATATTTTTCTCAGTATCTTTTAGTTGGTTTTGCAACTGGACTACCTTGTGGTTACTTTGTTTCAACCTTGTTCTCATATTGTCAACGATGAATAGATTTTTTGTTGCCAGAGCTCCCATGGAGTCGTCTACCTCTGTAGTGAAATCTCCTTCTTCCAAGTTTTTCCCATCTACTAGCACCCTATGTTTCTCTACCATACCACCTTCTCTCATATACATCTCATGCTTTAATACAAACTTCCTCTTTTTACTGAAGAAGTAATCAGAGGGAGGTATTTCTTCTCTGGAGATAGGGTCGAGGTCACTAGCATATATGAATCCTATCTGAGGGAACCCAAAAGTAAACTATAAAGGGGTCAAGGAAGTGATGGGATTACCTAACTTTGTGGATTTTATTTCCCCTACTATTTTGGGGGTATCAACATGAATAGTAGATGATGAAGGGGGGGTATATTGACTGGACTCGGGAGGTGTCTCGGACCTTATTTTGGTTTCTTCTCCTGGATTCTTTGTCTATGGGACTTCTTTGTTTTGTTAAGATCCTTCGGCCCCCTATGGATTTTCCTCGGTGTCTGATTTATCCTGCACTTTTTTTCCAAAGCTTGGGGGAATGTTTTCTTGTTCTAGAGGAGGTGTTGTTGTTTCACCCTGCAATACCTTGGGAAAACCGCTTCGTCTATGTCTCTGGAAGGTTAGAAGACTGGTTTACAAGTTGGATGGTAATGTCTGTACCCTATCTAACACCTCCTCATAGGTTTTGACCCCTTTGAAAATGTCATCGCGAGGGGATTCCTCATGTTCATACGCTTTCATGCCATAGTGAGCCATGTGGCTTCCCACTGTTTGATGAGGGTCGTGTTTCCTATGTTCAAGATCCACCAACTTGACCTCCTCTAGAGTTGCAGCTTAAACTTTGGAATGACCTAGGTTCAGTAGCGAAAACCTTCCAATCTATACGGGAAAGACTGGCCAAAATGTATTTTGAGTTGTCTTCAGTTCTATCCCAATACCGCCTATTATTATCTGATGAGCTACCTCCCTGCACACCAGTCAGTCAAGGAGGAATTTGGGAAGTGCATGAAGAGGGATAAAACATTTGAAAACCTTGATATAGGAGAAATTATCCTCAATAAACCAATCAACGACCGCCTTGAGGTTCCCTATGACCGACTCTGAAATACAGGGGGGTGCACAGCCATATAGCAATTGATGCACCGGTATCACCACAAAATGAAAAATTTCATAAAAAGAATCCTTAGCATTTTCTTCCCACGGCTTAGAATGATATTCATGAATAGGTTCAGTGTAGGTTGGGTTCCAACTCCAATTCATCAAAGGGAAAGGAGTCATGAAACATATAGCATCCATGATGTATGCCGACATGTAAAAGGCTATTGGTCGACCACTGGATCTTGCAGTTTGATACTCCATAACCTCCTTAGCTAGGTTATATGATATAATTTTGTTCCAATTGAAGCTATAGCCTTCGGGTGCTTCATGTAAAAGGGGCACCCATTCTGCAGGGAAATAGGTAGAACTTTTCTTCCCAAAAAGTCTACATAGCATCATAGCCACATAGACCATGTACTCATTCAATGAGGCTGTGGCATAAACGCTATGGGTATCGGCTCTGAATTTTGTTGGGTGTCTCTACCAGTGTTTGATTATGTCGGGGTATGTTTGATCATCCTTTGTGCATTATTTACTTTGAAATTCACTTACAAACTCTTTATTGTAAATTTACTTAGAATTGGGAGATAGTTTATACATTACTTGTATATGCTCTGGTCTGAAAGAGACAATGATGACCCCTTGGCTGTCCAAAATGCTTCTCGGTTTCACATCTATCCTCTCTAAAGTCCAACTGATCATACCATTGTATGTCATGAGTCGTGGGCGCATGGCTACTTTGTGAATTTCGGACTCTGCTATGTCACAGAGTTTGTTTTCAGAATCATCGAGAAAATTCTTGATTTCGTAATCCAAGGTTTTGAAATTTTTCCTCCATGATTTGATGGAATCAATGGCATGTGGTGTAGTATTAGACACGACATCTCCTTCTGGGCTTGAGCTTTCTCCTGCTTCTTCACTTTTCTTAGGTTCCTTTCTAGGTGCCATAATGTTCGTGTTTAGACTGAAAACCTGCTTGCAGAGGAAAAATATATAATCCTGGATAAATGCAACTCACTCCTTGTAAAAACAAGAATGAAATTTGAACTACTGAACGTTTATTAGCCTTTATCTTGTCTTACGATGAGCATACTGTCATAGGTGATAAGGATTTAATGTTTTAATGAGGAAGATATGCCTAGAGATATGCCTTCATGTTAAAAATATCTCCATTTGTCCATTATTAATACTGTCGTGTATCGTCGATTTCAAAATGGAGTTTCGAAAGAACTTCTTTCAACAAATCCCGAAATGTGAAACACGAAAAGTAGTTTAGTCATCATTAATCCCATTTTAAACTAACTTAATTTATTTTTAAACTTTGTTAAAAAACAAATCGTGATTTTGCATTTTAGAATTTCGGGGATCCTGTACCCAAGAGGTATGTCATAAGAAAACCCTGAATCACGTAATCGCGATGGGATTAATTTAGGCGCTAATTACTTATATTAACGCTTTAATTGATCGAGATTAGTAACTAATTTCTTGTTTTCGGAGATTTGGGGATCAAGCATTTGAGGGTCGATGTTTTGAAAGCACTTTGACATGGAAAAACCTGAATCGTGAAAGATTAAGGGATTGTTGATTGTGTTTAAGGGTTTAATTAATCACAACTAAAGGGTACTTTGTGAAACGCGCATCGGGACTTATAACACCCATTTTTTTATTTTTTCTCTTTTATTACTTTAATATAAAGCATTTTCGGGATTTTGGCATTAGGACTCTAGAGTTGCTAACTAAATATCATACTTCGTGGAAATCCGAATCCCGAAACCCAAAAAATTGAAAGATTTTTTACTCTTTTTTAGGACTAAGGGCGGCTCCATGATTAGGAAAAAGTGAATTTTTAGGTTTAAAGGGTAAAAATTAAACTTCATGTCAACGCTCTCTATTTTGAATTGTTGTAGTTTAGGAAAAAGTGAAGTTTTAGGTTTAAAGGGTAAAAATTAAACTTCATGTCAACGCTCTCTATTGTGCATTGTTGTAGTTTGAGGCCGAATTGTAGCCCAGCATGAGGCCAAATTTCAGCCTAGTTTGAGTTCGAATTAAATCCCAATTTGAGGCTGAATTACAACCCTATCTGAAGTTGAATTGCATCATAGTTTGAGGCTGAATTGAAGCCTAGTATGAGGCTGAAATGCATCCCAATATGAGGTCGAATTGCATCCCTAATTAATGCCAAGTTTCAAGTTGAGCTACAGTCCTTGTGGAGGATAAGTTGTAGTCTGAGTTGGGTACAAGCTTCTAGGAGGGTAGATATTTTTTTATCAATTCATATGTAAGTTGGTGCTTACTAAGGATTGGGTCCTCCTTTACAAGATAGGTTGGAGCTTGTAATTTTTCTATAAATTGATTCTTACTGAGGATTGGTGTCCTCATTTTCTAGACAAGTTGTAGCCTATAATTTGTTTGCAAGTTGGTGCTTACAAAGGATTGGTGTCCTCACGAATAATTGTAATAAATTGAAGATTTTTTTCAAGTGTTTCTCCTACAATTTCGGCATCTTAGTCTATGCATTCATGTATTGTTCAGTTTTAAGGAAGTGAAAAATTACTAATTGCAATAAATATTGATTCACCCCCCCCCCCCTCTCAGTATTTTAAACACTTTTATCCATAAGAACATGGATGTAAACTGGACAACCAAATATCCTCAAATGTCCTATCTTTGGATTCACTTCTAAGAATGCATCCTCTAGAGTCTTGTTCCATGATATCATGTGAGGACTCATGTTCTGCACATACATTATTCTGTTACACACCTCTTCCCAAATGTTGGGGTCCTATAATTATAAGTAACCTGATTCTTCAGCTGCTATTTGGCGTTGCCCCCGTGATGAAGACATCTGGCTTGTTGGTCTCTCGGTTGTTTCCATCTCCCCCTCCATCCATTTCGCTTGATCCTCCATCACCTTGCTGCATCCTTCATCCATCACTGCTCCCTCACTCCCTTGTTCTTCTGACCCATTGAGTACGTCTTGTCTACCACTCATCCCTGCATAAACCAAACTTAGGATAAACAAAAAGAACAATAAATTAATAATGTTAGTAATAAAATTAGTATAGTTAGTTTAATTAAAATATGTTAGAGTAGTTATTAATTAATTAATTAATTAAGTTAGTTTTTACATTAGTAATTAGGCTAGTGTTTATTAATTTAAATAAAACATATATCAAAATATTTAATAAAAACATATATAAATAAAAAAATATAAAACATAATAAAAATATTAAAACAAAATAAAATTAAAATAAACCAAACTTAAAAATTAAAACAAATTATAATAAAACAAAAATAAAAAATAAAACATAATAAACAAGCACGTAAACAAAAATCAAAATAAATAAAAAACTAAAACTAAAAAAGTAAAAAATTATCCTAATTTTCTACCCACTCGTAACTTCACACACACATCCCCAAATCTCTAAACAAAATAAATCCACGTCCATAAATAATAAATAATAGCAGACCCCCCCTTGCCATTCGAAGTTTAACGAGAGGGGGTCCTGAATGAAGTCGTTTCCTGATACCACTCATGGAAATGTGGTGGATCCACAAGCCAATGGACCCACTCCCCTTAAAACCACTTACCACCTCAAGGGGGGTCCGAAATTACCACATTTCCCCAAAAAACGCTTTCACAACATTTTTGACCAGTCTTTTTCCGAAGGCGTTTCTTGGCAAACAGAGATGAATTTTAAAAAACCAAAAGAGGTTTTTGTTCAGTACAGGCTGAAGAACAAAAAAATCTCCTAGTTTTTTCATGGTTTCCATGAGTAGGGAGAATCGAATCCATCTTCGAGCCCCATTTTTCTGTTACAGTCCTGATTTTGCGGAAGTTGTTTCAGTGAGTTAGAGGCAAATTTGGAGACACCAAAAGACATTTTTGTCCATAGCATGCTCATATAAAATAAAATCTTCCATTTTATGCCCAGGTGTCACTGTTGAGGAGAAACAGAAGTCTGAGTTGACCCCTTTTTGGTAGTAGTTTGGCCCGTCTTTCATAGCGGACAGTTCAAGATTTTCAGCGATTTTATTTCTATTTTGGGCCGAGGTGGTTGAATATAACTTCCTAAAGTTGAGGGGTGATCTATCCTATATATTCATGTGATTTTAATGTAAAAGGGTTGATTCTTGTGCCTAGGAAGGTTGTTCTCTGTAATATTTTTCAAATGCATCAGCAATAAAAGGGACTTTTTCACAGGATTCCTACGTGTTGACGATTGGTGAAGTCTTATTTATTCATCGAATGTGATTCTACTCAGTCATCATTATGTTTTATTTATTTGATTTGTAAAAGAAGATTTAGCACAGAATTTATCTCTAATACTCTTTGTCAAGCTTTTAAAATCTTAATGTTTTCTTCCGATATTACAATGATGAAATTCTTAAGTGCTTTGTTATTGTGATTGGCCATCTCCTCTACTTTTGTTGTACACCTCTTTACTTTAAAAGGATCCAACATTTGCATTAACTTGCCCTCTGGAAATACCTTGTAAATATGTGTTTGATTTCAAACTTGTCACAGACCCCATAGCCCAATGGGATTCTAAAGCAGTCCTTTCAGCCAAACACCTCAAATATAAAATCCAAACTTTGAACTCATTATCTAGCCTAATATCTATTCAAACAAATCTATATCAAATAGAGAGATCCCTCTATGAGTCTTAGAGGGCTATATCCAAGACTTGAAGTGGTTTTGATGTTGCCTTTATGACTGTCTTTCACAGCCTTGGGAAAATTACATAGTGCTAACAGAATGGCGACCATACTGGGGAAATCTCCCCAGTAATACACTTCAAAGTTCCATATCTGATCACTGATGGTGGACAGTGACCAGACACAAGAAGGCTGAGATCATTCACCTGGCGACTCCAATCTCTAGATCAATTCCAATTCGAAGACTCCACTGGAGGAAGAACCTGAAGCATGACCAAGCAGCCTAGAAAGAGAAGGTATTCAAGTCCAAATTGCATTCAAGACATCTTTGGATTTATATTTAATTATGTTCTATCTTATTCTAAGCCTGATCAAATGTACATTGTTGAAGATTGCATTGACCACCTACTAATTGATGAGCCTCAAGAGACTAAGCCCCAAATTATAGATCATGTATATACTCATACACTTGTAGAAATCCCAGTGAGACATGAGCCTTGTTCTTTATCTCCTGCCATTGTTGAAATTCCAGTCAGCTATAATCCCCTTGCTTTACTTCCTATACCTATGAAAATCCCAGACTAATACAAGCCTCTAGATTTTCCTCCTATTCTCCATGAATTCCCTGCAAATTACACCAATAATATTCCCAGGTTTGATGGAGAAAATGTCAATATTACTACTGAAAAACACATCCAGAGGTTTGAAGATTTCCTTGACCTTTATGAGGTTGAAGATGACGATGTATATATAAGTATTTTTTCCTTGTCTTTGCAAGGTGAAGTTAAGAATTAGTTTAAAAATCTCTCAGTTGCAAGCATTAATAATTTCCATTAGTTTGTGCATTTTTTCCTAGATTGATGGGTGATCATGAGAAATGTCTTTCTCAACCTAGAAGAGTGTGACCATTTGAAAAGATAGCCAAGGGAAACATTACAATAGTTTTCAGCAAGGTTCAATAAGGTATATCATGCAATGCCTATTGATATGAGGCCACCCCCAAGATCATCTCACTTGCATTTCCCAAATTCCTTCGATCCTGAGATGGCATTCCAATTAAGAGAAAGGAACGCTACAACTCTCGAAGAAATGCAGAACACTGCAATTGATGTGGAGGCCAACTTGTTGATCAAAAGGTCAATGGTAAAGAACAAAGAAAAGGAGCAGCTAAAATCTTCAGAAGCTAAACTGGACATTCTGGCCAACACCATGGAAGAGATGATGCAGAATATTAGCATAAGAGAAAAACTTGATGTTCAAAGACATCATGTTCCATTGATTTCAGAGAAAGAAAAGGTCATTGTTCCCAAACATTTTGCAGCTCACCCTTGGTACCATGGTTTGGATAATGATTCTTTCATGTATTCAATTCACGACGTAGTCAAAGATGAAGCTCCATTGCAACTTGCAGAGGAACAACCAGTTGATATGATGTGCATGTTTGATGACATTCCTTACTTGGATAATCTACCCAAGTGTGATCAGTATGATGATGATCATGAGGTTGAAATAGATGTGGATTGTTCAAAGAAATCAACCACATATTATTGGGAGGAAGAAGATCATTTGCAATCCCAGAAGGACAATCAATACGTACATGGAAATTATGACAACAATGATCAAAGTGCAGAAAATATTAGAGTAAGTGAAAACACTCTACCCTTATGTTTCTCTTCTTTTCAATTTTTGAGAGAAAATTGTAAGCAAGTTGTCAATAGTAGAGAGGGAGAATGTTCTGATCAACTAGGTGAAGATGCCATTGTTGATATGGAGGTTGTTCTAAACCCAAAATTGTATCCCTTGACCTACTTTGATTTTCAAATTCCAGATGAGATATTAAAGCCTGAGACAAATTATGAGTTAACCCAAAATAACTCTATACCATTATTCTTTAATTCATTTCAGTTTTTGAAAAAGAATCTTGAGTATATGATAAAGGATAAACACACAGAAAATCAAGAAGTTTCGGTGGAACCAATGCAGCAGTCATTTGAATTTCTACAAGATATAATATCTAATGTGTTGGATGACTTGTGTTGTCAAAGTCATTTTCCATCATCCAACCATGGGATAAAAATCTGCTATGATATTGACATGATCAGGTAGGTAGCTTCATTGTCTTTTTCAGCAGAAGTCATATTACAAAGTCCATCAGAACATTTGCAGCCATATCACAAATTTTTTGAGGATCTAGACAACATAAATATAGTGCCAGATCATGAGGTTGAATTGGTTGAATTTGAACATCAGGAGATAGGTCATGTTTATCATGATCCTGTAGATATCTATATGGAGGAGTTTTTCTTTTCAGAATACCCATTGATTCCCAAAATCTCTGTAATTGTTCACAAACCCAGGGCTTTGTGTTGTAAAGATCAGACTGAAGATCAGTTTGTGTTGCCCGTGCCAGTTCTATTTCTGATATTGTCTGAAAACATTAAAAGAGCAAAGTTATTAGAGTAGTTGCTTGACTGGTTGCACTAGCATTATTGTATCATTTAGAACAACGAAATTGTTAGTAGTGTAGGGTAGGTAGTAGTTTTGAATAAGCTCAGTCATTTGAGCATCTTTTTTCAGTATTGTATAGTTTCCAACAGAGTTTACAGTTGATGATATCTAATTTAGTGTTCAGTCAAATCTGAGTCAGTTCAAGGATTGTAGCTGTAGCAACTCCATGGCCCAATGAACAAAGCATCGGTCTACATGTTCAAATTTCATTGGTTCTTGACACCTTCTGAAAGAGTTTCCATCCCCAGGTGGAGCCTATGTTGGGGTCCTATAATTATAGGTAACCCGATTCTTCAGCTGTTATTTGGTATTGCCCCCGTGATGAAGACATCTGGCTTGTTGGTGTCTCGGTTGTTTCCATCTCCCCCTCCATCCATTTTGCCCTATCCTCCATCACCCTACTACATACTTCATCCACCGTTGTGCCCTCACTCCCTTGTTCTTCTGACCCATTGAGTACGTCTCGCCCGCCACTCATCCCTGCATAAACCAAACTTAGGATAAACAAAAAGAACAATAAATTAATAATGTTAGTAATAAAATTAGTATAGTTAGTTTAATTAAAATATGTTAGACTAGTTATTAATTAATTAATTAATTAATAATTAAGTTAGTTTTTACATTAGTAATTAGGCTAGTGTTTATTAATTTAAATAAAACATATATCAAAATATTTAATAAAAACATATAAAACATAATAAAAATATTAAAACAAAATAAAATTAAAATTAACCAAACTTAAAAATTAAAACAAATTATAATAAAACAAAAATAAAAAACAAAACATAATAAAAAAAACACGTAAACAAAAATCAAAATAAATAAATGTAAAAAAGTAAAAAACTATCCTAAGTTTCTACCCACCCGTAACTTCATGCACACATCCCCAAATCTATAAACAAAACAAATCCACGTCCATAAATAATAGCGGACCCCCCCTTGCCATCTGAAGTTTAACGAGAGGGGGGGGGGGGTCCAGACTGAAGTAGTTTCTTGATACCACTCATGGACACGTGGAGGATCCACAAGACAGAGGACCCCCCCCCCCCGTAAAACCACTTACCACCTCATGGGGGGTCCAGAATTACCACCTTTCCCCAAAAAACCACTTTCGCAACGTTGTTTACCAGTCTTTTTCCGAAGGATTTTCTAGGAAAACAGAGATGAATTTTAAAAAACCAAAAGAGGTTTTTGTTAATAATGGGCTGAGTAACAAAAACCTCTCCCATTTTTTTCACAGGCTCCATGATCAGGGAGAATCAAATCCATCTTCGAGCCCCATTTTTCTCGTTTGTCATTTTTCTATTACAGTCCTGATTTTGCGGGAGGTGTTTCGGCGAGATGGAGACAAATTTGGAGAAACCAAAAGAGGTTTTTATCTGTAACATGATCATATAAAATAAATTCTTCCAATTTATGCCCAAGTGTCACCATTGAGGAGAAACAGAGGTCTGATTTGACCCCTTTTTTGCAGCAGTTTGACCTGTCTTTCATGGAAAATAGTTCAAGATTTTCAGTGATTTTATTTCTATTTTTGGACGAGGTGGTTGAATCCGACTTCCTAAACTTGAGGGGTGATATATCCTATTTATTCATGTGATTTTAATGTAAAAGGGTTGATTCTTGTGCCCAAGAAGGCAATTCTCTGTAATATTTTTCAAATGCATCAGCAATAAAAAGGACTTTTTCATAGGATTCCTACGTGTTGATGATTGGTGAAGTCTTATTTATTCGTCGAATGTGATTCTACTCAATCATCATTATGTTTTATTTCTTTGATTTTTAAAAGGAGATTTAACACATAATTCATCTCTGATACTCTGTGTCGAGTTTTTAAAATCTTAATGTTTTCTTCTGATATTACAATGATGAAATTCTTAAGTGCTTTGTTATTGTGATTGACCATCTCCTCTGATTTTTATATACACCTCTTTACCTTAAAAGGATCCAACGTTTGCATGAACTTTCCCTGTGGAAATATCTTGTAAATCTGTGTTTGATTTCAAACTTGTCACAGACCCCATAGCCCAATGGGATTCTAAAGCAGTCATTTCAGCCAAACACCTCAAATCTAAAATCCAAACTCTAAACTCATTAGCTAGCCTAATATCTATTCAAACAAATCTATATCAAACAGATAGATCCCTCTCTGAGTCTTGGAGGGATAGATCCAAGACTTGAAGTGGTTTTGATGTTGCCTCTGTGACTTCCTTTCACATCCTTGGGAAAATTATAGAGTGCTAACACCAAAGAAACATGTGTAGCTCATGGTCATGTATCATAGTCCTGGAAGAAAAGATGATGGACCAATTATTTCTCTCTGCAGCCCCATTTTGTTGAGGGTTGTATGATATTTCTAGATCCCTCTTGATCCCTGCCTCCTTGCAGAAATCCTTGAAGTCATTGGAAGTGTAATCTCCCCCATTATCTGAACTCAATACCTTGATCTTCTTACCTGCTTGGTTCTCCACCTGAGCTCTAAACTCCTGAAACCGACTATAAACCTCATCCTTGGTCTTCATAAATAAGATCTGGGTTTTCCTAGAAAAATCATCAATAAAAATTACATAGTATGATGATCCTTGTATTGATGCTACTGACATTGGCCCACTCACATATCAATGTATAATATCCAAGGCCCCTTTGGCCCTACTCTCGCTACTCAGAAAATAAACCTTGGCATTCTTTTCATGTGCACACCCTCTACACACTCCCTGCTACTCAATACTGAACTCTGGAAGATCTATAATAATCCCCCTCAAAATTTTCAATGCCCTGTAGTGTAGGTGTCCCAACCTATTATGACACAACTCACATAGGTTGTCATTGTTGTATACCAAGGCTCGAATAGGATTTCCTTGCAATTGTATAAAGTGCCCTCTATAACCCCAATGACCACTATTGTATCTGGGCTTGCCTTCTCTATACATATGAGTACTTGCCCTCTCTAAAAAGTAACATCAAAATCTCTATCCTCAATAGATAATACTAAGAGAAAATTATTCTTCAACCTTGGTACGTAAAGCACATCATGGGCATCTAACGAACCTCCTTACTCAAGATGGAATGTCATTTTTCCCTCTCCCTTCACTACATACTTGTCATCATCAAGAAGTTGTAAATAAAGATCTGAGACCCTCTCTATCAGAATACTAAATAGATCATGTGATTATGTCATATAACTTGATGCACCAATTTCCAATAACCATGCACTACTCATAGTTTTTTTGGTAGAAAGGAAATAAATCAGTGATCCAAGTGGATATTGGTGGCCACCCACCTATTCCAACTATCTCCTCTTAACAATTTTCAGTTCATCACGTTCTTCTGTAATTCTTTGTAATTGTGGGTTATACACTTTCGGGGCTATTTGAAGCCTTACACATCTTCCGGGTGGAGAATGGTGGCTTCCCACCTAATCCAACCGGCTTATTTTGAATGTTTTCATGTCAATACATCTTTCTTTATTTCCAGGGTCATTTTGGGGCCCTAAACAGTGATTTTTTGGATTTCCAAAGTCAAACTATAGATGGAGTTATACTTTGACGACATAATGTGTATTTATCGAAAAGAACTTTCCAATGGGCTATCATGCACCTAAAATGGAGGTCGTATGAAAAAGTTATGACCCTGAGAAATTGAGGTACCAACTTACCCATCAGGGCCCACATAACTTTTGTCGTTTCATCTCCTAGGGTTAGGTTTTTGGATGTCTAGGGTTTTTGAATTCATGAGTAATGTTAAAAATGCCTCTGGAGCCTCATTTTAATCATTCTTTTTAGACGAATGCTTGTAGCATCCACAGCTCTTCTCAGAGATAGCTACCACCATTCGAGCAACTTGTTTTTAGTTCTGCAATTTTACAGTTTCAGCCTATTTTATTTATTCAATAGAAGTTATTGTTCATTGAATATTTTTTGTTATTCTCTGTATCTTTGTGTTATTGTATTCAGTCTATTATTAATTTTGTTCTGCTCATAAATCTAAATCAGTGGTATCAAAGCAATCTAATCTTCATTTATTTTTCTTCGTGCATGTCCTCGACAAGATCTGGGTACAAGAAGTTGGGACTTGAACCAATTGATCCTTTGCTAGATCACTTGCATCGAGCCCAAGCAAAACCCATGGGGTATGAAAATAAAGATGATGGAGCAGAAGATCCCTTTAAAATGTTTCTCGAGGAATCCCTTGCACGACAAAGGAACGAAATGATGGAGAAAATTACACAGATCCTTTGGCAGCTTCCCACAGGAGATGCATCTTCGTCAAGTGGCCATGCAGCCCCCTTCAAGGTACAGTTAAATTTTGATATTCCATTATTTGAAGGAATGATAGATGTGGATGTTGTAGATAAATGGTTGAATCTCCTTGAAGGGTATTTTTCAGTCCACAATTTTTCCGACAGGGAAAATATTACTTTTTCAGTCCTCAAGGCCATCCTCCATGTTCAGGAATGGTGGGATACTTACTCTAAGAAAAGGACCATAGAGGAATATTCAATATTTGCAATCACCCCCACATGGGATTCCTTCAGGGATGCCATTAAAGAACAATACTACCATGTTGGAAGCTACGAGGACCAATACACAAGATGGACCATGTTGCGTTAGGAAAGGGACCAGACAGTACCAGATTTCACCAATATTTTCCATACCTATTGTTGTGCCTCTTTTGTCACCTTAGTGAGAAAAATAGAGGTTCTTGCAAGCTTAGTTGGGTTTGTTGAGTATGATAGCTACAAGGAAAAGGGTTAGAAAAATAAAAATAAAACAACAACTAAGAATTAAACTAAGAAATAAAACAACAACTAAATTTATAAACATAGGGACATAAGGACAAAAGAAACAATGAGACCCATGTCACCAATGATAAGGCTGATATTAGTGAAAGAAAACATCGAGAAGCAA
>ML782870.1:486626-504990 GCA_009831015.1 Picea engelmannii | reverse complement strand
ATCCTCCTGAGTCTTGGATTCCCACCAAATAAGTGTTGCACTATCCAATATTAACGAAGCAAGCTGAATTTTGGTTTCATCATCTTGAATTTTTTGTATTCTACAATATACTTCAATTTGACGTATCCAATTATCTAACTTCTTAGTATTAACTTCTCCATTGTATATTGGCAATTCAAATTTTATATCAATCTTTAATGAAGGAATTTGCGAAGTAGTTTTACCATGCCCCTTTGGAGAATTCAGAAGAGGTCTTGAACTGGTAGAAGAAGAAGAAAAAGATGGAGGAGAGGGTGGTGGAGAAGCACCATTCCCCCCATTTCTGTCTGGATTTTTGTCACCACTGCTTCCTTTATGCCTTGAAGGGTTGGAGCCTTCACCTTGCGACAATATGTTCCTTTCCATCAAGATCTTCATCATATCTCTCAACTCTATGACAGCCTTTCTAAGATCTTCCTTTTCTACTGGAACACGTTCATGACTTTATGCATGAGCCATGCTTGGTGAATTCCTCCCTGAAACTTGTGGTGATGGTATATGCTTCCTCCTTGTCGGATGAGAACTTGGCTCCACAAGTTGACCTTCTCCTCTTGTGAGTTTCAACCTTGTGAGCATCAGAAACAAAACTTGCAAACAATCAAGTCTTCAAAAACCAGTGCTTTGATACCAACGTGATCTAAAAATGAAGAAGACTTGAAATACTTGAAATTATTGCAATGTAAATGTTATGTGTTTAAAGCAAATGGACCAGTTTGCAACACATAGATTAAGGGATTACTCATGCAAAATACACATAGACAACAGCATAATCAATGAACATAAGCACATAAACAGAGCAATTGATAAAGGAGTTCACCCCTCTCTTGGGCTACATCTCCTGGTCCAGCTTCCAATGGATCATTATTATTAATTGCTCAAAAGTTCTCAAAAACATGTCTTACAATGCTCAAACTGACAAACCGACTGCTCCAATGGCTTCAAAGTGTCCAAAAAACCCTGTCTGGGCTCTTTCGACACCTCAATCGGTCGAAAAATGAAGAAGTTAGGCCTCCTGGAAGTCTCCCTCTTCAAGCTTGTTGTCTCTGCATCTACAAATTGCACCCTTCAAATGAACCTGGCACACACGCAATAAATAGCGTAAAAACCCAGCACCGGGCGCAACCACGCCAACGGTGCAAACCGTAGGATGGTTATGGGCGCGCCATCCCCTAACCGCCTAGCACCTCGGGCATATGGGTCATAACATGACCTCGCACTATAATAAAAAGGGCTTCATTTTGTAACCAAATGAAGTAATGACACATGGCGGGTCGGTTTTTAAACCGTATAAACCACTTTTAAAAAAACAAAATCCTGTGCGCATATAACAATGGGTCACATGGCATATACAATACACTCCATATGCAATATATATATAAACACCCGTGACCAGGGGCTCCATCCGTCGTAACCCCCGCGCAATATTACCACTGGTCATATGTTTGTGGAACAAAACCATGGGTCAGGGCTAAGCCCCGGCCCGACCTTCTGCCGTATACAATGATATGTTAATTTAAATAAAATACAACACACATATGTAATAAGGAACAACTGGCGGTGAAACGTTCGGGCAGATGTTGTGAAGGTTTATGCGGTGGGGAGGTCCAGGGGTCGAACCCCACAGACTCCAATACATTTTGACAATAGACCAAACAACCAATACCGGGGTGCCACGTGGCAGCCCATGATTGGGCCACGTGGCACCCAATCATTTTCCCCAAACAGTGCCATGTGTCGACTTCCCATTCGGCCAACTATCAACCAACAAATTCTTTCCACATCACCACATGTATGGTCGTACAGCTCTACCACGTTAGCCTGTACGGAGTGTACGAACTGTACAGTCAGCACCATTTTTTTTACCTGTTTGACTTTATGAACAGATTGCAATATCTCTCACTCCCGACATCCGTTTGAGACGAAACGAGTTGTGTTGGGTTCGCAATGATGAGGCCTATGCTCTCGTCTGATTTGAAGTGATTCTGAGCACTTTGAATTTTTGAGAAAAATTTGATCCCTTGATCAATACGTATAGCCAAAATCCATCAATGTTTCTTCTACTAAGAATGTTGTTTTAAGAGAGAGAAATAGTGGGATCATCCAGAGCGATCCATTGGAGGGAAAAGGGAACTGGTAGAACCCAACCTTCCATGAGGTGTGTAAAAAATAAACTATGTACAAATGAGGTGGGCATGCCCCATGCTCGTGTCATGTAACTCAAAAAAGAGGAATGAAGTGTTGGTGTAGAAAACTGTAGCGCCCTCGGGGGTGGTCATGATAAAGGCAGAAGACAATTATGTGGATGAACGTACTCTGAATAGTAGGCAGTGACAGTTGTAAGAAGTATCACAGATTTTGTAGGCATTGATAGCCCAGCCAAGTTTAGAGGTCTTCGGCAAGTAAAAGGACTAACTACAATAGTCGCAAAGTAAGACCCACCATAACATGAGAAAGTGTTGACATTGAATGTTATGGGGGTCAACGACAATAGGGATCAATTGTCGGTCTCCCTATGCCATCCGAGATATCTCATTGGATGGGTAATGAGAATCAAGATACTGTCGCCCTTTTGGAAAATTGTGTTGATGTCGACAAAAAGGGGGACGTGACTCCCAGAAGAAAATGGCTTCGTGAAATCTACTAGGTGAGGTCAGGAAGTGGAGGAGGTACATGGATGAAGTCAAGATTTAGGAAGACTCAAGACTGCCCTTGGTTTGAGTATATTTGAGATAAAAGTGGCCACAACCATTCAACGAGGTCGAGTGTCAGGGGGACAACAAGATAGGGGATAAGTTGTGCCAAAGGCGGGACAAGGTGAACAAACTCAGAGGGCAGAGGTAAGTGGCCTATGGGGTAATCTGAAGATATGGACAATGTCATCAAGGGTGGATGATAAGTAGTGCCCCAACCAAGGGTGACATGGATTGCGTTTGGCCAGAAAGGGAAGAAGGTCGCCAAAGGTGACAATAAAAAGGTAATGTAACTGCTGGAAACAAAAGGTGTTTGTACAATAAATAAAGAATAATTTGGGATAAGTTTACAAATACATAAATGGGTGCCCCAATGTGAGATGGTTGGCCCGGGTAGGGCACAATTTGCTCAGAGAACTGGTGGAGGGTGGGGGGGCCCATGGGTGGGTTTTTGTATGAGGTAGGTGAAATGAAGGGAAATTTGCAGATGGGCAAACTGATTATGGATGAAATGGAGGGTTCATGATACTGTGGAGGTGCAGTCCAAAAATAGAACCGTGAAGAGATAATCTGGGAGTCTGTTGGGAAAGCTAGCAAAATGAGGAGAAGGAATATGTGGCTGATTCGCGATATGATGTAAGACTATCGGGACTCCCATCCCTAAAGGGTTTTGAAAAACAGCATGAGTGTCAAAAGCGCAAAAGGGTGCTATGAATGGGACAACTCATGTGGATAAGAGTGCTACTGGGTGACAGTATCGAAGATGAAAATGGAGGTGTTAGTACTGCAGAGCCGGAAATGGGGATCCTAGAGGAAAATGTCAGAGGGTGTGACTGGATATGTAAGTGAGATTCAGAGGGAATGACTACATGCCAATGCTGAGTATATATATGAAGGGGTTGTGTTGGTATGATGGCCAAGTACCTGCACACATGAAAACAAAATACCCGACGTGAACAATATCTAAAGAGAATCAAATATATGAGCATGTATTTGATAATTTTAAATATGCGCATGCGTACCTGGTCAAGGTATGAAAAAATGGCATCCTAGGGGCTCAATATGAAAAGAGGCCCAAGGACTGTCGTGATGTAGATGACGGGATGTTGATCCTGTGGCTGAAGATGGATCAAGAAATGGACGCCCGAAGCTCCCGGAATGGTGAGTGGAAGTTTGGCGAAAAGGCCTATATATAGCTATAGGGCCCACATTGCCACCTCATTTGTACTTGCTACTATAGTGACTGGACGAGAAGTAGTTAGAGGAGATTTTGAGATTCTAGGTGGATGAGGCATCCGATCGAGGACCAGCGAGCTTCAAGTTAGTGGTCTGATCATCCTGCATAGAATTAGGGTTTCATTTTTTGGGAAGGGGTTGTACAGAGGACCATACAGAGGGTTTGATGGGTGTGGGCCCCATGTGCATGGGAAATATGGAAGTAGGCATGCACACATGCGCACCTACCCATTGGATAGGTGCGCATGGGGGCACTGGTAAGGGGGTAAAGGGCGCACACTATTTTCGCGCCTGTCAATTGTACAGTTGCGCATGTGTGCACAGCTGTGTATTGGAAAGGCACTCTCTAGAGCATCCCTGTAAGTTGAGCAGGCACGCATGCGTGCGTGCCTGAAGGATGGACAGGCGCGCCTGAGAGCGTGCATGTGTGGTGAATAGGTGTACATATGTGTGCTCTTGTGGAGTGAACAGGCGTGCACGTGTGCACGCCTATGGGTTTAAACAGCCGCGCCTTGGAGGCAAGGTTGATGGGTGTAAAACTTATCTTTTTGATGTTGTTGATGGTCCATGTGGTTGACTTAGGACTGTTTCATGTGGGCGCAGGTGAGCATTGTGCATGATGTCGGTTGGTTGGCGAGAGCGAGATTGATCCCAACTGCGAGATGCCCTGGCTATTAAGGAGCCAGGTGTACATGCGACTTTGGCAGCCTGTGGGTTGTTGAAGTTCTTTAAGTGCCCGTTGATACGGGTGCAGGAGTATCTCATGTAGTTCCTTATTCAGATGTGGAGTCTGAACCTGCATTGTTTCATAGTGTGGGGAGAGCAGATTGACTTCACTGCGGTGGAGGATGTATATTTTTTGACAGGGCTCCCGTTTCGGGGAATGCCCCTACCGGCAGAGCCGGTGTTACCGAGGGATGTGTCACTAGCGATAGTTGGATGGAGATACTGTTCGAGGCTGAACTTTATGTCTGGCACTGTCATGAGCATTCAGGTGATGGATGCCCTAGCGCATCGCTGCATAGCAACGATGATTGTGAGAGTTTATGGGTCTCTAGCGATGCAGTGGATCAGTGGTGGCAAGCTGATGGTGAATGGAGAGAGTGTTTATCAGTGAGCACTTCACCTGGGGGCTTACACTACATGCCAGGATGGTAGGGCAGCTAGACCACTATCAGTCCACAGATACTGGAGAGTTTTCCTTTAGGTCCATCTTGGTGGCCTGGTTTTTGGAGAGGGTGCCTATGTTGCGCCTGAGGATTTTATTGGGTGCACCTGGGGCACGAGAGTCACGACTAAAGCAGTGATCAACTATTTTTCTTCTCCATGGTGGTGGAAAGGGCGGCCACTTCTTTACTGCTGAGGTGGCGCAGGTGTGGTGGCAGATGCCACAGGTGATATTGTAGTACCCCTATGTTGGGGTTGACTTCCAAGAGGATCCAGACATGGTGCTACCTCCAGAGGAGGTGTTTGACTATCGAGGTATGTTGATGATGTTGATATATATGTTTTTTTGCTTGAGATAGCATGACATATGTATATGATATAGATGTTGATGCTATATGTTGCTTGTTTGTATGTGCAAATGTGGCACCTCGCGGGTGTGAGGTGGAGTT
Source organism: Picea engelmannii (assembly GCA_009831015.1). Lineage (NCBI taxonomy): Eukaryota > Viridiplantae > Streptophyta > Pinopsida > Pinales > Pinaceae > Picea > Picea engelmannii. The sequence continues at coordinate 499,409 of ML782870.1, read as the reverse complement.
GCGGAGAGTGTCGGCTCATCAGGAACCAGAGAGATCATTGCGGGGAGGGCCACGTTTTGGAGAGAGACGTCGCGGTGCGACCAGCTGATCGAAGAGAACAGCAAAGAGATGTCGGTTTGATGACCTTGGTGTTGGGCCATCACATGCTCCTCCGGCGGATGCCGGAGTAGATTTTGAGGACATACGTTGTCGCCTAGAGGCGGTGTTACAGGGCGTGCCTGAGGGCATGTGGTCTCGCATCCAGGATGAGGGCATCCTGGAGTAGTGTGTGGGGATTCCGCCACCATGGAAGGCCGTGGTACGAAGGGAAACAATAGTTGGTGCTGCGATGACCGGACGATTACCACCAGGGCAGGAGGGACTAGTAGGGGGTGGGAAACCACCACTCGAGGGAGGGGCAGGCAGTGGTGCTCTAGAGGCACCTTGAGTGGTGCTCTATGTAGTGATGTATTTTTTGTATATAGGTTGGTGATCCCATTTTGTACCGAGGTGCTTCACTGGCCTGCGAATACTTGTATTTTTGTATGTAAACATTTGGATGGCACTGTGGACCTTTTTATATATACATGAGTATACATGTTGAGATCTATGTGGTGTTTACATGTGTTTTGTTAATGTATTGATGATGTCTAATCTATATATGCTGTGACAGGTTTTTGATATGTTATGTATGTGTAGAGGTATCTTGATGTGATATATGCCAGTTTAACACAATATTAGCTAGGTTATCTGTAATTTGATTCAATTGTCTTGGAACATGTGTAAATGTAATGGAATCAAAATGTCGAGATAATAGTCTAACCTGCAGGTATTTGTGGAAGAGGCAAGGATCGTGTACGCGGTACCCATTGTTGAGCTAGAGAACGACTAGTTGAGAGTTGAGAAAGACGCTAAGATGACGAATACTATGATGTTGGGCATCGGCCAGGAGGCCAATGATGGTAGTGTATTCTGTTTGGTTGTTGGTCACTGAACCCAAACATATGCCGCTCAAATGGAGCATTTCATGTGAAGGGGTGTAGAGAGCCCAAGCGGACGAAGCGAGATTTTGTGTCCAACGGCTGGCGCCCTCGACGTAACCGATGTGGTAGGCCAATGGAGGAAGCATCCGTCAATAGCACAAATGAGAGTTTAGATGTGATGGATGGAAAAAAGATTAAAAACACTATAAAAGAAATAACCTGAAGTAGAATGACTACGTTTAAGCATAAAATTTCTTTAAATACAACCCGTTGCTGGGCTCTTTGAGAGAGAGGCCTTTGGGAGAGGCCAGGATGTATGCACCTTTAGTGAGGCAATGTTGGATAATGTATGGGCCATGCCATAGTGACTCGAATTTTCCATGGCCAAAGGTATCATGAGCGATATCGTAAGCCAGGATGAGGTCGCCTTCGCAAAATGAGCAAAGGTTGACATGTCGATCAAAGGTATCCTTTGATCGTTTTTTAGCTGCCTCATTGTTCTGTAATGAAGATCGACGATCTTCAACCAGAGACTCTAAGTTCAGCATGCGCTGCTCCATTGGAGCAGTGTTGGGTAATAGCACAATTGCGGTGCGTAGGGTGGGAATTTCACACTCGATGGGAAGAGTGGCCTCAACCCCATGGACTAGATGAAATGGTGTGAAACCAGTAGTTGTTTTCACAGCTGTACGGTAAGCCCATAGCATGGAAAATAACATATGATTCCAATTGGTCTTATGTTTATTAACCATGCGTTGTAACATGGTCTTGAGGACCTTGTTGACTTCTTTGACCTGTCCATTAGACTGAGGGTAATATGGTGAGGCAAACTCGTGAGAGAATCCTAACCGAGATGAGAGTTCGATGAAGATCTCATTCTTGAAGTGTTTCCCATGATCGGAAACAAGTTGGAGTGGTACTCCAAAGTGAGATATGACGTGGTTGAAGAAAAAACACGTTGTGGTGTCAGCGGTGTTGTTGAAGGTGGGCATAGATTTTGCCCATTTGGTGAAGTAATCGACTGCGACAACAATGTATTTGTGACCATTGTTGGAGGGGGGCTTACAAGTCATGAAGTCGATGCCCCATTTAAAAAAAGGGTCGGCAGTGATGACTGGATGAAGAAGAGAAGGTGGTGCTCAGGCTTTGTTGGCGTACATCTGACACTACTCACATCGTTTCACAGCATGAATGCAATCGTGAAACAAGGTAGGCCAAAAGTAACCTGCTCGGATATTCTTTTGAGCAGTGGATATTCCCGAAATATGGCCTCCACATGTGCCACTGTGGTAGTCATTCAAGACTCTATCGGCCTCATCAATGGTTAGGCATCGACGAAGAATGGTGTCAACTCCTCGCCGGTATAGGATGTCTCCGATGAGGAGATAGCGGGGGGCCTGATGGAGAATATGACGATGATCATCTCATGAAAGGTAGTTACCGAACTTTTGAGTTTGGAGGTATACGAGGAGGTCATCGTACCAAGGATCATCCGAAGTGATGTAAAAGAGGTGTTCGTCGGGAAAGTCAGCATTGACAGGGGCACTAGTGGTGTCAGAGGGGAGGGTCGTGACAAGTTCGATGAGAACGAGGGCTTTCTTGCTCTTGGGTGTTGAAAATTCTAGATTGTACTCCTGAAGGATAACGATCCATCGAGCAAATTTGTCGATGACTGAGCAAGTATTGCATCGGGCTGGAATCTGCTACAACCTTAGTTGTGCGAAGCAGAATGTAGTGACGCAGTTTCTGGACTGCGAGGACGACTACAAGAGCTAGTTTCTCTTTGTTTTTATACTTCAAGGGTGGCCCTGAGAGGTTTTTACTAACATAATAAATGACATGCTCACGATTTTCATCACCAAGCTGAATGAGAACTTCTGCTACTAAAACAGTTGATGCTGATACGTAGAGGATATATTCACGATTGTAGTCAGGTGTACTGATTAAAGAGGCATTGGAGAGCACCAGTTTAAGATCGTCAAATGATTGTTGGGCATGTTCATCCCAGTGAAATGGGATGTCATGACGTAGTAAGAGAAGGAAATCGTGTGCGCGAATGGCGTAGTCTGGGACAAAGCGCCGTAGAAAGTTAGCTTTGCCTTGTAGGCTCTGAAGTTGACGTAAATTCTGGGGAGGTGGAATTTTGGTGATAGCTTGGACTTTGAGGGGGTCCATGGTAATACCACTTTGGGAAACGATGAAGCTAAGGAGGTGCCCTGTGGTGACACAGAAAATGCACTTGAGGGGATTCAAGCAGATGTTGTATTGATGACACCGTTGGAAGATGATTTGAAAATCATCAAGATGTTGGGTGTGTTTCTTGGATCAAGTTGTGAGATCTTCCAAGTATGCGAGGATGATATGAGCCATATCGTCAAAAATGTATGTCATAGGCCATTGTAAAGTTGTGGTAGCTTTATTTAAGCCAAAAGGCATGACATGATATGCAAAAGTACGCCAAGGGGTAGTGAATACAATTTTTACTGATCAGATGGGTGAATTTGAATTTGATTATAACAAGAGAAACCATCCATGAAGGATAGAGCCTCATGGCCTGCGCAGTCGTCGATAATTTGATCGATGAAAGGCGTTGGAAAGTTTTCTTTGGGACATGCGTGATTGAGATCACGAAAGTCCATGTAGATGCGGATAGTGCCCTATTTTTTGTTAATGGGTATAGGTTTTGAAACCCATGATGTATAGGTGATGGGGTAAATGAACCCGACAGTGCATAATTTGTAAATTTCGGCTTTGATGGCTATTGCTTTGGATGGGTGCAGCGGTTGTTGTTTTTGATGAACTGGTGTAATGTTGGGTCAGGTGTCAATGCGATGTTCGATGATAGAGGGATCGAGGCTATGCATATCTGTGTATGACCAGGAAAAGATATCCCAATATTCCTAGAAGAGGGATTTATAGGCAGTGATTTCTTGAGGAGTGCAAGTAGCTCCAATGGTGATTTCCTCGACGACACCATTTTTTATGGAAATGTCGATTTTAATGGTCAGGGAAATGTTGGACATGTTTCCTTCTTCAAAAGCATTAGGGGCAGGAATGGGGTTTTTGAACCAGTGAATAGGTCCTGATGGGATAAAATCCTTGGTTTCAACTGCATAGATGGGGTGTTGGTTAGGAGGTGTGGAGGCTTCCTGTGGAAAGAAGAGTGTGTGGTGGTGTAGCACATCCCATGGGTAGTTAGGGTTGTTTAACTCTTCAAGTGTTTCCTCATCACAGTGGAAGTAACGGGAATACAAGGGGTCATGAAGAGTGATATCGGTGATTGTTTTCATGTGGCTGCCCCCTGGTGATGAAGAAGAAGGGGGAACAACATAAGGAGATGGTGATGGTTCGCTCGACATAAACCAAATATCGAAGTACTGAGGAGTACCCATGGTAGTTGGGTGTAAAATTTCCGTAGGGAAATGAGCAGGAGAGTTGGGGGGATTGGGGGGTGAATCCTCAGATAAGTCATCCAAGAACCATGGAGGCATTGGAAGGGCCCCGGGTTCAAGAGAAATGACATGAAGAATCTCTAGTGACGAGGTAAGGTCAACTATCGATTATGTGGGTATTTGAAGCAGGGTCAATTAGCGTTTCCTGTATTCAATGATCATAGGACACTGGTATGTAAAATAATCTAATGTTTCACATAGAGAGCAAGGGAATCTCATATGTTCATTGACTGAAGTAGTGACATAACAGATGTCAGTGATTTTTGGTAAGGATGACATAGCTAGGCTAGGTTCTCTCTAGAAGCTTTGGCGTACTATGGCTAATGTCTGTTGAAAGTGTGGCAGTGTTGGGAAATGGTGGGTATAATGGCCATATTCTGAACATATAGTGTTATCACTCCAAGAAACTCTTTGGGGTTGCAGGCCAAAGATGCTTGGTAACTTAAAATATGAATAGGTTTATGATTATGTTGGGATAAAATGGGATAACTGACCTACTAGATCATATCAGGATAGTCAAAGAATATATAATCGGATGAGACAGTGCTTTCAAGAATCAATAATCAGATGAATAGAATAACAATGGATGAAGAATATTATACTTACTAACCAGATCACACATGTGATAGGTCGGATAAGATAGTGCAGGTATCACTATTAAATCAAGCTTATGAGTTGACCAATGAGATGACAGTCATTGGCAACTAAGACAAACTTGACACAAAGTGAAGATTACCATTAAATCAAGCTATGAACTGACTAATGAGATGACAGTCATATTTCAGTTAAGATAACTTGAATTAAGGCATAAAAGGAATAAGAAGTGACAATCTGATATTCATAGAGAAAGAAGATTGTGATCTGAATTACATGTCTATGCCAGTCTATTACAAATGCAACATGGTATTGTATCCAGCATTCAAAACCTCAGTCCTATGACTGAACCCCCCAGGATTTATAGCCTTTACAAAGAATTTTTAGATCCTAAAAAGATGGATCAAATATTCTAAAAACAAATAGTCAAAATAGATCCAAAATAATAGAAGATGATCATAAATTAAGATCAATCTCATATTCTTTAAGAGTCTTCATCTTTCTTGACCTCTGATGTGTGTAGATAGCCTTCCAAGGCTCATAGATGTACTTTGATCATGATAGAATCGAATTTTCTATCTTTGGAAAAAACAATTGATTTTGTGCCCCAAAAATAGGTGTCTAATCTGACTTTGACACCTCTTCAAACATTTTTTTTATCAAATCTGGATCTTGAATTTGATGTGTAAATTCAATATGCATATTTAGAAACTATTTTTAGGATGTTTGGTTGAGAAAAACTTCGAGCTGGGAAAAAATACACCTTCGTTGGCCAATCTCAGGTTTCACCAGCTATTTCACCTTAAGATTTGCTAGTTAGCTGGTGAAATCTCTGCTTTTCATCAGCTAACTGGTTATAATTCTGCCTTCTGCGTTGGTGAAAGTTCTGTTTTGTTAAAGAAGGAAACCTTTCATGATCAAATCAAATTTATTGTTTGCATTAACGATGTTGCAGCCCATACCATCATTGGGAAATTGATGTTCTTGATCTTTGATTCTAGTAAGTCACTTGTCAGCAAAGCAGTGAGTTGGTTGATAGTGTTGCTATCTGATTTATGAGTAAGATGGTTTAGTATCCTTGCAGAAATTTCTTTTCCACTTGGACTATCTTAACCATATCAGTGCAAGTACATCATTTTCACTTTCAACACATGCACAAATATCTTCACTGTGATTACAGACGTTCCTAGTAACAATTGCAGAGTCCTCTTTTTCTTTTGAAGATCCAATTTCTAGAATCTGGACAAGAGGAGGTATACCACCTGCAACAGTAATTTGCCCACTTGCTTTCATCATCATCATAGCCAAAGTCATATTTAGTTCCGCCTACGCTTTTACCCTCATATGTTCCATCATAGTTGCTTCTTAGAGCAAAACCTTGCTTGATATATTTCCCAAATGGTGCATTCACTCCTGGATAGTCAATCAGGACCACAATGTGGGTGGATGTTTCTGAAGGAAAAATTGCGCTAGCACTTGTAGATAGAATGAAGAAAACACAAATGGCAATGTTTGAAAAATAGAATGGAGTTGAGCCCATTGTTATCTCCAATTGAAAGACCATCAAGAGCATAAACCAAAACATTAGTCCCGTTCAATCCTATTCTTATAATTTTGATATAAATTATTCTCTCTTTTTCCTCCACCATAGGACAATTGCCCTTGAGGTTGCTGAATTTTTAATTCTTTAAGCTCCAAACCCATGCCATTGTAACTTTGGGAAATTAGTGTTATTATTTAACCCTAGATATTTGTGTACTCTGTGAAATTATGAAGCTTTCTGATGCTATGCTTGGGGTTCTCTAAAAACCTAAGACTTGGGCCTTTCAACCTTCAATTATCCATGAAGCTCGTGATCTGGAATTTCTCATTTCAGAAATCCATGATAATCTGGGGATTTAAATAAAGAAAAATGATAGGATCTGGATCACGTTTGGAAGATTTCATCAATCCATGAGAGTGTTCCATAGAATAGGGGGTCAAAACTTTCATCCCTGGACAAGAACCATACCATGCAGCATAACACTATGAGTGTTGAGCACCAACACCAGTCACAGCTCCATTTGGTTCTCTAAAAAACAATGGGAACACAAATTTGACAATTGGTCGTAACCCATAATATGTTGCGCCCACACCAATTCCAGTGAAACCTAGCTAAGTGATTGGGGTGTCTAGTACCCTATCAGGTCCAAAATAAATATGGAAAAGGATTTTGCAGTATCTAAAATCTGAACAAGATCTGATTTGGATGTGTTTATGTTACACTGAAATTGAAAGGATGAAACCTTTGTTACTTCCTCCTCGAGCCTTCCAACAAAACCTGTGATCTCTTGCACTTTCATCGCTCCAATATTGAAATTACATTATGTAATCCATCCATCATCTTTCCAGCATGAAGCATAATTGGAACCCTCTGCGCATATACTGAAAAAAGATGGTTGGGTCGTGAGAATATATGTAATTTGTATTGTTTTACTGAGAATAAAATTAACCCTTTGTTTCTCACAATTTTCTCATGACCAGGTCACTCGCTGCCTTCAATTTAAAATGCCATATGAATGAAGGAAGATTAGGGATTAAAAATTCGATAACCCTTGATGGAACGAGTGGTGTCGGGCTTGGAAATTGTGTTGGGCTTTGTGTATTGACCTGTGTCTTAATCTGGTGATTTGGCATACAAAACAAACTGAGAATTTACCCATGGCTTTGAACTCAGTGCTTATGTGTCGACTTGGTTGAGCGCATGGCTATAATTTTGTAGTTTGAAAACAACCCAGACATGCAAGATTTGTTTAGATACTGATGCATGAACTCATTTTCTTATTAGCTTCCCTCTGTAATCTCAGGCACTTGGCATGCGTAATGATAGGCATCAACATTGACACCTTAGACTTTACAATTTGACACTTGTACATTTGTAAACTGAACATTGGGCTGAGCTTATTTTTAGAGCACTTGCGCAACCCATTTTAATCTCGGCATCTGGAAGCCTGTAAATATTTAAAAAAAACAATGCAGGGAAAATATCCCACATTCCTCGGGAGTTTGGGTGTTTCCAGTGTTACATACGCCAATCCATTAACTATAAAATCAATGAGTCGTATGGGAAAAGGCTCGGTGTTGCGCTTGGCTTGGCTTGTGGTTTGATGCACTAGGATTTCAATGTGGTGGCCTCAACCCTAGACTTTGTTCTATGCAATAAATTTAGGACACTTCAAGAACACACCATATTTTGGTTAAAATAACAATATATATTTTTTATTTTCAAATCTAAGAGGCAATAAACTAGGGTTTTAGGCTCTAACAATAGGGATTTGGGAATGTAGATCAGAGGGTAGATTCATAGGAGTCTTTGGGCAAAAGTAATCAATGGGAACTTCTCAAAAATGTCTAGGAATAGTTGGAGATCATGACACTAGTAAACAATGGAAAATCTAGCCTAAATTGGATGAAAACGCTAAAATTTACCAGTACATTTTGAGCGCTAACATATAGCACAAGAAAATTTGGTTCATAACCCTTTACTACTTGAATGGGGAGTGGTAGTGACAGTACTGGAGAGCTTTGAGGGATTTTGATTGAGTGGAATCAAATCCCATAACTCTGGTAGGGATGGGCAGTTGTTGGTTTGGTGTCCATCTTTTTCACATAGCGTGCAAGGGGGTTGGCCATGCAGAGGAAGTGGAGATGTGGGATCTTTCTTCTTTCTCCTTCCCCCAGCTGTGGCAGGTGGGTAGTGAGTGGGGGTGTAGGGGGTATGGTGGGAGTAAGTATGGGAATCATCATTGGGATTCCTTCCATTTGGGGGGAAGGGATGGTCAAGGGACCATCTATGATGGATGTAAATACAAAACCAGAATTGCTAACACCATATTAGGGAGGGTAAGCATTGCGGCTACCTGGAAAGCTTCGATGCCCAATGGAGGGTAAAAGAAGGGGATTTGAGTGATGGATTGGGGAACTGTCTCCCAAACTAGGATATGTCCTTGGGGGGATGTGGAATCATGGACTGGTGGGGTTGACGAGTTCACAGGAGGCTCATGAGGGGTAAGTTCTGCGACTATTGGGATGTCAAATACGATAGAATCCTCTCTAGGAGGAAGGGTATCCTCTGTGCGAGTTCTGTTGGATGATATGACGTATACTTGATTGGAAGGATGAAGGAGCAGGGGTGCTCCATGGTAATTTCATAACAATGATGGATCTATGAAAATTCCAAGACCCATCTCGATGAGTGGGTATGCATCATGACTCGTGTGGATGAGGGGAAGAATGTTATCGATGTTGGCAGATGGGTTAGGTTCATAATGTGAGACTTGGTCAATGGTAACGATCTTCCCATTGTGGGGGAACATCAATGTTCGAAAGATGGAAGAGGCCACTGCCTTCATAATGTACATGTAGCTACGACCGAACAGGATATTATAATCGAGTGGGGTGTCGATAACTTCAATGTCGATGAGAATAGTCTTGCCCCCGAGTTCTACGGGGACATTTTGGAAGAGCCCTTTAGGAAATGATGGTCATCCGTCATAAGCTCATAAGGTAATGGCAGAGGGTATGAGTTCGAGGGAACCAAGTTTCTGCCATACTGATTTTGACATAATGCATGTAGATGCACCTTCATCAATGATACACTGATGAACTGTGATGTTCCGTATTTTTATTGGGATTTGAAAAGCGATCAAGGCGGGAAGGCAAGGTTCTCCATTGTCGAGATAAAATGTAATGAGTCGAGTATCTGTGGGGTCGACTTCCCCCAAGGCAGAAAGTAAATATTTCCGCTAAATGGGACAAGTTTGAAGGACTTCTAAGACTGACATGGTAGCCAAGGATTGTGCTAAGTCATCAACCAAACTATAATTATAAGCTGCCATAGCCTATGGGTTGTGGACATTCCTGTGTAATGGGATGCGAGGGATGCAAAGAGGTGGCTCTGTGTTAGGGTGAGGGATCACCAACGGGGGTCCCATCGGTGCAGGGTTTGTCTCTGGAGAGATGGGAGGAGACTCAGCGAGTGCATGATATTGGCGATTACGTGTTTGCAGAAGGATTTCTTCTTCACTAGTGAGGAGGATCGTGCAATCTGCTGGATTGTTGGGGTTAAGGTATTTTCCTACCTGAGGTGGGGGATGTTGTGTGTTTATCACAGCTTGGTGTGGAATAGGATTCTGCAGCACAGCAGGGGGGGGTTGTTGCACATATTGTTGTGGTGCCTTTTGAGGGGCAGGCGGTGCTGGAGGATGGGGTAGACTGCCTGAGTTTTTCAACCGTTTGAAATCAGTGACTTGGGAGAAATGATGAGTGTAATAACCGAACTCACCGCAAAGGGCACAAGGGAAGTTGGTTTTAACAGTATTGTTATTTCTCTCTTGACGCCTATTATTATTTCCCCCCTGGGGTTTTTGATTCCCTTGGTTCTGGTTTCCCCTAGTAGGTTGGTTATGTTAGGTTTGATTCCCGCCTTGACCTGGGTTTTTGTTGTTCCTATTTCATCCTTTCTTTTTGGCATTGTACGACGGATGGGTCGGATTTTCCGTATTCAGCTGTTCAAAATTTTGATATTGTTGAACGGGAGATGGTTGAACAAAATTCACCCCAGCATGAGGATGTGGGGGAGCCATGGGTTGTGGGGGAATAGGAAATGGAAAGTACAGATTATGTGGCAGTAACAATCCGTAAGGTACATAGGAAGGCATGGTGCTTTCTCTAGTACTATAAGATGAGGTGGAGGGGGTACCAGAACTTGTTTGAATAGGTGGGTGTATGGGGGGTGTCGTGGGTGGCCCACTGATGGGTGGAGGCATAGCAATAGGGTATGGTTGTTGATAAGGGGGTGGGGGGTGATAAGAAGTGCCCCCATATGCCGACGAGTATTAAGGTTTTCCATACATTGGTGGTTGTTGGGGTTGTGAACCACGGTGAGTGGTGTTACCAATCAATACGTCTGTTGAGTGAGACATCCCAAGTTTGTCTTGGCCAAATGGCACAGGTTTTGGGAGATCAAGAAGTACAGTGTATAAGTACCCTGACTGTGCATAGATGAGGTCATACTATTGAGCCTTACTGATGGCTTCCTCTTCAGATTAAGGGAAGGTGGAAGCTACATCCTTACCGAGGAGAGAGACAAGTGATCGAAGAAACCAGTCAAGACACTGTTGTTTGGTGGTTTCTGCTTTGCACAAACTACGTCACCTACGCCACTCATGAATGTGATCAATGATATGTGTGGCTGAGGTTTTTTTGAAATTAGAGAGTAGTTCCAGACCATTGTCGTGGTGGATTGGTAATTGGAAGAAGGTCAAAAACGCTTTGGCCAAGGATTCAAAAGTCACATGGGACTCTGATTTTTCATCTACATACCATTTGGCTGATGGGCCAGTGAGTGTGTGTTGAAATAATTGCAGTCTAATGGAATCATCCATAATGTTGTTGGAAGAGCACCATAGGTGAAAATTCATGACGTGGTTAGCAGGGTCATCGTCTTCCTTCCCTTCAAACTTGGGTATGTCTAAAGGTAGTTTGGTGGGCATTGCAGGCCATGTGGGGTCATGCAATATAGGATCATTGGTGAGTTTTCTTAGATCCAGTATGTTGAGAGAGGCCAAATATGGCATCTGTAGTGGGGGGGGAGGGTTAGCTCCAGCCATGGTATGAGTGTGTTGTGAACCTAACCCTTGAGGGGGGCTAGGTGGGTTGGTACTTCCCCCTTGAGAGGAAGTTGGTCCTCTGCTTCCATGTAAAGGAGAGTGAGTGGATGGTGGGGCTTGGGAAGTGGACCCAAGTAATGTGGATCCAAGCAAATCTGATCCTAAAACAGTAGCACTCACAGGAGTGTGTGAAGGTGGTGTCGATGAGTGGGCAAGACCAGACACTACCCCTAAGATAGGAGGGAGGTTTAGCAAGCATTGGGAATGACGGGGATTTTGTGGGTCCCCTATGATGTCCGACTAGCTGAGTCAATGTGTGGAAATGGTGGTGAGAGTAATAAAGAAACATGAGCCTTTTGTTGCAAAATTTGAACTTTACACAATATATATATCTAAATCAAAATGTAGTCAGTAGTGCATCATACATAAAATGTTTTGAAAAAGAAGCATATATGTGGATAAGTGGGTTTTGTCCGCATGGAGAATCAAAAGAAAACAAGTGCTCGTGTCCTAGACTATGTAACGTCCTTCCTCTCAAACAACACTGGACCTTCCAATAGTACTCAACAGTGGGGTCTGAAGTCACCGGAAGAGAAACTAGTGAAGGATGAAATAATTGGTTATAATGAGGGGTAAAGGGGGCATATCCTGAAAGAGCTGGTGATATTTCCCAATAGCCACACAAAATCCAATCAAGGTGTAATTGCAGCCCACAATTGCCACCTAGGTAGATGTCCTAAAATTTGGTCACTAGGTACCTCGATCAAAGTGTGGCATTTAGATTTTCGGCCTAAGAAATGGGTCACAGGCTGGATCCCATCCAAGAGGTGGGTGACTCAAGGGGGGACGCATAAAACAACTGGACCTCGGCCTTCAACCCTTCACGGGTATCTCCCTGCCTTATGGTATTAGGAACACTTGACTTGGAGGATTTTCAGTTCCCTATTTGAAAACTTCTATGGTTTTGACAATGTGAGAACTGGATAACGGGGAGTTATTTGGATGCCTATCCCCGAAATCCTACCTAGACTAAAAAATTTCTTTTGGCACCTCCTGTGGAGGAAAACTTAGTGAGTTTTTAGAAAAAATTTAGATGTAGTTGTTTTGAGAGGTTGGGGGTGTGAA
>ML782870.1:439449-449637 GCA_009831015.1 Picea engelmannii | reverse complement strand
TCGTCGAATGGTGGTACAACACTACATACCATACAACCACTCGCATGACTCCTTTTGAAGCAGTGTATGGACAGAAGCCACCATCAGTTCTCTCATACTTACCGGGTACCTCGAAGGTCCAGGTGGTTGACCAAACACTTACAGTACGAGAGGATATCCTTCGTACGCTTAAAGAGAACTTGGTCATGGCCCAGAATAGAATGAAGCAGCAAGCAGATCAAGGTCACTCTGAACGTCAATTTGCCTAAGGGGATCAGGTGTTTATGAGACTGCAACCATATAAGAAAACTTCCCTCAAGGCCGAGAAGTGTCAGAAGCTAGCACCCAAATTTTATGGCCCTTACACTATTCTCAAGCATGTGGGACAAGTCGCATATCAGTTAGCTCTGCCCAGTTAGTCGAAGCTACATCCTGTTTTTCATGTTTCATGCTTGAAGAAGGTGGTTGGAACCAGGTGCCAAATTCAAACCAACCTTCCAGAATTAGTTGAAGAAGGATCCATTTGGCTACAACCAGAAGCAGTTTTGAACCAGTGGGAGCGTCGCCTGCGTCAGAGAACCATCAAATAAGTGCTAGTACAGTGGAAAGATATGACTCCAGCAGATGCCACTTGGGAATCAGCTACCATTCTGCAGCAGTTTCCACATATCAAGCCTTGAGGACAAGGTTGTTTTTAAGGGGGTAGACATGTTAAGGTCCTAACCCGCACATAGGTAGATCAATGTATTCGGATGTAATAAAGGTCGATATTAATAAGACCTTTCAATAAAATAGAATAAGGCGGATGTAAGAAGACCTAATAGAAGCTTCCACTTCTAGAAGGATCTTCCTCTAGATGCTTCTCTTAATAGACACATTTAGTATAAATAAGGGTCGAGGGTATGAAAACCCTAGCTTGGAGATTATTGTAACAGAGCATTGCTCGACTGGAGGTTGCCCCCTCGAAGAGGCCTGTGAACATTGCTATCTGAATCAGAGTGTTGTTTCTGTTGCTATTTCGTATATCATTTCTGTGTATTGTGAAGATTATGCTGGATATTTTACTGTTATTCTATCATTTCTAGCATTTCATTTCTGTTCTGCATATTTTATATATCTGGTATCTTGCATAGTCCCTTCACCAGTCAATCTGGTTGATCATGTCGTCAATATGGTCACATCCTTAGTTGAACCAGTTGACAAAGTGGTTGATCCGATACCATCCTCAGTCTATCCCACTCTCCCGTTAGAGAGTGTCACCCAAGTGGTCAATTTGTTTCCACCTGTCGACCCCATTCTCCCCTTGGAGAATGAAACCCAAGTAGTCGATTTGATCTCGTCATCGGTCGATCCTACTCTCCCGCTAGAGAGTAAACCCGATAATTCCCATGTTTTTCTCGTTGATATAGAATCTACCATGTCGGGGGCTATTCCTCCTTCTCTCGTGGAACCCCCTCCAAGTAATGAGGCCATCCATTTTGATTGGGGTGTGCTAACTGGACCTCGTCTTCCCTCTCATATTCCTTTCCAGATTACAGTACAGGTTTGTGGTCGAGACATTCCTCAGACACTAATAGATGAAGGTGTTTTCATTAGTATTTTGTCCTCTTTTGTTTGGCAAGATTTGGGTTTTCCTCAGCTTGTGTCGGTTACGCAGAATCTGTTAGCTTTTAACAGAAGAACTAGTCAACCTTTAGGGACCCTTCCTCAATTTCCTATAACTTTGGGAGGGAAAACTATCTTTATTGACGTCATGGTAGTCCAAGACCCCTTGGATTTCACTTTACTCCTTGGGAGAGATTATGTCTATGCCATGAAAGCTATTGTGTCTACTCTTTTTTGTGTGATGTCTTTCCCTCACAATGGACAAGTTGTGACTATTGATCAACTTTCATTCATTGACCCCAACTAGATTTCCTCCCTAAATGGTTCTTATATGCAGACGGTATCGTCCCCACCACAGGTCAATTATGTGGTGTTTTCGCCCATGGCTTCAACTTCTGATGACTTAGATCCAGTAGTTGACATGGTGATCTCTTCGATAGGTTTGTTAGAGCCTGATCTCTTTACTCTTGTCGCGACCCTCGACATGGTGTCCTTCCAGAGTGTGTTTCTTCCTTCCAGTGAAGACCTCTTGGAAGCCATGACCAAGTTTTGTCCCTTGACATTGTGTCATTCCGGAGCATTGTCCTCTTGGAATCCATGATCAAGAAGAGAGTTCTGAGGATATTTTTGCATCTCTGAGGAAACCTCGTTAAAAAATGAAACAGAGGTATATGAGTATGATTTTTTGATTTCAGGCTCGTTAAAAAATGAAACCAAACTTGAGCATAGTTTTCTAATTTGAAGCTCGTTAAAAAATGAAACCACTTATGAGGATAGTTTTTTTGTCTCTGTGGAAACCTCATTAAAAAATGAAACAGAGGTTACGAGCATAGTTCTTTTTTCTGTGTCAAGCTCGTTAAAAAATGAAATAGTTTCCCCCCTCTCCATTTGAGTTAAGTCCTTCGTCTAGTATTTGAAGCTTCATTTCATTCTCCTTTGCAGTTGGATGAAACGAAGCTTAGGGGGAATTTGCCTCAGCCTCTGGACTTCATGTTGAAGTTGAGCCGCTAGCTTCTTAAGTTGAGGGCTAAGTACCAACCATGAAAATTCATGGATAATGCGTTGGGAAGTTCAAGCATAGTTTTTACTTTGATTCAAGCTTGTGTAAAAATGAAACCACCTACCTCAAGCACAATTTCCTCTGGTTCAAGCTTGTATAAAAATGAAAACAGGTTCAACCATAGTTTTGTTTAGTTTTTAAGCTTGTGTAAAAATAAAATCTATCCCAAGCATAGTTTTGTTGTGTTTTAAAGCATGCGTAAAAATAAAAACAATCTCGATCTTAGTTTTTGTTCTTTCTCATGCTCGTAAATACATGAGAATAAGTTACCAAGATTAGTCTTTGTTATTTATTATGCTCGTAAATACATGAGAATGTAACTGAGTATACTTTTATCACTTTTTCAGACTCGTAAAGGTTATACGAAAAAGGAACCCCTGGAGTTCCCTTTAAGCTCTTTTCAGACTCTCTAAACATGAAAATATTGTTGAGCGATCTTGTTCTTTTCATGCTCGTAAAAGTATTTGAAGAAAACGTTCAGTGAGAAATAGTTTATCACTTTTTCGGTCTCGTCGAACTAATTTACAAAAAAGGAACTGGGAGAGTTTTCTTTAAGTGTTTTTCAGACTCTCTAAACATGAAAAACCTCTGAGTTTTCTTTCTTTGGATTCGTTAAACAAACATTGAAATGCCCATATGGGACCGAACCACTCCTTCCTAGGGTTCATTAAATATACTTTGAAGGACTCATCCGAAGGATGAGATTACATCAACAAGCATATGTTATCCTCCTCAAGCTTATGTAAAAATAAAGAGGTACTCGCCAGAAATGGTGGGGGGGAAATTGGGAAAGAAATATGTCTAAACCTATATTCCATGGAAGAGTCGCTTTTGAACATGACACCCTTTCACTTGCTTTGTGTCTAGGTTGGAAAATCCACTTGTCTCTTGATCATACTCCTTTATAAGATTACAAATCGATCTGTGATCCCTGTTGTTGAGTCAGTGTTTCCAAGGCAGTTCTCGTGTCGTCAATATGTTCAATGAGAAGTTCAACCTGGAAAGCCTTTTGTTGCGTCAGCCATTTATGCATTCCTTAAGCCTTCTATTGTGCCAGCCATCCCTGAGTCAGTCCTGAGTTATTGGTTACTCTGATCTACATCAAATCTTGTTACTTGTTTCATGTCATTGATGTGGGATACATTAAGACCCTCCTATGACGAGTATTTTCCTCTCGAATTTAACTCATTATCCAGGAATTAGACTTAGAAACCAATTGGTACCTTGAAACTTGCATGCCTCAATGGCAGGTTTCCTCACTTTCGACAATGGGTTTTCATCATTGACCCCTGATCGAAAGATTCCACCAAGTGTTCGACTTCATCTCATTAATTCACATTTGTTGGATTGTACTAGTGTACCTTGGGAGTCATTGACAATTAATGGTGATTTCCCTCGCACTTGTTAATGGTATACACTAATGACCAGTAATCAAGTGGTTTCTACCATGTTCGACTTTGACACATGTATTCGCATGGTTAGATTCGTACTATAGAGTGGTGGAGATGAAGACCTTGGATCTTTTCTGACAAATTCAATTTGCGTTGGAGTATTTTTAGTTTGTACTGTTGCATAGATCCATGTTGTATGTCTCGTGGCTATGTTCAAATTTGAGTCTTTAACACATAGATCCACAGTGTATTTTTGGTGGCTATGTTCAAATTTGAGTCATATTGGCATGGATCCACAGTGTATGTTTGGTGGCCATGACCCATCTTACTTGACATGGATATTCGCATGTCATCATTTATGCTCTAAGTCATTTGTATTATGAGTATGGGAATGCCTACCTCAGTGATGATATATTATTGTACTATATTTCCTTGTTTGTTGGCAGGTTTTCGATCGACTGTTCCTTGTTTCCTACACACACTCGACAAAGTATTTCAGCTATCACTCTGTTCTAACTTCATACGTTGGGGGGCTCTCTGTTTACACATTATTTTCATCATCCCTATGATCGTTAATGATGTAAACCTATATGTTTCCTTCAGAGGGGTCAGTAGCCTCATTCCTAAAGAAAGAAGGGAGAAGAACTTTTCCTGAGAAAATAAGTTGCATTTTCCTTTGTAAAAACCCTATTAAAGAGGATTTTTTCATGCTGCACTATAGCTAGGGTGCGAAAATGCCTAGTTTTCATAGGCTGCACCATAGATAGGTCACGAAGTGTTCGAAGGTTTCTATATAGGCAGGGTGCGAAAATGCTCATACGTGGGAAAAACAAGCATTTTCTCGATGCTTATAGAAGGAGAAAATTCCATGGTGAGGTGGCATCCGAATGGTTTGGATATTACTCGCTTTCATGATTTAGTGGAATCATCCTAACCTCCTCACCTTATCTTCTTCAACTTATAAAAGGAGAGGAGCTCTCATGGAGAAAGTTAGCTTTGGAGCTTTTGGGATTAGCTTGGATTGGATTGAGCTTTGGAGATTGTTAGCTTGGCTAGATGAGCCATTTTGTCAAGAAAGATTGTGAATATTATCAGATCTATGCTCTCAGAATTCTTGGAGTAAAAGTGTGTGGAGAACGAAGGACAGTTGGAAGGTACCTTATGACATCAAGGACGTGGTTGTAATCTCTCATTCACATTTAATATGATACAGTAATATGATTCTTTCCTATAAAGCTTGTTGTGTTTTATTGTATGATTCCTTGATCACATACATAGGTTTATATTGAGTTTATGCTATTACTATCACTTTGGTTGGTTGCATTCTTTTGCAGGATCATCATTGTATGAGTGTTGGAATGGAGCTAAGATGGCGATGGTGAGAGGAAGCGACGTTTAAATGGTATGTCACTTATCCCTCTTTAGTTATTAAATTCAATATTTAAAACTTAAGGAAAGTGTCATGTTCTGGTGTGTTTGTTCTAGATCTAGGTGGATCTAGGGAGATCAGTTAGTGTCCGCACCTACCGATTTATCCAATAACAGGGCCCACATAAATTTTGTCATTTCATCTCCTAGGGTTATGTTTTTTGATGTCTAGGGTTTTGGAATTCATGAGTAATGTTAAAAAGGCCTCTAGAGCCTCATTGTAATCATTCTTCTCAAACGGATGCACGTATCATCCACATCTCTTCTCAGAGATAGCTACCACCATTTGAGCAAGTTTTTTTCAATTCTGCATTTTTACAGTTTCAACCTATTTTATTTATTCAATAGAAGTTATTGTTCACTGGATATCTATTGTTGTTCTTCATATATCTGTGTTATTGTATTCATTATGTTATTCATTTTGTTCCGCTCATAAATATGGATCAACCAATTAGTAATCCTTCTCAAACTTCATTGCAAAATCATTTAGTTGTGTCTTTGTTGATGTTTTTGTCGGTGTCTTTCCTTTACCCTTATTCTTCTTTGAACACTGAGATACATAATGCCCATTCATATGACATAAGAAGCAATTTATTTTACTCAATTCCTTCTTCTTCCCTAGCGATGATGAACCTTCATCAATGTTACCCTTCTTGTTAGAACTCTTTATTTTTCCCTTCCTTGTCTTACTGACAAGGGACAAGTTCTCATAACTACTTCCCTTCTTGCTTCTCTTGGACTCCTCCTGAGTCTCTTCCCGGATACAATCATCCCAATTGTCTGCCAATTTGGGAGTTTCTCCCGAGTGCAGAATCCCTTGACAAATGGTTCCTTAGAATTGGGAAGACCATTCAATGCCATGTTCATGAGCTCTATGTCCTATGTTTTCTCCCCTCTAAATACAATCTAATCACACACTTGTGTGGTCCTCATGAAATAGTCGGTAACATTGTCATCTCTTGACATCTGCACCGATTTGAGTCTATTCCTTAAGACCATCTTCCTATTCATTTTTTTTCTCTGAGTCTATTCCTTTAACACAAAAGTCACTCTTGTTTTCCGAGATAGGAAGTTGAATTCTCCATTACCCATAGAGACAAATACAATTGCAAACAAACCTAGCAAAGTTTGATCTACTGTACAACCCTGATCTACACACTTTTCTAGGTGTATATGCATTTCCTTAAGCATGCTCTCATATACGTGATTGTCTGAATTTTGACCCGCATACATGATTTCAAAGACTATACAGAAAACTTTGTACAACATGAACCTTTCCGATAGCTTCATTCGGTTGAAACCCACTTACGGTTTCCTCTGTTCCCTCTTCTCCTTGACCTGATCTCTAGATGGAAGTCCTTCTCCACCTATATGAGATCTCCTTGAATCATACTCCTTCGTAATCCAATCCTCTCTGTGTCAACACTTTCTTGTTCACCCTATCCTTACTTTTATAATCTTGAGTTATATCTTAAACCTAATCTCCAAAGTGATTGATGGTTGAGATTAATTCTCGCCTCACTTGAGATCAATGGCCAAGATTAAATGTTATTTTTTAGCATTTACTTAAACAACTCAATTAATTAAAGAAATTTACTTTGATAATTCCTTTAATTAAAGTAAAGTCTAGGATAGAAGGATTTGGACTATTTCAACATGTCTAGATGCATAGACCTGTGCGAAAATACATGTCTGATGCTACCACCAACATCAACATTTTTCCTATGGAACAAGAGGGATAATGTCCAGTTTAATTAAAAAAATCCTCCTACATATTTTTCGTCGTTTAATATATCCCTAATTCATGAAAGAACACCCTTGTAAATCATCATTATGTCTTCCATTGATCTTCATAACATCAAACATCACAAAAATAGCATGACACCAAGGAAAAATGCATTGCAAAAAGGACTAAAAATAGCATTGGTTTTCAACAAAGGATCAACTAAAATCTAATAAGTTTTCACATTATGTAAGTATATTCCATTCTAATTAGTAAAAATGACATCTTCTCAATATTACATCATGCAAGGATATATTCCATTGAATTTAGAGTGCATTTGGAGGCAAATCTACTCACAAGCAAGAACATAACATCTAAAGATGAGAAGGATAATAACATCTCACTTTAACCATCCATGATAGACTATATCATAAGATAATAACATCTCACTTTAACCATCCATGCTAGACTATATCCTATTGACAATTATTACATATTTACACATTTTAAACATATTTTATTTTAACAAATAAATCTCTCATAATCCCCTATATTTTAAACTACATTGCAATCAAAGTACGTTTTCAAAATAAATACTATTTTTTAAAGTAAAAATGGAAAAAAAAAATATTCACACATCTATTACATTTCAACTATAAATCCACAAAAATCAATTCATGCAAATATTAAACATAAGTAGGATAGTAGTAGCTTGCATTTGAGGAATATGGACCAAATACCAAAGTCTTGAATAGAACATGGCCAAATACCAAAGTTTTGGATATAACATGGCTATTTAAACTATGTATAGATAATCACTCTAAATGCTATTTTATTAATTTTAGTGATGGAATCGTAACAAGTATACACATACAATGCAGATAAAAGATAAAAAAACAACATTGCCCCTAAAATTCTATTTTTAGTTATTTTTTTCCCCATCAATGGACTTGAGCTATTTTGATGGGATGTTAGTTACATGTGGACCATGTCAAACCCTAATTGTTATTTTTAATCTTTTATCTTGTCATATTCAACAACTATAAGAAATACCATGTCAAGATGGTTGTCCGCCATGCAACTATTAATAAATCCCTTGAGGTCAACCATACACATCAATCCATCTAAATAAGTTTATGTTGTTGGAATGACACTAGAATCTTGATAACCTCTTTCTCTTGATTCCATATTTTAGTCTACTTTCCTTCTTTGTTAACTAGGGTTGGAGTTGGAGTACACCAAGGAAGCGAAGGATCCATCCCAAGGAAGGATTTTAGAACCCATTTTCCTTCATCAAGCTTCTTCATCGGTGTTGTTTACTTTGCCATCTTATTGGGTTGGTGAAAATTTTCACATTCTTTATTTTCGTGTTCATGTTAAGTAGGATTTCTTTTATACGTTTGGATTTTACTTCTTGCATGGACTAGGGTTTTAAGGTATGTGAATATATCTAAGGTTTTAATTCTAGGTAATTTAACCACTCATTTGTTTCTTGATCTACAACCATCAAGTTAAAGGGTTTTTGCTCATCTTTTTGACAAATACCCACCAAAAAGTGTTAACCCATCCACATTGATTATGGCACTTGATCCAGTAGGGTCATCTAGCAAGGCATTCAATAGCCTAGGGGATTGACCCCGAGACCTCTTGTATGAAGCTAAAAAATCTCAACCACTCAAGCCAGCCCACTAGAATTATACTGTTTCTAATTATTTCAATTGTTGTTCCTATCATTGATTGTTTGAAAATTCTTGTAGAAACTACGTATTTTCCTTTAGTCCAAAATCTACCTATATCGTTTGTTGGTTGAAGTTTTATGTAGATAGATGAGATTTGGTGCTTAAGTTATATTGTTTTGAGCATCAACATCTATGATATCATAACATGAACCAAGGTCTTATCAAAGGTATTTATTCACTTAAACCTAATGTTGGAGAATTTGTCAATGGAAACTTGGTTTATAATGGATTCCTTACCATTCTAGAATAACAAGCTTCATTCAATAACACTATGGAGTGTCTACATACATTTTACATTGCATCTAACTCTAGTATTCAGAGGGACAAACCCCAATGTTATAGAAAAAGAAAGTTCCAAACTCCAAGGAATATTTAAGGTTAGGTGCAATATAGAATTTAGTATACATTCTAAGATCCAACAAAAGACCATTGGAGGTGGTTGTCTAGAGAGTTGAAAATATCCAAAATGGATCACTTAACCCTCTAGTGGCCAAATTTCATGTTTGTACTAAAGTTGTTACATCCATCCACGTTTATCATATTCATGCTAATTTATTTCCATGAATGCATAATAGAGGCAGGAAAAGACCCTAAGGAATTTTCTATGGGCCAATATCTTTGGTGGAAAAGGATTTCACATGGTCAATTGGGACTTGTATTACACTTTGAGAAATATGGTAGGTCAATGGGAATTTTTAAAATGCTCACATAGGGCTGAATCTTGTTTGTTAAGTGGGTGAATCACGATTTGGAAGAGGAGGAGGTTTGGAAGGTGTTTTCGAATTTTTTTAATACTTGCATATGGAATCTGGGAAAAATATCCTAGAAAGGTCTCGAATTTAAGTTTGTTGTCGTTATCTCTACTATGATTAAGATCAAATTTTCTTGTGTGGGCCAAAGTATTTCGGAAGTTCGGAAATATATTAATGCATTCATTTCTTAGAAAGAGTAGTGTTTATGAGCTAGTATGATTTTTTTTATGACCATTGCATTCACTTGACACCTATTCTAATGTAAGAGGAGAAAAACTTGGGCGAGATCTATTGGTTCTCAACCCTTGGATTCTATATGAATGGTGGAATGGTATTGTTTTATCTAGGGACATGTAAAATAACCAATGATAGGATTGCATTCCATGCATAAGGGATTGCATTCCATGCACAGATTGAAGTCCATAAATTGGCTTTTCAACCCCAAGGGTTCAAATTTCGATCCTTGATTCACTTTTCATCAAGCTAGGTCAACATTCTCCTTAATCCTAGT
>ML782870.1:417836-433401 GCA_009831015.1 Picea engelmannii | reverse complement strand
CTCATGTCAGCAACAGTACAGGTGATGTCAGCAAACCATACAAGTGGTCTGCATCAGATTTGTGGTAAGAGGAAATTTTTGGGGATTTGTTGAGGTTTGGTTTTCTGTTTTTCTGGTTATTGGAGGACAAGGTTGTCCTAATGTTTTGGTGAAATTGTGTTGGCTAGGAGGGTTGGTTTTCTCTAAGGATTTTTGAATTTGACAAGGCTACAAAACAACAAATTTGTGTCTCTTGTGTAGTGATGATTCATCTTCGATCTTATTGTTTCCATTGCATATATTTTCAGTCAACAATTTTCATTGTAAAATTGTTCAATGATAATAGTTAGGGTTTAGTGTTAGCTCACTAAGAAGCAATTTTTAGATTTGAAAATTAGTCACATAGAGTTGCATGTGAAAATTGACATGGTTTCAGAGCTTGGGATCTGAAGAGAAGGGGATCATCTTGAACATATTTTGAGATACAACATCGGAAGAGTGATGTTCTTGTTCGTGTTCTTGTTCTTGTTTCGGGCAGGTCATATGTGAAAAATCTGAAAGGGATTTGTCGTAGTGTTGAGGAGTTAGCTCTGAGAGGGAGCTACTTTGACGGTTGCAGGTGGAAACATGTTAGATGGTATTTGGTTTGAGACATGGACCAGACTGTTCATACAAGGAGTTTTGGACTATTCCAACTTGGTGGTGTGGCATGTTAAGAGTTTTGGTGGATTGGTGGAGAACTCGGTTCACAACAATATGTTGTGTGGCAGGTTGCCAACTCTGGGGAGGAGACTCGGTTGGTATCTAGGGAGGATGTTGTAAGATAAATCAACATCAAGATCCTATGGTAGTTTTTCTTGAGTCATCAAGTGGAGTCAATTTTTATTTATCCTTTCACTTTAAGTATGGATTTAAGATACACATTGATTTTCAGCTATCCATACTTATTTTTTCTTGTTTAACTGTAAGTGGAAGGTATGATCATATTAGCAACAAGATATTTTTTTGGCTTTATTGGAAATTTCATATTACTTGATGAGTGAAGTTGTTGTTGATTAAAATAGGAGACCAACATATATAATTAAGCTCTCCATTTGAGCATTTAAAGGGAATTACTACAAGGAGTTTAGAGTTCCAGTAGTGCCTCTCATATAAGAAATTTAAAATCATCGGTCCCAAAATTATCAATCTGATGAGGTATCACAAATTTTCTTGGTTGGGAATTCCCTAGTCTATTTGATTATGTAAAGGGTGAAATCAATAGTTTTGTATTGTAAAATTATTTGGTTTTGATCATCGATCCCAATCTTCGAGGTATTCCACAAGTGCCAACACATCATACTAATGCCTAAACATCCAAGTTTCAAAGTGCGCTACCAACTTCCAAGGAGAAATCCCTCACATGGAGTGCCAAGGGAGAAGCTTGCATTGTAGTGCACTACGCATCGATAACCATTCCACATCCCACCGCATATTAACAATGTCAATTTCTCTTCCCTCGTACATGTGGGATATATCCCACAAATGTATATCAACAACATGTCCAAGATGTTGAAATGCACCAGCAATGATGATATTATCACTATTAAAGCCGATGATGGAGGAGATAATTTCACCTTTAGGTTTGAAAGCCCCAACCAGGACAAGATTTCAGGTTTTGAAATGAATTTGATGGATATTGACATTGAGCATTTGGGTATTCCCGAGTCTGAGTACCAAGCCATTGCATGTTAGGGACCTGTAACGTACCCATCAACCCACAAGCTGGGCATGCTACTTCAAACTCGCTTATGAACTAATTCTGAATTCCGATAAATTTTTAATCAATAAAGAGGCATGAAATATTCGCATGCAAAGATTAATATTCATGCTACAACATAAAATAAATGAACCATATGTCATGCACAACAATAACTGGCAAGCATGCATATTATAGATACAAATTTCATAGATAAATAAATACACAACGGAAATAAATATGCAGGTAAATGAAATCATGACAGAGAGCACTTATCTTTAATGAAATGAATCACCAATTGGCTATAGACAAAGGACATTCCACCCAACCATAGACACCATTGTTCAAAATCTCAATAGCAATGTTACCCCCGAGATAGGGCTATGAATCCACAAGGATGGTTCCAAAGTGTCACTCAGCTTCCCAAACCAGTCAACACTCAAGCTCTCACAAGCTTCTCAACACACACAACAATCCAAAGTACACCAGCTCTCTTCTACCTAGCCTGCACAACCTAAGAGAATGGACCCCCTTCTCTGCCATCCAATCCCTCAGGTTATCCAACTCCTTCCAGGCTCCAGTGCAACTGGTCAAGAATCTCCATGTTGGGACTCTAAGGCTTCGCAGTTGTGGGAAAAATTTAACATATGTCAATGCATCTCAGACATACAGGCATTAATTCATGGTTGAAATACATTAGCAATCATCACTTCCAACAAAACATGGCTCCTCTCCATAATTTATTTTTTCTTTCCCAAGCCAAGATAAAAAATGAATGAGGAATGAAGAGTGGGTGAAAGAATGAATGGAGAGAGAACATAATGAACAGTGTGAACACTGAACAATGAGTGAGTGAGTGAGTGAATGAGTGAACCCCCAAATAGACCAAAGATGGGTTTATATAATTATTGGAATTAAAGAACCACATGGCCTTCCCCTAAGAAGCTCATGTAATTGATATTCTCCATTAAAACAAAATGGGTAATTAAAAATATAAAATAAACACTTAGCCCCTCAAGCCCCCTCTCTTGTGGAATCATACCCCCCTATAACTCTTGTTTTTGTCCGTCTAGCATCCAATGACGTATTTATTATTAATAATGATCAAAACATTACATTTCCTAGGCACACTGGCCTCTTTTAATTGTTTTGGGCACTCTGGCCTTTCATAAATTAACAAAATACATTACTTAAGATGGGGCTAAAAAACCAGGGTATTACATTCCACTCCCCCTTATTTTGGCACTGTCCTCAATGCATATACAAAACAGAAATAAGAATTTCAAAATTTATTCAAAACATTGTGGGAACTCTGCTCGCATGGCATCTTCATACTCCCAAGTAGCATCTTCAGGACCGTAGTATGTCCACTGGAATTTTACCAGCTCTATAACTCGATTCCGAAGCATTTGACTTTTCTGTCCAATATTCGCATTGGATGGAACTAGAAGTCTCCCTCTGTCTCTACCTGAATCATATGCCAATCAATACCATGGTTAGGATCATGTACATACTTTTTTAGCAAAGAGACATGAAATACATTATGCACATTCATGGAAGCAGGCAATGCAAGCATGTATGCAACTGGCCCTATTCTATCCAATATCTCAAATGGACCACATAATTTGGCTGCTAGCTTTGTACAACTATCCAACTTCAAAGAGTTTTTCTTGGGCTTCATTTTTAAAAGAACATGCTTCCCCACTTTAAATTCTCTAGCTGTCATGTTCTTATCTACATAATTTTTTTGTCTATCTTGAGCTTCCATTAAATTCCACTTAATTCTAACCATCTAGTCTTCCATATCCTTGAGCAATTATGTCCATGGTTGAGACAAATAGTTGATGAGTTGGTACATACATGAGGTGTATAGTTGATGATGTTGGTACATCTTGATGAGTCATAGTTTATGTGTATTTGATGCATGATTGGTACATAATTGGTTCATGGTTGATGCACTCGTTGATGGTATAGGTTGAGGTATAGGTTGGTGCATGGTTGATGCACATGTTAATGATACAGGCTGATTATAGGTTGAGGTACAAGTTGGTGCACGATTTATGCACTTGTTTATGGTACAGGTTGAGGTACAGGTTGGTGCATGGTTGATGCACTTGTTTATGGTACATGATGATTACAGGTTGGTGCATGGTCGATGCACTTGTTTATGGTACAGGTTGATTGTTACAGGTTTACAACATTATATCTCATAGTGATAGTGTGGCAATGGTTCCATCATTCTACTTTTATTTCAGGTTGGTTGGATGAGGCAAGGATAGGTGGTTGCAGCCACCTTTCGGTTGTAGCTGGAGAACATAGGGGGTTGAAGCCTCCTTTTGGTTGTAGCTAGAGAATTGGGGAGTTGGAGCTTCTTTCAGGTTGTAGCTTGAGAAACTAGGGGGTTGGAGTCTCCTTATGGTTGTAGCCAGAGAATTGGGGAGTTGGAGCTTCCCTCAGGTTGTAGCCTGAGAAACTAGGGGGTTGGAGCCTCCTTCTGGTTGTAGCCAGAGAATTGGGGAGTTAGAGCTTCCCTCAAGTTGTAGCCTGAGAAACTAGGGGGTTGGAGCCTCCTTCCAGTTGCAGCTGGAAAACAAAGGAAGTTGGTGCTTTCAGTGAATGTAATTTTTAAAGACATATAAGAAAAAACATTATGTGGTTTTCTCCTGCTTTGGGTTTCCACGTAAAAACATTGGTGTATTGTGTATGTGTCTGATTGTTCATTTACTCTGCAGCTATTGGATGATAATGCTACATTGATATAACACTTGCATTTTGTGGGTAAAAATGATTCAATTTCTCTGTTACTGATTCACCCCCCCTCTCAATAATCCTTATGTCTTTGTGTGGAATGTGTTCTTTATTTCTATTAGTTATGCTGAATGAATGAATATGTAGTAGTAAAATGCAACACACACTAGAATGGTTATGATATTTACTACATAATCAACTGAAATGAATGTGAATGGTTACAAAATGGTAGTTATGAATGTAATGATGTGTTAGAATAATAGATCTGATGAATGTTGAAGTAAAAATCATGTCTAACATCCCCAAAGCAACATCTCTTCCAAGGTTGCAAACATTTGGGTCCTGCAGTCACCCATAAAGCCATCTTGTGTGAGACTTCATTATGCACTCTATGCACAATGTTTCCTTCTAGTCTCTAGAAGGGTCGATGGTTTGCAGGTTTTTGTTGGAAACCTAAAGTAGAACTCGTGTTAGCCCAAACATCCAACTAATGGTTATGTTGTTGGTTGGAACTCAGAAGAATAGATTGGAGGGGATTTCATGAGAAGGATAGTGAAGAGAATGCAATATTAGAAGGGGATTTTTAGGCCATGGAATCCAACTAAGAAGGAGATTGAAATATGGTTAGCGAAAAAATAAATTGATTTCACGCAGAAGGACAATAGAAACCCTAAGTATACTCTGTGCCAGTATTTGGAAAGGTATGTTTTTACTGATCTTCATGAGGCATTTTTCTATTATGTTCTAGAGCTGCTGCAGGAGTGGATACAGATATTGAACGACAACCATCCAACTAATCAGATAAGACAAGAATAGTGGACTATTGAGAATATTACGTAGATACATGTTGAAATGGATACTTGACATTGAGAGAGGGGGGGTGAATCAGTGTCACAAAACTTTGGACAATTTTCCACTTTTCATAAATTAACTGAACAACATATAATTATTTCATTTTCTCAACCAATATATAAAAGAATACAAATTTTATTTATTGATTTAACTTGAATGAATACATAAGATCAATCTTTGAATTTCATCTTCAAACAATTATGAGAGACCCAACTCTATGTTACAAGACCCAGCTTGTAGTTCTCAAATCCAACTGAGAAATGAGGAATCCAACCCTCATAACAGGTCCCATCTTGTTGATCTTAGATCCAACTGAGATGTGAGGAATTCAATCTGCATACAAGACCCAACTTGTAAATAGGCACCAACCTAATAGAATGAACCTTCATTCAATCCATTATATATAAATATATATACTTCAACAAATTCAACTACACTTTCTTCTCACCATTCTTTCTTGTTTATATAGTCTTCCAATTGGTACGAATTTGAATCATTGCATCTTTTGATTTTGAACCATTGTACCTTTTCATTTAAATGATAATATTGATCTTTAAATAATATCATTTTTCCTTTTTATTCTTTATTCATAATTCTCATGAATTAACTCTCTTTTAATCATGATTGTGTGTCGGTTCTTTTGTATTCATGAGTTGATCACATACATGGATCAACTCATTATATCGTACTCATGCTTCTGTTGTGTTCTCAGTTCACCAACAGATCATATTTGATCTTTTATCTATTCTTTGTATTGTTGTATTTTTAACTAACTTTGTAGTCACATTTACATTTGAACATGAGAATCTTAGTGTTAGTGATAATAGTTAGGGTTTAGTGTTAGCTCACTCAGAAGCAATTTTCAGATCTGAAAATTAGTCACATAGAGTTGCATGTGAAAATTGACATGATTTCATAGCTTGGGATCTGAAGAGAAGGGGATCATCTTGAGACATATTTTGGGATACAACATTGGAAGAGTGATGTTCTTGTTCTTGTTCTTGTTCTAGGCAAGTCATAGCTGAAAACTCTGAGAGGGATTTGTCACAGTGTTGAGGAGTTAGCTCTGAGAGGGAGCTACTTTGACGGTTGCAAGTGGCAACATGTTAGATGGTATTTGGTTTGAGACATGGAGCAGACCATTCATACAACGATTTTTGGACTATTGCAGCTTGGTGGTGTGGCAAGTTGAGAGTTTTGGTGGATTGACAGAGAGCTCGGTTCACAGTAGTATGTTGTGTGGCAAGTTGCCAACTACGGGGAGGAGACTCAGTTGGTATCTAGGGAGGATGTTGTAAGATAAATCAACATCAAGATCCTATGAAAATTTTTCTTGAGTCATCAAGTGGAGTCAATTTTGATTTATCCTTTCACATTATGTATGGATTTAAGATACACATTGATTTTCCATCATCCATACTTATTTTTTCTTGGTTAACTGTAAGTGGAAGGTATGATCATATTAGCAACAAGATATTTTGTTGGCTTTATTGGAAATTTCATATTACTTTATGAGTGAAGTTGTTGTTGATTAAAATAGGAGACCAGTGTATATAAATAAGCTCTCCATTCGAGCATTTAAAAGGAATCACTATAGGAAGTTTAGAGTTCCAATAGTGCCTCTCATTTAAAAAATTTAAAATCATCGGTCCCAAAATTATCAATCTGATGAGGTATCACAAATTTCCTTGGTTGGAAATTCCCTGGTCTATTTGATTGTGTAAAGGGTGAAATCAATAGTTTTGTATTGTAAAATTATTTGGTTTTGATCATCGATCTCAATCTTCAAGGTATTCCACAAGTGCCAACACATCACACTAATGCCTAAACATCCAAGTTTCGAAGTGTGCTACCAACTTCCAAGGAGAACTCCCTCACATGGAGTGCCAAGGGAGAAGCTTTCATTGTAGTGCACTATGTGTCGATAACCATTCCACATCCCACTGCATATTAACAATGTCAATTTCTCTTCCCTCGTACATTGGCGCAGCCGCACCCTCGGGCACATCCACTCTCACAGGATCTTCTTCTTCTCGGCCCGAAGAAGTCTAAGGTTCTTCTATTTCCCTATTGGGAAATTTGCACCCCATAGATTCTCTTATGCGCGATCCCCCTTTCTTTACTTATCAGAAGATCGGAACTCGCAGCTTCGCAAGTTCACTGTTGATCATTGAGCTCTCGAATCCCCGAGACCCGATGGTCAGTCAACGCTGACTTTCTCTCACCTTGTCGGGACTTCTCTTATCACGGTTTCTCTACTCGCGATATCGAGCAATTTGATTTGTCGACTCCCGATACCCGACGTGACGAAACTCTGACGCACGTGGGAGTTGTCACCTCAACTCCCGTTAATTCTATCGGGATATCGGACTTCGTGGGATCAAGAATCTTGATGTCGATGGATTTGGGACTTGCCTTTTCCCAATCCCTGATATTGCGCCACCTGTCTTCCACTAGCTCCTGCGGTCCCACACTGGTTACGTCACCATTGGGATATTGCGGATCGCAATTCCAAGCCGCAAGATTTCTCTGTTCTCGAAACCCTCGATTCTCTGAACCCCGACTTCCTTGGATCTCCTGACATGCGTCCTCAACAAAGAACGGTTTTGGACTCGTCGGGATATTGCAGATCGCGATATCGCAATTCCTGATGCAATCCTTTGCAGCTTCAATTCACGAATCCCTGATACACGATACCATGTGTAGATCCGACGGTCCTTGTGACTTGGATCGATGAATCTACCCTTCCTGAGCTTTAAACCTTTTGGACCTTCTTGTCGTAACCTCCTTACACCTCCGCAAGATCCAACGGCCCTCGGAACTTCGCGAAATCTCCTCAGAGGATTTCGACCGTCCATCCTTCCCTTGATGATTCTGCAAACTGACTGCATTCCTCTCCACTAAACTCGTCCACTTGCTCGCAGACTTGAGGCTTCTCCTGATATTCAAAGAAAAACTTCGACTACTGTCTTTCAACAACTTTGTGGTCTTATCACTCCTGAGCTTCCTTATGACTCTCAAGTCCTTCTGAAAATCTCTTGCACGCACTCCTTGTGGCAACCCTTCAACCTCGACTAAGTGTTGAAGTTCCTCGACTCTGCGCACACCTGCAACAACAGTCTTTTAGAACTTCCCTCAGGTTCGCAACCCTGAGACCTCTAACCAACCTGCACACTCCTTGCACGGCTCTTGTGCCCAACTGCACCTTTGAGGAAATGAGAACAAAAGCTATCTCAAATTGAACCCTTCTGTCAACGCACTCTTCGCGGATAATTCGACTGCACTCCTTGCAGGAATTCTCTGGCTCAAATAGAGAGACAATTGAAACTCATTCACTCTTCCTCACAGAATTCAATTCCACCATGAAATCATATACACAACATATAAAAGAAAATGCATAACAGGAAGCAAACATTCATGAGCATAACATCAATACACAGAGAATCAGACAACAAACCATGAATTTGAACCAATCTTATTCTATTAATTCAAATATCAGTACATGGGTGTTCTTATGTAACTCTCTATATGCTCTTGCTCTTCCTTCTTCTAAATAATGTTACAATGATACAACGAGGGTGTCTATATCCATTTTCCCTCCAGCTGCTAAACTGTCTAATCTAGAATTAAAACTCCTATCTACCTGCATTAACTAGATTAAATGTCGTCTACCTACTAAAGGAAGAGAGCTATTCGCTCAAGGTCCATTACAATACACGAAGTGCGCCTCATTAAGTTTTCACATTAATGTTTGCGCAATAGTTTCAAGGCAATTTCAAAAATTGTGTTGGCTTATCCAGCTGTCTTCCGCTTCCGCGCTGGCTCGCTTGATGTGTTGGCGATGCTCCTGCATCATACTCCCTCGCTTGAAAATTTTCATGGGCTCCTATCCATGAGCTCCTGCACGGTCTGTCCATGCTTCTATATCTCCTCTTCATTTTCCCAGCTGGCATCTTCCACTGGATGGCCCTTCCATTTGACCAGATACTCATAGTATTTTTTCCTCCTGGTCTTCTTGCCTACTCTCTTGTCCAGTATGCATTCCATCTGCGACTTCTCTACAACTGGCAATTGTTTCATCCTCTGGATCACTGGCTGTTCAGTTCTAGTATTTGCCTTTCCATCTCTGTATGGGTATAAATCTGCGATATTGAATATTGGAGATATTCCGATTCCATCTGGCAACTCGATCTCATAAGCATTTTCCCCGAATTTTCTCAAGACCCTACATGGTCCGATTTTCTTCATTTTCAATTTATTGTATGTTCCCCTTGGGAACCTTTCCTTCCTTAAATGTGCCAGAACTAGATCACCAACTTCAAACCGAAGTTGTCTCCGATGTTGATCTGCTCTGCGCTTATACTCCTGGCTTGATTATAGCAACTGCTCCTTCACCCTGCTGTGAAGTTCTTTCATCGCTTCAGTGAATTCTTCTGCACTAGTGCTGCTAGTCGCAGTTTGTTCTGAATCCCTCAGTTCAGAAAATCCTCTCGGCTGCATACCATATACAACCTGGAATGGACTCTGGCCTGTGCTCCGATTCACTGAGTCATTGTATGAAAACTCTGCCTGTGGCAATATACTGTCCCACTGGCTATGGTGCTCAGTCACCAAGCTTCTCAGCAAGTCTCCTAGACTTCTGTTGACCACTTCCGTCTGTCCATCCATCTGAGGATGATAAGCAGAACTAAACGCTAAGTTAGTTCCTAGCTTCTTCCATAAGGTCCTCCAAAAATTCCCTATGAACCTAGTGTCTCTATCCAAAACTATGCTTTTCGGCAACCCATGAAGTCGAATGACCTCTTTGAAGAACAGAATTGCGATGTGAGTCGCATCGCTGGTCTTCTGACATGGGATGAAGTGTGCCATTTTAGAAAACCTATCCACTACCACAAAGATTGAATCAACACCTCTTTGTGTCCTTGGCAACCCCAATACGAAATCCATGCTTATCGCTTCCCACGACCTTTCTGGTATGGGAAATGGTTGATAAAAACCTGCATTCTGCTTCCTTCCCTTCGAATGCTGGCAAATTCTACATTTGTCTACAAATCGCTTGACCTCTTCTCGCATTCCTGGCCAAAAGTATGACTCGCTCAGCTTTTCAAATGTCTTGTCATGGCCAAAGTGCCCTGCTAATCCACCACTGTGTTTCTCCTTCAATAGATTCTCCCTCATGGAGCATTTCAGAATACACAGTTGATTGCCTCTGAACAATAATCCTTCCTGGATCATGTAGTCCATCCATTGGCTTCTGTCTCTGAGAACTGGATTCTCAGCTGCTTCATATGCCTCTCTGAAATCTTGATCATCAGCATACATGTCCCTGAGATCATCAAAACCCAGCGTTTTGACTCGGAACTCCTACAACAAAAAACACTTCCTGCTCAAAGCATCAACCACTTTGTTAGCAGTACCCGAAATGTGCTTAATCACAAATGTGAAATTCTGCATATACTCTACCCATTTAGCATGTTTCTGATTCAACTTCTCTTGTTGAGTCACAAACTCTAATGCGTGGTTATCACTGTACAAAACAAATTCTTTCGGGATCAAGTAATGCCTCCACTTCTTCAATGCCTGGATGATAGCATAGAATTCCTTATCATACGTGGAGTATTTCAGTTTCACTTCATTTAGCTTCTCATTGAAATATGCAGTCGATCTGTCTTCTTGAATCAAGACCGCTCCTATGGCAAATCAACTTGCATCACATTTCACCTGAAATGTTTTATGGAAATCCGGAAACACCAACACTAGTTGTTCCGTGATCTTCCGCTTCAACAGATTGAAGCTCTTCTCAGCCTCAGCTGTCCAGTGAAAAGACTTATGCCGCTTCTTCACTATATCCATCATCGCTGCGCTAATTCCACTAAAATTCCTGATGAATTTCCAGTAGAAACTAGCCAATCCGTGAAAACTTCTCACCTCAAAAATATTTCTCGATGATGGCCAATTCTTGATCACTTCTACCTTATCTGGATCCATTCTCAACTCATTCACCGAAATAACAAAACCCAAGTAAATGAGCTCTGTCTTCATGAATGAGGACTTATTCATATTAATCAACAGCTTCTCTTGCTGTAATCTCTTCATCACTGTAGCCAAATGCTTCAAGTGTTCTGTCACTGATTTACTGTAAATAAGTATGTCATCCAAATACACAATGACGAACTTCCCGATGAACTCTTTCAGGACTTCGTTCATCAACCTAATAAAGGTACTCGGTGCATTTGTTAAGACAAACAATATAACAAGCCATTTATACAAACCTTCGTTTGTCTTGAATGTTGTCTTCCATTCATCGCCTTCTCTCATGCGAATCTGGTAATACCCACTTTTCAAATCTATCTTTGAAAATACTTTGCCCCACTCAGGCAATCCATCAGATCATCCATCCTCGGCAATGGAAATCTGTACATGATGGTTATCTTATTGATCACCCTCGAGTCAGTACACATTCTCCAACCTCCGTCTTTCTTTGGACTGAGTACTGTTGGAACGACACATGGACTCAAACTTTATCTGACTAATCCTTTGTCCAACAACTCCTAGACCTGCTTCTTGACCTCTTCATTTTCTTGCAGCATCAACCTGTATGTGGCTTTATTTGATAAACTAGCTCCTGGTATGAGGTCTATATGATGACTCACACTCCTCATTGGTGGCAACGAACGAGGTAATTCGTCCACTATGATGTCAGCGGACTCTTCCAGCAGTTCCTGAACTTCGTCTGGTAAATCATCCACTCTTGTGCTAGTTAGTACAATCCTTGGTTTCCTAACCATGAATAATTGTGGATCTTCCTTTTTCTTAACCTCGGTAAGAAGCTCCTTACCACTCATGAGAAGTACTGTGTTGCTTACTTCCAGCTTCACTTCTTTATCCTTTATCAAAAGCAACATATGGGTTCTCCCATTCTTCTCCAGGGTATACGTGTTCATTCTCCCATCATGAATCACATTTCTATCATATTGCCATGGTCTACCTAGCAATAAATGACAAACATCCATGGGAATAACATAACATAAAATCTCATCATTATATCCTCCTATTTTGAACTCAACCGTGCATTGTTTAGTAACAATTACCTGGTGTCCCTTCTGTAGCCACGAAACTCTGTATGGGCTTGGATGATCATTCATCTTCAGCTCCAACTTCTCTACCATCTCTGTAGATATGAGATTATCCATGCTACCACTGTCAACAATAACCTTGCACACCCTGTCCTTGGTCTTGCAAGCTGTTCTGAAAAGTCTGGTCCTTTGGACTAAACTTTCCACCTCCTTCTCGGGTGTCAAAAGGACTTTTCGCATCATAAGCGATTTTCCGCCTTCTGCGTCTTCTGCCTCAACATCCTGCCTCTGTGATTTGGTGATGTGAGCTTCTCCAATTTCCTTCTTTTTCTCTAGACACTCGAATGACTTGTGCCCATTCTTTCCACATGTGAAGCAAGTGATTACTCCACCTCTTCCCCTTCCTCTACCTCTAGTACGAGGAAAAGTGGTGTTGTCAGCATATCCTCCTCTCTGCTTTGTATGCTTCCCTCTTTGTTCAATGTATGGCCCTCGCTGTGAGGTCCCACCTCTCTCTATCTTACCCTGATGTTTCTTCCATTCCTCCTTGGGCTTCTGGTATTTTTCCTAGGCAACTAATTTGCCTCTAGGCTGGCTTCTGCCTCGGCCCCTCTGACCTTGCTTTCGGCTCAGCTTCACCTCGGCCTTCAGAGCCATATGATAAGCATCCTCCACCATCCTGATGGTTACCATGCTCATATCATCCTGGATATCGTATCTCAGACCATTCAGATATCTGTAAACTTTCTCATCATCGCTCTCCCGATGACCGTCGCTGATGTTCAGTCGATAGAATTCCTCAGTGTATTCTTTCATTGTCATCAACTTCTATCTCAGGTTCTGCATCCTCCTGAACATAGTAATTTGATAATCTCTAGGGATGAAATTTGCCTTCATCTTTGCAATCATTCAATCCCAGCTCTTGATTTTCTACTTGCCTTTGCAGCGTCTGTCTGCTTGTAGCTCATCCCACCATAGTGTTGCATGTCCTTTCAAGCACGTGACAACATGCTTTAACTTCTTGTCTTCTTAGACATCTTCATAGTCGAAGTATGTATCCAGCGCTCTAATCCAATCTATAAGATCCTCTGCATCCAGACTTCCCTCGTAAACTAGAATGTCCATCTTTGCCTTTGCACCCATCCTGGCAATAGCTTTAATTAGACGTTCAGTTGCTGCATCCTCGGCTGCAACTTACTCCTTGCGTTCAGCCTCAACTTCTCTCTCGGAATCACTAATATCCCCTGCACTAGCTGTGCGTCTTTGCGCTGTCTCCATGTCCTCAAGTCTTGCTCAGAGATCACACACCTGCCTCTCCATTTCTGGATTTTCTACTTTCCCTCTTCTCTGCACCTCCCTATCTTCTAGATCAGGTGATTGTCTTTCTCTCCTCGGCAGCATGGTGAATTTCCTTCTTCTCTGCTACAAGAAGCAAAGAAATTTTCTCGCTCTGATACCACACTGGCGCAGCCGCACCCTCAGGCACGTCCGCTCTCACAGGATCTTCTTCTTCTTGGCCCGAAGAACTCTAAGGTTCTTCTATTTCCCTATCGGGAAATATGCACCCCACAGATTCTCTTATGCACGATCCCCCTTTCTTTACTTATCTAAGGATCGGAACTCGCGGCTTCGCAAGTTCACTGTTGATCACTGAGCTCTCGAATCCCCGAGACCCGATGGTCAGTCAACGATGACTTTATCTCACCTTGTCGGGACTTATCTTATCGCGGTTTCGCTACTCGCGATATCGAGCACTTTGATTTGTCGACTCCTGATACCCGACGTGACAAAACTCTGACGCACATGCGAGTTTTCACCTCAATTCCCGTTAATTCTATCAGGATATCGGACTTCGCGGGATCGCGAATCCTGACGTCAATGGATTCGAGACTTGCCTTTTCCCGATCCCCAATATTGTGCCACCTGTCTTCCACTAGCTCCTGCGGTCCCACACTGGTTACGTCACCGTCAGGATATCGTGGATCGCGATTCCAAGTGGAAAGATTTCTCTGTTCTATAAACCCCCAATTCTCCGAACCCTGACTTCCTTGGATCTCCTGACATGCATCCTCAACAAAGAATGGTTATGGACTTGTCGGGATATTGCGTATCGCGATATCGTAATTCCTGATGCAATCCTTTGCAGCTTCGATTCACGAATCCCCGATACACGATACCACGTGTAGATCCGACGGTCCTTGTGACTTGGATCGACGACTCTGCCCTTCCTGAGATTTAAACATTTCGAACCTTCTCGCCGTAACCTCCTTGCACCTCTGCAAGATCCAACGACCCTCGAAACTTTGCGAAATCTCCTCAGAGGATTTCGAGCGTCCGTCCTTCCCTTGACGATTCTGCAAACTGATTGTGTTCCTCTCCACTAAACTCATCCACTTGCTCACAGACTTGAAGATTCTCCTAATATTCAAAGCACAACTTCGACTACTGTCTTTCAACAACTTTGTGGTCTTATCACTCCTAATCTTCCTTACGACTCTCAATTCCTTCTGAAAATCTCTTGCACACACTCCTTGCGGCAACCCTTCAACCTCGATTGAGTGTTGAATTTCCTCGACTCTGCGCACACCTGCAGTAGTAGTCTTTTATCACTTCCCTCAAGTTCGCAACCCTAAGACCTCTAACCAGCCTGCACACTCCTTGCATGGCTCCTGTGCCCAACTACACCTTTGAGGAAACAAGAACAAAATCTATCTCCAATTGAACCCTTCTGTCAATGCACTCTTCGCGGACAATTCGACTGCACTCCTTGCAGGAATTCTCTGGCTCAAATAGAGAGACAATTGAAACTCATTCACTCTTCCTCACAGACTTCAATTCCACCATGAAATAATATACACAGTATATAAAAGAAAATTCATAATAGGAAGCAAACATTCATGAGCATAACATCAATACACAGAGAATCAGACACCAAACCATGAATTTGAACCAATCTTCTTCTATTAATTCAAATATCAGTACATGGGTGTTCTTACGCAACTCTCTATATGCTCTTGCTCTTCCTTCTTCTGAATAATGTTACAATGATACAATGAGGGTGTCTATTGTTGGACACACCTACCACACTTAGAGGGGGGGTGAATGAGTGTGGGGCTCTTTTTCCCAAAACTTCCCTCTTGCACAAAAACTCATCAATTAGCATTCAACATTT
>ML782870.1:397317-411441 GCA_009831015.1 Picea engelmannii | reverse complement strand
ATGAGGGCTTTCACCATAAGGGGACCGCTTTGGAGTTCATCCATTTGTTTACCTTTGCATCGATTGGTTTCCACTTGGACATATAACATTCTCATCAAGGGAATCATATCAATCAATTACTTGACATCAACCAATGACATCAAACCAAACCATTTACATCAATGACATATGATCCAACAATCTCCCAAGTAATCAAACCATTAGCATCAATGACAAACCATTGGCATCAATGACAACATGATCCAACATCTATATCTGTTTTCCCTCCAGATCCTAAACTATCTAATCTAGAATTAAAAATCCTATCTACCTACATTAACTAGATTAAATGTCGTCTACCTACTAAAGGACGAGAGATATTCACTCAAGGTCCATTACAATACACAAAGTGCGCCTCATTAAGTTTTCACATTAATGTTCGCGCAACAGTTTCAAGGCAATTTCAAAATTTGTGTTGGCTTATCCAGCTGTTTTCCGCTTCCGCGCTGGCTCGCTTGATGTGTTGGCAATGCTCCTGCATCATACATGTGGGATACATCCCACAAATGTATATCAACAACATGTCAAAGATGTTGAAATGCAATGGGAATGATGATATTATCACTATTAAAGCCGATGATGGAGGAGATAATGTCACCTTCAGGTTTGAAAGCCCCAACCAAGATAAGATTTCAGGTTTTGAAATGAAGTTGATGGATATTGACATTGAGCATTTTGGTATTCTCAAGTGTAAGTACCAAGCCATTGTATGTTAGGGATCTGTAATGTACCCATCCAACCACAGGTTGGGCACGCTACTTCAAACTCGCTTATGAACTAATTCTAAATTTTGATAAATTTTTAGTTAATAAAGAGGCATGAAATATTCACATGCAAAGATCAATATTCATGCTACAACATAAAAGAAATGAACCATATGTCATGCACAACAATAACCAACAACCATGCATATTATAGATACGAATTTCATAGATAAATAAATACACAACGGAAATAAATATGCAGGTAAATGAAACCATGACAGAGAGCACTTATCTTTAATGAAATGGATCACCAATTGGCTGTAGACAAAGGATGTTCCACCCAACCTTAGACACCATTGGTCAAAATATCAACAAAAATGTCACCCTCGAGACAAGGCTATGAATCCACAAGGATGGTTCCAAAGTGTCACTCAGCTTCCCAAACCAGTCAGCACTCAAGATCTCATAGGATTCTCAGCACATAGAACAATCCAAAGTACACCAACTCTCTTCTACCCAACCTGCACAACCCAAGAGAATGGACCCCATTTCCTTCCATGCAATCCCTCAGGTTGTCCAACTCCTTCCAGGCTCGAGTGCATCGGGTCAAAAATATCCATGTTGGGACTCTAAGGATTTGCTGCTGTGGGAAAAACGTAACATATGCCAATGCATCTCAAACATGCATGGATTAATTCATGGCTGGAATACACTAGCATTAATCATCACTTCCAACAAAACATGGCTCCTCTCCACAATTTTTTTTTCTTTCCCAGGTGAAGATAAAAAATGAATGAGGAATGAAGAGTGGGTGAAAGAATGAATGGAGAGAGAACATAATGAACAATGTGAAAAATGAACAATGAGTGAGTGAGTGTGTGAGTGAGTGAATAAGTGAAGCCCCAAATAGACCAAAGATGGGTTTATATAATTATTGGAATTAAAGAACCACATGGCCTCCCCCTAAGAAGCTCATGTAACTGATATTCTCCATTAAAACAAAAATGGGTAATTAAAAATTGTTGAATTTAAAGTAGCTACAAGAGCCATTCTCCGGGAGGATGCCTAAGACCCTAGCCGAGTTCTAGGGCCTCCAGTGCACTCCTAGGGTACTTGTTCTGGGACCAAACTATTAGTGCCATGGAAAAATACCCTTGTAAGGGCCCCCAGTAGATGACTGGGGTTCTTGGTCTGGGACCAAGCAGTAAAGACCCCTGAGAGGGCCCCAGTACATGATTGGGGTTCTTGGTCTGGGACCAAGAAGTTAAAGTCCCTAGATATGTCTAGGGCCCCTGAAAATATTCCAGGGTACCCATGCCTGGGGAATGGGTTGATCCTTGGTCTTGTACCTTGGTGGATAAGACCCCAAAAATGTTATGGGGCAACCTGATCCTTGATTAGGTATCTTGTTGGTGTATGACCCTCCCTGAAGGTGGACATGCCCACATGAGGGATGTATCCCATATGCAATGATGATAAAATTATAAGGTCACTTTGAGAATGAATGGACAAGTATTGCCACCAAACAACCCCACCTAAAACCCCTTTACCCTTTCTTGTGTTTGTTTGGGGCCTTGTTCTATCTTAAGGGTTAATTAAAATATTAATTAAATGTTTTAATTATAACATGTTTAAATTAATATTTATATTAATTAAAACATGTTATTATTTTAATTATTATTACCCTCATGCCCTAGCCTAAAAGTATAAATAGAGGCCTACCCTCTACCCTTCACACACTTACTCTTTTCCATTCTAAAGATATCAGATCTCCTCATTGAAGTTGTGGCCCTCCTTCAATAGTCCTATTCAGCCTTTAGTTAATTGTTCTTGACAGATCCATGAGTCCTTGGTATTGAAGATCCTTCTTTGTTGTTTTCAAGTCTGTTGTAAGGGTGTTGAGCTAAGTTTTGATTTGCTTGTTGTTGCAAACTATGTGAAGCTGCCGTCACCCTCCTAAAATTAGATATGTTGAGGCATGAGTGTAGATCTAGCCTCTCTCTCTAAGTCGTGCCTCCTCCAACACTGCTCTGGCCCCTCTCCTTGTTTCGTGGCCATTTGAGCTTAGATATGACCCCTCACCTTTTGTACCGTGGTCTCTCTAGGAGCTGTGACTCTCCCAAGCACATAACTTATCTCTATTTATTGAGTTGTGGCCCCTCTAAGCTACCCCTTCTGTATGAGGGTTTGATCCCTTGAAATTGTTGTGTGGGTGAGGGTTTAATTAAAGAGATTTCAGTGTGTTGCTTAAGTGGTTTCTCTTCTTGGTGGCAACTAAATCTATTCATCTCTTGGCAAGAGATCTAACCTAGATGGTAGATCTATGATCCTAATTTTTTTCTGAGCATAAGCACAAATGGCATTGCAACTCTAATGTGTGACTGTGTCTCCTTCAAAGGTAAGTCTCCAAGGTAAGTGACTTGCTAATTTGTTCATTGGTCTAACTCTTTATTTAACTTGAAGTTTAATATGTTTGATATTTGTTCCAATCTTGTTTAGATCCAATCTATATCAGATCCATAGAGTAAACCTTGTTCTACTTATAGATCAGTATTTTTCTTAGATCAATCTATCATTTTCAGATCAGAGTATCAGTTTGTGTTTTGATATATATAAGATCTACATCAGCATTGTAGATTAGATTCTATTGAATATTCCAGATCTTCTATTCTTATCTAATATCTAATACTGTTATCTTAGATTTGAATGAAAATACTCACTTAGAATTTTGTTTACAACTAGAATCTTTTATTGTTTCTCTGTTCAGACTTCAAGCAATTTTGTTTTATTTACTTTTCTGAAAAATGAGACATAGTTGTTTTGCTAACTGGAAAATGAAAAAAAACAGTTCTTCTCTGCTTTATTTCTCTAATTCTAACATGGTATCAGAGCTTAGGGCATGAAAAGAGATAAAGTGTACAGACTTGAGCCTGCGTAGATCCTATTCTTAGAATTTGTTTTGCATATTAGAAGTTAGCAATATCCTCCTTTTTGGA
Source organism: Picea engelmannii (assembly GCA_009831015.1). Classification (NCBI taxonomy): domain Eukaryota; kingdom Viridiplantae; phylum Streptophyta; class Pinopsida; order Pinales; family Pinaceae; genus Picea; species Picea engelmannii. Next base: position 407,702 of record ML782870.1, on the reverse strand, counting down.
TCTGAGAAAGGGAACATGGTTTCCTTAATGATAAGCTACAAGGTTTATTGTCAACCTTCAGTCTTATTAACAATCTTTTCATCCTAGATCTAAAACCTCTTGGGAAAAGGTAATTGTTTAACACTCATTTATGATTTTGGAAAGGAATTTGATTTATTGTCATTTCCCTAAATTATAACATTTAGAAATTAACTAGAACATATTGAACATAAAAGAAAAGTTCAATCTTTCTAAATTTAATTAAGGATTGTTAGTCAAGGTCTAAGGATTATACCTGACAACTTTTTCTACGTGCTAAGCATTAAAATTGGTGTAGATAGCTCATCTAGCATATATCCTAGCCAATAGAAAGATACTCCTTGGAAATTGTCTTTGCATATCTAAACCTTTGAGTCACTAATAGACTTGGAAAGTTTTTGAAGGTTGTTATCTCTGCATTTTTTTTAGCAAGTGAAATCTGAATGACTATGGCTATGGCTATGGATTTGATCAAAAGTGCATGCCTAGGTAGCATGATAGTTTTAAGTGCAATTTGATTTGGGTCAAAAGGTTGGAAAGTGAAAAACAAGATTTATACACATCCTTAACACATTACTAGATTTTCACTTTGATGCATGCCAAGGTTGACTACTGTAACACGCATGTTCATACTAACACTCTAATATGTTTAGCTTCTCATAAGCATGACTTCTCTATTCATCGACATAGTCCTTCTCCAACTCCTTTTGGGATCAAACCTCTTTGCCTCTGCTTTATCATAGCCCTTTCACCACACCATGCTGGGACTACCTCTATGACAAAAGGACATCCTTTACACTTTATTTTTTGGACTAATTGATATGGAAAGGATAGTGAAAGACTATCTTGTTTTTTGTCTTGTACACTTGTGAGATGCAAGTTTGGGTGCCAAAGAAAACCTGTTTGGATCTTTGGTGGAGTGACAAATGCTAGTTGGGTGAGTTTTCTTTGTTAGGAGATTTGACTAAATGATAACTCTTACCTCCAGTAACCCCTTTCTCACTTCTGAGCTAGGCCAAGTTAGTTGAAGATTTGATACAAAATTCTTGGGCTTGTAACCATCATCTTGAAGATCACAAGAGATAGGTTTAAGTTTTTGTAATGTTATTGATGCTTGGTGAGTTCTTAGTTTTTCTTTTAATAAGCCTTTGGTAAATTACAATGGCATTAACAGAATCACTGTTAAAGAAATCTTAATGGGAAACTGTGTAAATTCAGTAAATGAAAGCTCCTTATGCATCCATATGTTCTGTACTACAAAGAGTACACGAGTTTTAAAAGTTAACCACATACATTGAGTGGTGGAAACTTGTAAATGAATTTTGTGTTTCACCTTGAAAAAAAAAAAACATGTGTGGGCTGATTTTTGTAAGAACATAATTTGTCAATATAGTCTTTGGCCTCCTTCTTTAAGACGTATTGTTTGCATATGGATGAATAATGTTATCCACAGGATAGTAGGATAACCACTTAAGAATGTTGGAATTACTTGAACTAATAGATTTATATTCAAACATTTGCATACATAGAAGAAGTCCCAGATAACTTGAGTATAAGCAAGTTTCATGGATACTCCTTTTTACATTCATTCTTGTGGCTACAAATGACAACAAGAGAGATATGTTTACCTTCCTGTCATATTTATGTATCCATTTCTCAATGGAATACTGTCAGAATCTCATGTGTATTTTTTTTATATGACCAAGGAAGCTGTGATCTCAACACATACTTATTTTGATGTAAACTAAGTCTTTCTCCTTGTTTGGAAACCTAGTTGTTTGTTGGTCTTTTATCTCTGATATGAAAGACAACATGTAACCTTGGGTTATTTCCTTGTTTAAAGATTCAAACAAATTATCTTGGTAGTTGGGGTATTTTTATTCGTTTTGAGAACCCTACAGATATCTCTTTTCGAGAGCCCTTAGATTGTAATTGAGTCATTATCCTTGGAACTCAAGAAGTATGACTCAGTTTTTCATATTGAACTTGGTACTAGCACCAAGAACATCTTGAAAGGATATTAACACCAGAACATAGTCAAAATTTCTTATAGGCTCAGAGGGAGCCAATTTTCTTATGACAGAGATGCAAACATTTTATGAGACTCAGAGGGAGTAGTCCCTGCATATGAGTTAGTCCTTGACCTACAATAGAAATGACAGCTTAGTAGAATCCAGGGATACTATCGGTTTCTTTTAAAAGGAAACCATCCTGGTGCTGGGAAATACTAAAGGAAGCAAAAAAGCATTCAACACCTAAGGGCACTTTCAAATAAAGAAAGAAACCAGATAAGTACTCCAGCCTTATAGCTAAATTGAATCTTGTGATTGATTCAGAACCTTTCACATTTGAAGTGTGGGAAGATGCCTTGATAGAAGAATATTAGATCAATTCTGAAGAATGATGTATGGACAGTGTTTTCAAAGACCTTGTGACAAATCAGTGGTAACCTCCAATAGCCTTATAAGATAAATCCTACAATAGATGATTGTATTGAGGTTAAATTTGTGACCCGTTATTTCTCTCAGAAAGAAGGGATTATTTATGACAAGATCCTTACTTCCTTCAGGATCTTTTATCGTAGTCTTTGATTTGGAAACTTCAGCTAATTGATGTTAAATTTTTTTAACAGTGAAGTTAAGCAAGAAGCTATCCATGGGAAAGAATCCCATAGATTATAACAAGCTTCAAGAGCTTGGTATGAAAGTATTGATAGTCTCTCTACATAGTCTAGGCTTCACCATGAGTATTGTAGATACCAATATTTATATATAAAGTTTATTCAAAATCATCCTATTATCTTAGGATGATCTATTCCTTACAGGAAAGGAAATATTTGATAGCTCAGATTAAGAGGGAGCTCTTCAACATAATTTGAATTAAAAGACTTGGATCCTTTTTAAAATTACTTTAAGAGCTTAGAGGTGTGGCAGAAACTGAGTGAGATGGTTCTCTCACAAGAGGAAATATGTAGTTAATGTGTTTCGTAGATTTGGCATGATGGACTGCAAGTCCATGACCACTCCAATGATCTTTAATATAAAGAAACTACAAGATTAGGTTACTCGTTTAGAACCAGAAGACCCCATTGTATATTGACAGATCATTGGGTCATGGGTCTTTGATGTATCTTGCACATACGAGACCAGACATCTGTTATGCAGTAGATACTCTCAGCCAGTTCATCTGTGAACTGAAGCATATACATATTATTTCTATAAAGCATATTCTGAGATATGTTCGGGGAACTATAGCTTATGGTCTCAGATACACTTCCAGTGGAGGTGTAATGCTCCATGGTTTTATAGATTCAGATTGGATGGGTAGTACAGTGGATCGGAAGAGCACTTCCAGATTTTTCTTTAGTTCGGGTTCAACAATGATTTCCTGGTTCAACAGGAAACAGGGCTCCATAGCCCAAAGCACTGTAGAAGAAAAATACATTGTTGCAAGTGTTGCTAGCAGAGAAGCAGTGTGTCTTAGGAAGCTACTCTCAGACTTGTTCAATTCAGAGATTGAACCCACAATCATTCATTGTGAAAATAAGAGTTGTATAAAGCTCACAAAGAATCCAGTGTTTCACGACAAATCGAAACACATTGAGATGAGATACCACTATGTCCAGGACATGGTTCAGAAGAACACCCTCAACATTCAGTATGTTCCGACAACAGAAAAAATGGCAGATATTTTTACCAAGCCACTATCACTGAAAAAGTTTGTATACTTTCATGACAAGCTTGGTATAGCTGAGAATGCCTCTCTTGCTGAGAGGGAGTGTTGAATTTAAAGCAGCTGCAAGAGCCATTCTCTTGGAGGATGGCTAAGACCCCAGCCAAGTTCTGGGGCCCCCAATGCACTCCTGGAATACTTGGTATGGGACTAAACTATCAGTGCCATGGAAAAAGACCCTTGTAAGGGCTCCCAATAGATGATTGGGGTTCTTGGTCTGGGACCAAGCAGTAAAGACCCTTGAGAGGGGCCCCAGTACATGACTAGGGTTCTTGGTCTGAGACCAAGTAGTTAAAGTCCCTAGATATGTCTAGGGCCCCTGGAAATATTCCAGGGTACCCATGCCTGGGGCATGGGTTGATCCTTGGTCTTGTATGTTAGGGTCCTAGCCCACACATAGGTAGATCAATATATTTAGATGTAATAAAGGTCAATATTAATAAGGCCTTTCAATAAAATAGAGTAAGGCAGATGTAAGAAGACCTAATAGAAGCTTCCACTTCTAGAAGGATATTCCTCTAGATGCTTCTCTTGATAGACATATTTAGTATAAATAAGGGTTGAGGGTATGAAAACCCTAGCTTGGAGATTATTGTAACAAAGCTTTTCTCGATTGGAGGTTGCCCCCTCGAAGAGGCCTGTGAACATTGCTTTCTGAATCAAAGTGTTATTTCTGTTGTTGTTCTTATATCATTTATGTGTTATTGTGGAGATTATGCTGGATATATTACTGTCATTCTACCATTTCTAGCATTTTATTTCTGTTCTGCATATTTATTATATTGGTATATTGCAAGTGGTATCATAGCACTTTCCTTGGCAAAAATTGTGGGAATTTTTTTCCAGGGTAGAGACGTATTTCGACGTCTTTAAGCCACAAAGATCTTTTGTTACACGCATAAACCCACGGTTGAGGGATTCATGCATGCAGGAAATACAAGTGGTTCTTAAGTGCACATCTATTGGCCACCCTTGTAACCCCTGTTGGTACCCCTTCGAGTGGTAGCGCATCAAAAAACACCTATGTATAGATCGACCTAGATTTCCTAAAGCCCTCTTTAGATAAACCTATCAGCTTCCAGACTGCTATAGTGTCATCGAGAACAACACTCGGGAAGATACTCTCTAGTACCTGGGTAGTCGGGTAGTACGACTAAGGGTACGGTCTATCCTCCTTAGTTAGTGCCCTGAGATATTGGGCCAAGTAATACTGTTGGACCCCACATGTATATCAGAGAGCTATAGCATAGGGAAAACCCTTGTCTGTAGAACCCTTGAATACCTAACCCTTGGGGGACATAAACATAAACAAATTAAAACAGACTAGATCTATTGCCATGCAACTGTGTGCAGGTTGCCAAGTCTGGAATTTTTTTCACCATTATTTGAGACCTATTCCATTGGATTCATCTCTTCACCCTTATCACATTCATCCATATCATTTATTGGAAAAAATTTTGACCCCGCCCGCCCCTTTTCAGTTCACACATCCTCATGGCCCATACCTGTAGCCAAGACCTGGAATCTCACTTCAACACCATGCAATCTGGTTTCCTCGAAACCAAAAAAGAAGTGAAACAACTCAGTGCTAGTGTTGCCTCCATCGATTCATCCATAAATGCTACCATAAATACAACCATGCAATCCTCAATGGAGGAAGTCAAATAAGAACTGACCACCCAGCTTGAATCTGTCTTTTCATCACTCTGCACCAAACTGAATATCCCCACAGATGACCATTTCTCTGAAGCCCCTCCAAAGAATGAAGGTGAAACTTCCTTCTATTCCCATCACTTTCAACATGACATACGCCTTCCGCGGGTGGATGTGGCCAAATTTGATGGCTCAGACCCCACTGGTTAGGTAACCCAAATGGAACATTATTTCTCTTTATACAACATTACAGGTGACTTGGCCAAACTCCGATATGGTGTTCTCCATCTAGATGAAGAACGTTGGCAATGGTGGTAATGGAGAAAAAATTCTTGTCAAGGGTATATTGCTTGGACCCAATTTGTGACTGAGCTTTATGAATGCTTTGACACAGACACCAACCATTTGGGCCATTTGACAAAGTTGAAACAATCTGGAACAGTAGAAGACTTCATAGCTGCCTTTGAGCACCTGGATTTTCGAATAGAGGGCATGACTGATGATTTCTTTTGAGAGTGTTTTATCAGTGGCATCAAGGAGGAGATTCGGGCCCATGTCCCCATGGCTCAACCCTTGACTTGGGTGGAGGCTACTAAAAGAGATAAAGAAGCACAACAAGTTGTATCATCTCAAAACTGAAAACCCTCCTTTATCCCTCACCCTAAACCTGTCATTCCCACTACTCCCTACGCCCCATTAAAAATCCAAAAATTGACCAGGGCTGAAATGGCTAAACGCCAACTCAAAGGCCTTTGTTATAATTGTGATGACAAATATTTCTCGGGCCACAAGTGTAAGGAATAAAATCTTTTTATGGCCATTTCTGAGGATATTTTTGAAGAGGATGTTGAAACTTCCCTTGTGTCTGAGTCACCTGAAATCACTGACATAACCCCTCCCTCAGACCCTCCCGAAGTAGAACCCGTCATTTCCCTCAATTATCTCACTGGATTTTCCACTCCCCAAACCCTCAAGTTAATCGGTTACATAAAGCATTGGAAGGTCATCATTCTGGTTGATAGTGGAAGCACCCATAATTTTATTCATCGTTGCATTGCCCAAGAAACTCATTGCTACATCCATGCTGTCAACAATTTCCAAATCATGATTGCCAATGGTGGTTCCATGAAATGTGGAGGGCGCTGTGAAAATGTGCATCTCCAAATCGGTGACTACCACCTAAAATCCCATATGTTTTCTATCGACATGGGTGGTTGTGACATTGTGTTGGGTGCAGACTAGCTAAGAACTTTGGGTCCAATTCTCATGGATTTTAAGGTATTAACCATGTAATTCGACCAGGAAGGCCACCAATATAAATTCCAAGGCATCACTGCTGGTTAATATGAGGTCGTTAGTTCCCATCGCATGGAAAAGCTACTAAAAAAAGGTCATTCTGGTGTCATTTCCCAACTCCATGCCATTTAAGAAAAAGAGACACCCCCGGTGCCACATGACCTCCAAGCTCTTATTTCTAAACATCAAATGGTATTTTCCACTCCCCAAGGCCTCCCTCCTTCCCATGGTGTTCATGATCATTCCATTCCCCTTGTACTCGGAAGCCTTCCTTCCAATATCCGTCCATATCTCCACCCCTTTTCACAAAAAAATGAAATTGAGAAAATGGTCCAGGAACTCCTTAATGCAGGTGTTATCCGCCCTAGTACGAGCCCTTACTCTTCTCCTATAGTCATGGTCCTGAAGAAAGAAGGTTCTTGGAGAATGTGTCCTGACTTCTGTGCCCTCAACAAACTGACCATTAAAGACAAATTCCCCATTCCTGTCATTGATGACCTCCTGGATGAATTGAGTGGTGCCCAATTCTTTATTAAACTTGATCTTCGCTCGGGCTATCACCAGATACGTATGAAAGAGGCATACATTCCCAAGACATCCTTTCGCACTCATGAGGGCCACTATGAGTTTTTGGCCATGCCCTTTGGCTTGTGTAATTCCCTCTCCACCTTCCAAAGCCTCATGAATCATGTCTTTCATCCCTTTCTCCATCATTTTGTATTAGTTTTCTTTCATGATATCCTCATCTATAGAAAAACTTGGATAGACCATCTTACTCATGTGGATCAAGTTCTCCATCTCCTCTCCTGGTACCAAATTTTCCTGAAACAGTCTAAATGTGACTTTGGTGCCTCAGAAGTAGAATACTTGGGTCATCTGGTTGGCAAGGATGGCGTTAGGGTGGATCCAAAAAATATTGAAGCTATGCAGGATTGGTCGCACCCAAATACTCTCAAAAGATTGCGTGGATTTCTGGGCTTAACAGGGTATTATTGCAAGTTTGTTAAGAACTACAGAAAGATTGCAACACCTTTCACTGCTCTCCTAAAAAATAACTCTTTCACTTGGACTCCAGCCACTGCTCAAGCTTTTCAAACCCTGAAGATGACCATGTGCACCACTCTGGTTCTGGCCTGCCTGATTTCACAAAGACCTATGTGTTGGAATTTGATGCCTCAGGGAAAGGAATCGACACTGTCCTTATGAAAGAAGGTCGACCTTTGGCCTTCACCAACAAGAAACTGTTTGAAAGGAATCTAGGAAAACCCATTTATGAAAAGGAAATGTTGGCTATTCTACATGTCATTGATCTGTGGCACCCTTATCTCTTGGGGAAATGCTTCCAAATCAAGACCGACCATCAAAGCCTCAAGTACTTTATGGAACAACGCATTTCCTCCCAAAAGCAAAAAAAATGGGTGACTAAGATTTTTGGTTATGATTATGAGATCATTTACAAGAAGGGAAAAGACAATGTAGTGGGGGATGCACTGTCCTGAAAATATGAAGAAGAAGGATCCATTTTTTCTCTTTCCTTCATTGTACCCGATTTGCTCCAAGCTGTGCGCCAGGAATGGCTTCAAGATCCCAAAAGTTCGCATCTGATCCAACAATTGCAGACCAAGGCTCTGGTTCCCCCAGGGTACCCTTGTCTCTAGGATGAGCTTTGATATAAAGGCTATTTGTATTTAAGTAAACAATCAAATCTTAAATCCATGGTACTTTCTGAGCTTCATGCTACACCCACAGCGGGGCACTCAGGGTTCACCAAAACATATGACAGAGTCAAACGTTCTTTTTTCTAGGATGGTATGAAACAGGACATCCATAATTTTGTCACTGAATGTGAGGTATGTCAATGCAACAAGGGAGAAACAGTCAAATCTTTGGGCACACTACAACTATTACTGATTCCACCGACTATTTGGAAGGATATCTCTATGGACTTTATTATCAGCTTACCCAAATCAGGGAATAAATCAGTCATCATGGTGGTTGTGGATCGCCTTTCCAATTATGCTCATTTCTGCGCTCTTCAACACCCATTTACTGCATCCACAGTGGCTCAACTTTTTAGGGACCAGGTCTTCAAGCTTCATGGCATGCCGCACTCTATTTTTTCTAATCATGACCCAACTTTCACAAGCAATTTTTGGAAAGAACTGTTTAAGCTCCAGGGAACCCAATTGCATCTCAGCACAACTTATCATCCCTAGACTGATGGTCAAACGGAAGTTGTCAACAAGTGTTTGGAAACATATCTGAGGTGTTTTTCCTATGAAAAACAACATCAATGGGCTCAATGGATACCCCTATCTGAATGGTGGTACAACACTTCCTACCATACTGCCACTCGCATGACTCCTTTTGAAGAAGTATATGGATAGAAGCCACCTTCAATTCTCTCATACTTAACGGGTACCTCGAAGGTCCAGGCGGTTGACCAAACACTTACAGTTCAAGAGGATATTCTTCATACCCTTAAAGAGAACTTGGTCATGGCACAAAATCACATGAAGCAACAAGAATATCAAGGTCACTTTGAATGTCAATTTGCAGAAGGTGTTTTTGTGACTGCAACCATACAAGCAAACTTCCCTCAAGGCCGAGCATTGTCGGAAGCTAGCACCCAAATTTTATGGTCCTTATACAGTTCTCAAGCATGTGGGACAAGTTTCATATTAGTTAGCTCTTCCCATTCAGTCGAAGCTACAGCCAGTTTTTCATGTTTCATGCTTAAAGAAGGTGATTGGAACTAGGTGCCAAATTCAAACCAACTTTCCCAAGTTAGCTGAAGAAGGATCCATTTGGCTAAAACCAGAAGTAGTTTTGGACCAGTGTGAATGTCGCCTGCGTCAGAGAACCATCAAGGAAGTGATAGTCTAGTGGAAATATATGAATCCAATAGATGCCACTTGGGAACCAACTACCATTCTGCAACAGTTTCCACATCTCAAGCCTTGAGGACAAGGCTGTTTTTAAGGGTGCAGACATGTTAGGGTCCTAACTCACACATAGGTATCTCAATATATTCAGATGTAATAAAGGTCAATATTAATAATGCCTTTCAATAAAATAGAATAAGGTGGATGTAAGAATACCTAATAGAAGCTTCCACTTCTAGAAGGATCTTCCTCTAGATGCTTCTCTTGATAGACATATTTAGTATAAATAAGGGTCGAGGGTATGAAAACCCTAGCTTGGAGATTATTGTAACAGAGCTCTACTTGATTGGAGTTTTCCCCCTCGAAGAGGCTTGTGAACATTGCTTTCTGAATCAAAGTGCTATTTCTTTTGTTGTTCTTATATCATTTCTTCGTTATTGTGGAGATTATGCTAGATATATTACTGTCAATCTACCATTTCTAGCATTTTATTTATGTTTTTCATATTTATTATATTGGTATCTTGCATTGTACCTTGGTGGATAAGACCCCATAAATGTTCTGGGGAAACCTGATCCTTGATCAGGTATCTTGTTGGTGTATGATCCTCCCTGAAGGTGGACATGCCCACATGAGGGATGTATCCCATATGAAATGATGATAAAATTATAAGGTCACTTTGAGAATGAATGGACAAGTATTGCCACCAAGCAACCCCACCTAAAACCCCTTTACCCTTGCTTGTGTTTGTTTGGGGCCTTGTTTTGTCTTAAGGGTTAATTAAAATATTAATTAAATGTT
>ML782870.1:381848-397267 GCA_009831015.1 Picea engelmannii | reverse complement strand
GACAAGTATTGCCACCAAGCAACCCCACCTAAAACCCCTTTACCCTTGCTTGTGTTTGTTTGGGGCCTTGTTTTGTCTTAAGGGTTAATTAAAATATTAATTAAATGTTTTAATTATAAAATGTTTAAATTAATATTTATATTAATTAAAACATGTTATTATTTTAATTATTATTTTTAAAAATTATTACCCTTATGCCCTAGCCTAAAAGTATAAATAGAGGCCTACCCTCTACCCTTCACACACTTACTCTTTTCTATTCTAAAGATATCATATCTCCTCCTTGAAGTTGCGACCCTCCTTCAACAATCATGTTCAACCTTTAGTTAATTGTTCTTGACAGGTCCATGAGTCCTTGGTATTAAAGATCCTTCTTTGTTGTTTTCAAGTCTATTGTAAGGGTGTTGAGTTGAGTTTTGATTTGCTTGTTGTTGCAAATTGTGTGAAGTTGTCGTCACCCTCCTAAAAGAAGATCTATTGAGTCGTGGGTGTAGATCTGGCCTCTCTCTCTAAGCCATGCCTCCTCTAACACTCTTCTGGCCTCTCTCCTTGTGCCATGGCCATTTGAGCTTAGATATGACCCCTCACCTTTTGAACCATGGTCTCTCTAGGAGCCATGAATCTCCCAAGCACAGACCTTGTCTCTATTTATTGAGTCGTGGCGCCTCTAAGATATTCCTTCTGTATGAGGGTTTGAGTCCTTGAAATTGTTGTGTGGGTGAGGGTTTAATTAAAGAGATTTCAGTGTGTTCTTAAGTGGTTTCTCTTCTTGGTGGCAACTAAATCTATTCATCTCTTGGAAATAGATCTAACCTAGATGGTAGATCTATGATCCTGAATTTTTTATGAGCATAAGCACAAATGGAATTGCATCTCTAATGTGTGACTGTGTCTCCTTCAAAGGTAAGTCTCCCAGGTAAGTGACTTGCTAATTTGTTCATTGGTATAACTCTTTATTTAACTTGAAGTTTAATATGTTTGAGATCTATTACAATCTTGTTTAGATCTGATCTATATCATATCCGTAGAGAAAACCTTGTTCTACTTCTAGATCAGTATTTTTCTTAGATCAATCTATCATTTTCATATAAGAGTATCAGTTTGTGTTTTGATATGTATAAGATCTACATCAACATTGTAGATTAGATTCTGTTGAATATTCCAGATCTTTTATTCTTAGCTAATATCTAATACTGTTAGCTTAGATCTTAATGACAGTACTCACTCATAATTTTGTTTGCAACTAGAATCTTTTATTGTTTCTCTGTTCAGATTTCAAGCAATTTTGTTTTATTTACTTTTCTGAAAAATGAGACATAGTTGTTCTGCTAACTGGAAAATGGAAAAAGACAGTTTTTCTCTACTTTATTTCTCTAATTCTAACAAAAATATAAAATAAACACTTAGCCCCTCAAGCCCCCTATTTTGTGGAATCATAGCCCCCTATAACTCTTGTCCTTGTTCGTCTAGCAACCAATGATGTATTTATTATTAATAATGATCAAAACATTACATTTCATAGGAACACTGGCCTCTTTTAATTGTTTTGAGCACTCTGGCCTTTCATAAATTAAGAAAATACATTATTTAAGATGTGGTTCAAAAAGTGGGGTATTACATTGCCCTCCCCCTTATTTTGGCACTGTCCTCGGTGCATATACAAAACATAAATAAAAATTTCAAAATTTATTCAAAAATTTATGGGTACTCTACTCGCATGGAATCTTCATGCTCCCAAGTAGCATCTTCAGGACCGTAGTAGGTCAACTGGACTTTTACCAGCTCTATAACTCGATTCAGAAGCATTTTGACTTTTTTTTCCAATATTCACATTGGATGGAACTAGAAGTCTCCCTCTGTCTCAACCTGAATCAGATGCCAATCAATAACATGGTTAGCAACATGTACATATTTTTTTAGCAAAGAGACATGAAACACATTATGCACATTCATTGAAGCAGGCAATGCAAGCATGTATGCAACTGGCCCTATTCTATCCAATATCTCAAATGGAACACAGAATTTGGCTACTAGATTTGTACAACTATCCAAGTTCAAAGATATTTTCTTAGGCTCCACTTTTAAAAGCACGTGCTTCCCCACTTTAAATTCTATAGCTGTCATGTTCTTATCTGCATAAATTTTCTATCTATCTTGAGATTCCTTTAAATTCTGCTTAATTCTAACCATCTGGTCTTCCATATCCTTGGGAAATTATGTCCCAAGTACCACTCTATCTACTAGGTTGTCCCAACTCACTGGAGTATTGCATTTCTTACCATACAAAGCTTCAAATGGGCTCATTTTCAATGAAGCTTGGTACTCATTATTATAGGCAAACTCAACCAAGTGCAAGTAATCTTCCCACTTGGATGGCTTATCCATCTCATACATTCTCAACATGTCTTCAATTACTTGGTTGACTCTTTCTGTCCACCCATTTGATTATGGATGGTATGTTGTGCTAAAGTTCATATTTGTACCAAATCCTTTAAACAATCCCCTCCAAAAATTTGAAGTAAACTTTGTATCTCTATCTGAAACAATTTCCTTAGGTATCCCATGCAACCTAGAAATCTCCCTCATGTAAATTTCTGCAATATTAATTGATGTATGATTCATTTTTACAAGAAAAAAATGATCAGCCTTTGTCAATTTATCAACCACTACCATGATTGAATCATGTTGTCTTGATGTTCCGGGAATTTTAGTTATAAAATCAATGGTTACCACTTCCCATTTCTTATCTGGAATTGGTAATGGTTGTAGAAACCTCGCTGGGTGCCTATGCTCATCCTTCACTCTCTGACATTTCATACATCTAGAAATGTAATCAACAACATCTTTCTTTACTCATTTGGGTCAACAATCTTTAAAATGGGAGCACTAGTAAGTAATTCTTTCAACAAAATAAAGTTCTCTTCACACTCAGTTGTCCATTCGAATTTAATTCTCTTCTCTTGAAAACAAGTGATGGGATGAGCAATCTTAGATAACCTTGCTATAAATATTTTTTAGTAACCAACTAATCCCATAAAAGATCTGACTTCTGAAACATTCTTGGGTGTTGGCCATCCTCTAATGGCTTCAATCTTCTTTGGATCTACAAATATACCTTGATTTGAAATAATGTGCCCCAAGTAATGAATACGTTCTTGGTAAAATAACACTTACTAAGATTGTAATACAATCGATGTTACCTCAACACTTGCAATACCAATATTAGGTGATGTTCATGTTCTTCCTCTGACTTAGAATAGATAAGTATGTCATCCAGGAATATTGTGACAAACTTATCCAAATAATTTCTGAATATGCCATTCATCAAGCACATAAAGATAGTTGGTGCATTGGATAGTCCAAATGGCACCACTACAAATTCATAATGCCCAAACCTGGTTCTAAAGGATTTCTTATCGATGTCTTCTTCATTGATTCTTACATGATGGTATCCTAATCCCAAGTCTATTTTTGAAAATATATTTTCCCCTCTTAGCTGATCAAAGAGTTCATCAATTCTTGGTAGAGGATATTTGTTCTTCACAGTGGATTTATTCAGTTTTCGAAAGTCAATACACTACCTCAATGTTCCATCCTTCTTTTTGACAAAGAGTACTGGTGCTCCCCAAGGTGAAACACTTGGACGTATGTACCCTTTCTTCAACAATTCTTCCAACTACATTTGTAATTCTTTTAATTCTAGAGTACTCATTCTGTAAGGTGTTTTTTATACCGAGGCATCTCTTGGCACTAAATCAATAGAGAAATCTATCTCCCTGTTTGATGAAAACCTTGGTATTCCTTGGAATACATCTTCAAATTCTTGTAGTATCGAAAAATCTTTGAGGCTTGGCCCTTTTGTATTTTCTGGATCCTCCACATGGGTTCCATACAATTGAAATCCTTTTATGAAACATCTCTTCAGCTGTAAGGGTGAAATCTCTCTTATAGATATGGGTCTTGGAACTCCTTTCACAATGCTCTGTTTTCCTTCTTCATCAATACATGTAAATGTCTTTTTATGACAATCTAGGAAAACATGATGTTTGTCCAACCAATCCATTCCAATTAGAATATCATAAGACCCCAATGGTATAATATTTAGATCAACATCAGTATTCACACCATTAATACTTATGGAACAACCTCTGATAATATCATGGATTCTCCTTTTGGTTCCAATGGCTACCTAAACCAAACTCAAATTTTCAAGCTTATTTTTCTCCACATGTAATATGTTGTAACAAATATTGAAAATTTCCGATATTACTTAGGCACTTTCGCCCAAATTTAACAACAGTATATGGTGGTGGCTTGGTTCCAGTTATGTTGTTGTCGCAAACAATTTTTCAGGTGCTGCAAGTTGGAAGCAACTATTGGATGGCATGGGCATGTCCTCCCACGCTAGATATGGAGCCTATAATTAGCACTGGTGTCCTCATTCTAGTGTACACTGCATTATCAATAGGATTATCATTGTGTGTGTTGGTCCAAGCATTACTGGTATCGGTAGTGGGTATTTTGGCATCTCAAAAACTCTTTTTGGGCATGCTCCACAGTATTTTCCATGCTCCCATGTCCTTTTTTGATACGACATCAACTGGTCGGATCTTGAATAGGGCATCAACAGATCAAAGCGTGTCGGATTTAGAAATTGCAATGAGATTAGGTTGGGTTTCCTTTTTGGTAATACAGCTCTTGGGGACCATGGCAGTCATGTCACAAGCAACATGGTAGGTATTTGTTGTATTTGTACCTGTGACTGCTATCTGCATATGGTATCAACAATACTAGATATGAACTGCTAGGGAACTTGCTCGCTTGGTGGGAATCTGAAGAGCCCCAATACTTTATCATTTTGCTGAATCACTTTCTGGGGTTGCCACAGTGCGAGCTTTTAACCAGGAATTGTGATTCATAAACACAAATCTGTCTCTAATTAATGATCATTCGAGGCCATGGTTTTATAATATATCTGTCATAGAGTGGCTTAGCTTCAGATTAAATCTTCTATAAAATTTTGTATTTTCTTTCTCCTTAGTGGTGGTCGTGAGCTTGCCCGAAGGTGTGATTGATCCAAGCATTGCTGGGTTAGCAGTAAAATATGGATTAAATCTCAATGTCTTACTAGCAACAATTATATGGAATCTATGCAACGCTGAGAATAAAATGATTTTGGTAGAAAGGATAATACAATATTCACATATCCCAAGTGAAGCTCCAGTGGTAATAGAAGATTCCAGACCACCTCATGAATGGCCACCTAAAGGAACAATATGCCTTGACAACTTGCAGATCCGTTATGCCAAGCACTTACCATTTGTCTTGAGAAATATTACATTAACATTCCCGGGAAGACAAAAGGTTCGAGTTGTTGGGCGCACGGGAAGTGGCAAACCTACTCTCATTCAAGCTCTCTTTAAGCTTATAGAACCAATAGAAGGAAATATTATTATCGATGGCATGGATATTGGCTCAATAGGTCGACATGACCTTGGATCCAAATTGAGCATCATCCCTCAAGAGCTAGCAATGTTTGAATGAACAATGCGAGTTAATCTTGATCCACTTGAAGAATACTCAGATCTCGATATCTGGCAGGCTTTAGATAAATGTCATCTGGGGAACATAATATGGGAAAAGGAAGGAAAAATAAATTCAACAGTTGTTGAAAATGGGGAAAACTGGAGTGTTGGCCAATGGCAGCTGGTATGCCTTGGACGAGCCCTGCTCAAACGAAGTCGCATCCTAGTGCTTCACGAAGCTACAACCTCTATGGACACTGCAACCAACAATGTTATACAACGTATAATTCGTTCAGAGTTTGCAAATTGCACTGTTATCACCGTGGCTCACATAATCCTTTTTGTAGTTGACAATGATCTGGTTCTGGTACTCAGTGAAGGAAGAATTCTGGAATATGACAATCCATTGAAGTTGTTGGAGAACAAAAGATCAACATTTTTGAAGCTCATTTAGGAGTATTTTGTGAGATCAAGCAACGCCTCTAACTTGGCAGCATTAAACCGCAATTAGATGTCGATTCTGTCTCGATATATGGCTTGTAAAAGCATTCCGAGGATGAAATTTAGATGATCGCGGGAAAATATTCCAGCAAACCTTGGTCTAGAAACTATAGCATAGGGAGGCAAAGGAACTTAAACTGAAGCTGAAAGAATTACAAAAGGAAATTGTACTATTACAATCGCGATGACACCCGACATTAAAATCAAATCATACAAAGGTACATCCAAATGCACAAAAGGAGAATCTTGAAAGGCCACGCAAATGCTGAGTCTTGTCCAGTTAGGAAATGATTAGTGACGGTTCAAGAAGCCGACAACGCATCTGGCAGTCCTAGAGTCCAGTGAAGGCGAACTGTTTCATATTTCCCAGAACACCAGAGATTTATTTTAGATTTTTTCTTTTAAAAGACTGATTGATGTAACAGAGAAGGGGGGGGGGCGAGTTGGGGGAAAAACCTCTTGTGAAGAGGGGTTCCTTTGTATGCTGAGTTATTTTGTAAGCCAAGAATGGAGTAATACAGAAGACATATTTACTTGATACTGTGAGATTCATCACGGTCGATTCTTTCAGTATGTTTTCCCTGTTGTCATTATCATATTGTTTATCTCTTCCTCTTTCAGCTATGTTAAATTTGTTTGGAATTCATTTTATATGCTCCTTACCCACAATTGATATATATGTGTTGCGTTCTATGGTGACTGGTCAGAATTCGTTCGAGATAAGCACTCTGCATCTATTTATCAGCCTTCTGTTTTTTCTTCCTCTAAAGTTGTAGTGAAAATTCATCCTTGATAGATTCTTTCACTGTGATGGCCTTTCCTTTTCTTTTTCTTCTACCGCATCATGATTATCAATCAATGAAAGATAGACTTACTTTGCCTCATTTTCCGCAAGTTATATGATCACTGCTATTATCTCCTTTCTTCGGTTTTCACTTGACTCCATGCCCAATGGACTATTTCCCTGGTCCAACCCCCAAATTTTAAAAATCCAAAACCATCATTTACCCATAAATCTACCCACCATTTCACGCTTACTGAAGATCATATTGTGACATTATTCGAGAGATCCCTCTCAGGTTGGGAGGGGCATCTTCCAATCCAAAGTGGTTCGAGGTTGCCTCGAGATTGATTTGCATGCAACCCATTTCAGTTCCGAGTGTCAACATTTTGGCGCAGCTGCCGGGGAATCGAAGTTGATATCTATCCCTCGGAGAACGACATTTTCATAGTCCTAAGGCCTGGTTGAGAAGCCGTTCATAGGAAAATATTGGTTGCACATGCTCTGGCGAAAGTACTCTTCTTGTCACTTTACGGGAAAGTACCATCCCTAGATGGAGCCTATGTTGTAACAAATATTGAAAATTTTCGATATTACTTAGGCACTTTTGCCCAAATTTAATAACAGTATATGGTGGTGGCTTGGTTCTAGTTATGTTGTTGTCGCAGACAATTTTTCAGGTGCTGCAAGTTGGAAGCAACTATTGGATGGCATGGGCATGTCCTCTCACACTAGATATGGAGCCTATAATTAGCACTGGTTTCCTCATTCTAGTGTACACTACATTATCAATAGGATGCTCATTGTGTGTGTTGGTCCGAGCATTACTGGTATCGGTAGTGGGTCTTTTGGCATCTCAAAAACTCTTTTTGGGCATGCTCCATAGTATTTTCCATGCTCCCATGTCCTTTTTTGATACGACACCAATTGGTTGGATCTTGAACAGGGCATCAATAGACCAAAGCGTGTCGGATTTAGAAATTGCAATGAGATTAGGTTGGGTTTCCTTTTTAGTAATACAGCTCTTGGGGACCATGACAGTCATGTCACAAGCAGCATGGTAGGTATTTTTTATATTTGTACCTGTGACTGCTATCTACATATGGTATCAACAATACTACATACCCACTTCTAGGGAACTTGCTCGCTTGGTGGGAATCTGAAGAGCCCCAATACTTTATCATTTTGCTGAATCACTTTCTAGGGTTTCCATAGTGCGAGATTTTAACTAGGAATTGCGATTCATAAACACAAATCTATCTCTAATTGATGATCATTTGAGACCATGGTTTTATAATATATCTGCCATAGAGTGGCTTAGCTTCAGATTAAATATTCTATCAAATTTTGTATTTGCCTTCTCCTTAGTGGTGGTCGTGAGCTTGCCCGAAGGTGTGATTGACCCAAGCATTGCTGGGTTAGCAGTAACATATGGATTAAATCTTAATGTCTTACTAGCAACAATTATATGGAATCTATGCAATGCTGAGAATAAAATGATTTCGGTAGAAAGGACAATACAATATTCACATATCCCAAGTGAAGCTCCAATGGTAATAGAAGATTCCAGACCACCTCATGAATGGCCACCTGAAGGAACAATATGCCTTGACAACTTGCAGGTCTGCTATGCCAAGCACTTACCATTTGTCTTGAGAAATCTTACATTAACATTCCTGGGAAGACAAAAGGTTGGAGTTGTTGGGCGCAGGGGAAGTGGCAAAACTACTCTCATTCAAGCTCTCTTTAAGCTTATAGAACCAACAGAAGGAAAGATTATTATCGATGGCATGGATATCGACTCAATAGGTCTACATGACCTTAGATCCAAATTGAACATCATCCCTCAAGAGCCAACAATGTTTGAAGGAACAATGCGAGTTAATCTTGATCCACTTGAAGAATACTCAGATCTCGATATCTGGTAGGCTTTAGATAAATGTCAGCTGGGGAACATAATACGGGAAAAGGAAGGAAAACTAAATTCAATAGTTTTTGAAAATGGGGAAAACTGGAGTGTTGGCCAACGACAGCTGGTATGCCTCGGATGATCCCTGCTCAAACGAAGTCGCATCCTAGTGCTTGACAAAGCTATAGCCTCTATGGACACTGCAGCCGATGGTGTTATACAACGTATAATTCATTCAGAGTTTGCATATTGCACTGTTATCACCGTGGCTCGCAGAATCCTTTCTATAGTTGATAGTGATCTGGTTCTTGTACTTAGCAAAGGAAGAATTCTTGAATATGAAAGTCTATTGAAGTTGTTGGAGAACAAAATCTCGGCCTTTTCGAAGCTCATTTAGGAGTATTCTGTGAGATCAGGCAGTGCCTCTAACTTGGCAGCATTAAACCACAATTAGATGTCGATTCTATCTTGATATATGGCTTGTAAAAGCATTCCGAGGATGAAATTTAGATGGTCGCGGGAAAATATTCCAGCAAACCCTGGTTTAGAAACTATAGCATAACGAGGCAGAGGAACTTAAACTGAAGATGAAAGAATTAGAAAAGGAAATTATGCTATTGCAATCGCAATGACACCCGGCATTAAAATCAAATCATACAAAGGTACATCCAAATGCACGAAAGGAGAATATTGAAAGGCCACACAAATGATGAGTCTTGCCCAGTTAGGAAATGATTAGTGACGGTTCAAGAAGATGACAACGCATCTGGTAGTCGCAGAGTCTGGAGAAGGTGAACCATTTCATATCTCCCGGAACACAAGAGATTTGTTTTAGATTTTTTCTTTTAAAAGACTGATTGATNGGGGGGGGGGGCGAGTTGGGGGAAAAACCTCTTGTGAAGAGGGGTTCCTTTGTATGCTGAGTTATTTTGTAAGCCAAGAATGGATTAATACAAAAGACATATTTACTTGAGACAGTGAGATTCATCACGGTCGATTCTTTCAGTATGTTTTCCCTGTTGTCATTATCATATTGTTTATCTCTTCCTCTTTCAGCTGTGTTAAATTTCTTTGGAATTCATTTTATATGCTCCTTACCCACAGTTGATATATATGTGTTGCATTCTATGGTGACTGGTCAGAATTCGTTTGAGATAAGCACTCTGCATCTAGTTATCAACCTTCTGTTTTTTCTTCCTCTAAAGTTGTAGTGAAAATTCATCCTTGATAGATGCTTTCACTTTGATGGCCTTTCCTTTTCTTTTTCTGCTACCGCATCATGATTATCAATCGCTAAAAGATAGACTTACTTTTCCTCATTTTGAGCAAGTTATACAATCACTGCTATTATCTCCTTTCTTCGGTTTTCACTTGACTCCATGCCCAATGGACTGTTTCTTTGGTCCAACCCCCAAACTTTAAAAATTCAAAACCATAATTTACCCATAAATCTGCCCACCATTTCACGCTTACTGAAGATCATATTGTGACATTATTCGAGAGATCCCTCTCAGGTTGGGAGGGGCAGCTTTCAATCCAAAGTGGTTCGAGGTTGCCTCAGGATTGATTTGCATGCAACCCATTTCAGTTCCGAGTGTCAACATAATCTATCCACTATTTTAGGATCAATGTAACAATGACTTGCTCTTGAATCAAATAAAATAACAACATGTTGATTAATGATCTTTCCTTACACCTCGATCATATTGGATTGGTACTCTACTTGTCGATCATCTAAGGCTACATATATTCTTCCTGTGTCTTCTACTTTTGTAGCCTCTTGGATGTTGTGCATGGTATTCACTTTTTCTTTTATGTGAGGTAAATCCTTGTACAAGTGATCTTCTTTGCATCCCCAACATTGGATTGGTGGTCTTCCCCTTTTTCCCAAGGAGTCTTCTCTCTTGGATTCATCCTTATAATACTGGTCTAACTGATTTTTATTTAATCTATTTATGTTGAAAGGAGGTTTGAATCCTTTCTTTCTCTAATAAGACTTCTATTTCTTCTTATCCTTCCAAGTTTTCTGCAAATACTCTCTTCTCTTTCCTTGCTTATATAGGTACTTATCCTTCCTAATGGTCTCATTCAAATTCTAGGGCTCATCATATTGAATCTTTTTTTTTATAAAATGAAGGTAGTCCATTAAAAAACCTCTGTATTTTCACCTTCTCATATTTTATAAACCCCACATACTTTCGCAGCCCCAATAAATTATTTTCATACTCTACCATGGTCATGCTTCCCAGCCTGAGTTCAAAGAACTCTCGCATTTTATTGTCATAGAAGTGCTCTAAAAGGTACTCCTTCTGAAAATATTTTTTGAATTTCTTCCAAGTGATATTACTCTCATTAATGTCCTCAACTTGCTTGAGTTGATCCCACCGGATAACAACTTTTCCATGTAGATGGTAAGTGGAAATTATGGCTTCTAGTTTTGATGAGTAGTTATGCAATTGAAAATACCTTCTGAGTCCAAGAAACCATGCTTCGACATCATCTTCCCTTTCTCTTTCACCATCAAAGGATGGTGGCTTACGCTTCCTCAACTCTCCTTGAAAACTATCCAATTCATGTCTTCTTCTTTTGGTACCTAACATGAAACACCTATGGACTACTTATGGAATCTTCAGATGCATAAAATTTCCTTGTTGAGTAAGTAGATGAGTGATTTCTATGATTTCTGTTAGCACCTCTTGAATAACCAACTCCTCTATTGTTATCTCTTCTTTCATGATATATTCGCTCTTCCTCCTATTTTGAGTTTGATCTATTCTCTTTTTGCCTCTGTAATTGATTTAATATTTTCATCACTTGAGAATTCATTTGATTTTTTTCTCACTCATTGTCTTCTATTTTCAGGGTTCTCACAGTTTATAATAAGTTTTCTTGCTCCCCTTTTCCCTTGTGTCCATTTGATTCTGTCTTTGCATTACCAACACTGAAATTTTGACCTTTGGTCTCTTTATCATGGTTTTAAGCTCCCTCTCCTTCTTGCATTTCTTGAACATGAACTCTTAGACTGAACTAATATGTTTATACCCCTTAATTATGCAAAATGTGCAAGCAACCATTTTTTTAATAATTATGCATATTAAAAAAAAATCCAACAATCCTAAAGGTCCTTTTTCTTCTCAATTCATGAAGGAATATATTATCATTCTCCAAATTATAACAATCCAATGTTATTATCCTCTTAATCATATTTCTAATGACTATACTCTTGCCCCAATATGATATCTAAGTTGAAAGTTATGGCTTCTTGAAAAAGTCACTTTCACCCCCTTTTTTTTGTTTTGCAACATGATCTTGTCGAATTATTCCACAACCCCTTTAAATTGGTACATAATTCAAATTCTACACAGGAAATTCCTTCAATCCACTTTCATTGTGACCATGTCACCAAACCATGGGCTTATCCACTCTAGTGATGTTCCTTCAATGATTTTCCCTTATTCTTCTACACAGGAGCTTGTTCACAAATGTCTAAGCGATTGGTTACTTCTAGGCCCATCAAGCCTCAACCCATTGACCTTATCATGAGACCAACATTGGAACCAAGTCCTATGGACTTCGTCCTTCGACTATTCTCCCATTTCAATCTTCCAACTCTCATGGAGTAAACCTCACTGAACACTTATATTAACTCCACTGGTATATCGAACGATTGAGATTTAATCTCTGGTCGACTAGACGATCTCGGATCATCTGGAGGCTTCACCAAGATTGATGGTCACGACTTAATATGACATTGATATGGATGGACTTATTCAATTAGAGACTTTATCACTTAGGGAATCCAGAGCATTACAAATCTGAAGTCAATCAACTCCCCTGGAGTGACACCCACCAAAGCTCTTACCCTATCCTTCCACTATTAAATCAGACTGTCACAAGAACCCTTGGAGGGTCTTAGATCAATGGACCACATGAATTCACAACTTCGGCCTTTGACACTTTCATTGGTAGATATTTTGGACATTCCCGGAGGCCATAATATTGTATATGACATGGGATGTTGATGTCACCTATGGTGAAGTGGACCCGTGGTATGTGTGAGACATTTCACTAAAAAATGAACAAGTTGGGGTCCAAAAGGTATTGAATCCAGGTAACGCATGTCCCCACATGACACCCCTTCCATGTGCCATAATACATTTCATCATCCAAGTGGATGGTCCACATTTCTCTACCCCAGATCTAACAACCTGCATTACTCATGAATTCTTTCCTTGATCTAACAATCGATGGGATTTAAGGACTTCGGGCCTCTAGGACTCCAGTTTAAAAATCTCAAGTTGTTCAACTTTCCTTGGAGTTACACCTGCCAAAGTAGTCATAAAGTGGTGATGAACACTGACCATCGATTAACACCTTTGCTTACTCTATCCTTCTACCATTTCTATATCTGACGACCAACATTATTCCTGAAGTCCTTCCCTCGATCTAACGGTCAATGAGAATTCGAGACTTCAGCGCTCTGGGACTCTAGGTTATAGAAGTTCTAAAATGGTTCAATTCTCCTGGAGTTAAACTTCCTAAAGTGGCTAATGCCGGATGACCCTGACCAACGAATGATATTTTACCTAAGCCTCCTATCATATCGAACAACCGACAGGACTTCACGACTTCAACCTTTTTTATGCTTCTTCCTTGTCTCCCACAATCACCAAAGTAATGAAGTTTTGGAGTCTCCATCTCCTACTTTTCTTTGATCGACGTCTCATGATCGACCAACTTGGTCTAACGGTTGGGACTAAATCCCACCTAGCCCCTGGTTTCACCTCTAACCGACGGTTCTTGTTTACCTGGTTCTCGATATAACAATCCAGAAAAGGTTGAAGTTCACGAAGATTCTAGAAGGGAATATTCTAGAATATGAGGTGGCATCCATATGGTTCGGATCCTACTCGCTTCTCTGATTTGGTGGGATCATCCTAATCTCTTTAACCATCTCTCTTTCTCCTATATAATGATGGATTTCTCATGGAAAAGGTTAAGCAAAGAATTAATGAAGGAATAGGCTGAGAATTGTGTGAGGGATTCTGTTTCAATTGATGCTTGAGGTCTTCATCTATCCATCAAGTTATTGTGGATACTTTTCATGCAAGTTTGGAGCAAGTGTGTGTGTTGGAGGAAAGGGCCACCAAAAGGGGACCTTGCAACATCAAGGTTGTTTGGTTATATCTTCCACTTTTACTAAATATAATACAGTGGCATGTTTCTTTCCATAAAATCATTCTCATTTTATTACATGACTGCTTGATCATTTGTATAAGTTTTCATTGAATATACTATTGTTGCTTTCACTTTGGTTGGTTTGTGTCATTGCAAGATCAATAGCGCAAGAGCACCGGAGCGGAGCAGGGACAACAAAAACATAAGGAAGTGATATTCAAAGGTATGTCATTCATCTCTTATATGATAGTAAATTCAATGATTAGAGCTTAGAGAAGCACCATGTCCAGTATCATTTTGTTCTATATCTAGGTGGATCTAGGGAGATCAGTTTATGTTTGCATTCACCGATTTATCCAATAACAATAGGCCAAGTATATTAAATGATAACTTCAAGAATAAACTTACAATCTTCAGATGATGTTGCAGTAGCCTCTCCAATTCCTCCTCATCCAACACTTACTCGAAAGATCCACAATCAAAATAACAATGCTTTGCTGATTTTTTCCTCCTTGTTTACCATGGGAATGCCTTCATTTATAGGCTTTGAGAGGCTCAACTACCTTGGGTATATTTGGAATTATTTGAGGATATGGCTCCAATAGTTGTTGTTATCACTGAAATTTTGTCCGCACATGGCGACAAGAACTCAACATCGTCAAACAGTAATGAAGTCATTCATGGCACTGAATTAATTTCACAGCATTCCAATACAAAGTAACCAAAAAATGAAGGGCACTTTACAGAAGTTTGGTGCACACACACATGCGTAGAACAGGAATGTACCATGCGCGCATACGCACACGATGTGCGGCTTTTGGCGCAAAAACCCGCGCACCTGCTAAACGACGCATTTATTGAATTGGTCGGCCTCCCAACCACTTATGGATCAACTCCCAAGCTGATTTGACCATCAAATATGAGATGAATCCGCATGGTAGGCTAGTCAAAGACCTAATGAATCCCTAAAGAGCCCCTTTTCACACTTCAAAGGAGTTACATAATCACCCAATGCAATGCTATAAAAAGCCATGAAGAAACATCATTTTCTCAAGGAATTTCATGTAATGTTATGCTGCCTAGATTGTTTTAAGGACTCACTCCTTGACAATAACACATTGGCACCATTTCATTGAGCTATCCACCTCTCCATTGAGTGGATGTGCTTGGGATTTCTTTCACTATCATTTTCATTTTTATTATTGTAAAGAGAGCAAGTTTGTGAGGGCCCAAGAGCCTTCCTTTGGAGGAAGAAGGGACTCATATTCCCCTTTCTTCATTGTGCTTTGATTTCATCAATTGATCAGCCTAAAAACATTGGTGATATTGGTCTTCTTATGTTTTTTATCTCTATACCCATATGCTTATGATTTTAGTTTGCATTAGTTTAATTCTTGCTTATAGTTTTGTTTTTCTTTCTCTAACTCTTTCCTCTACAACTGTCATGCTCAGCAAGACCCAACTGGGCATGTAAGCACCCTTGATTTGCTCACCAAGTCGACGAAAAGGGTGCAAACAGATTGGC
>ML782870.1:326345-351590 GCA_009831015.1 Picea engelmannii | reverse complement strand
CTTCCTTTGGAGGAAGAAGGGACTCATAGTCCCCTTTCTTCATTGTGCTTTGATTTCATCAATTGATCAGCCTAAAAACATTGGTGATATTGGTCTTCTTGTGTTTTTTATCTCTATACCCATATGCTTATGATTTTAGTTTGCATTAGTTTAATTCTTACTTATAGTTTTGTTTTTCTTTCTCTAACTCTTTCCTCTACAACTTTCATGCTCAACAAGACCCAACTGGGCATGTAAGCACCCTTGATTTTCTCACCAAGTCGACGAAAAGGGTGCAAAGAGTTGTGATATCTTTCTTAGATGTAGCCCTGGAGTTATATTCGAGTCATGGAGTTAGAAGGGGTACATATGCCCAAGTGTTTCATCTTGGGCTGCCCCAATTATTTTTTTGAAGAAAAAGGATGGAACTTTGAGGTTTTGTATTAAGTTCAAACAATTGAATAAGGTTACTGTAAATAACAAGCATCATTTTCCAAGGATCGATGATATTTTTTATCAGCTACAAGGAGCAAGGATATTTTCCAAGATTAACCCGAGGTCAGGTTACCATCAGGTGAGATTCAAAGAAGAATTTACTAAGAAGAAAACCTTTCAGATGAGGTATGATCATTATGAGTTTGTAGTGGTGTCATTTGGGTTGATGAATGTGCCAACTAATTTTATGTGTATGATTAATGGAGTGTAGAAAGATTACATGGAATTTTTTTATATTGTTTTCTTGGATGATATTATTATCTACTCCAAGAAATAGGAGGAACATGAGAACCATTTAAGAATGGTTCTATAGGTGTTGAGAGCACACTAACTGTATGCAAAGTTTAGCAAGCAAACTTTCTATCAGAGGAAAATCCACTATTTAGTCAACATTGTCTCAGAGTGTTATGATCCAATGCCTTAAAAATGATAAAAAGTCCACTTCGAGGGGGAAACCTCCTATTACAATATATCAAATTCAAAATAAAATAAGAGATGTGATAAGATGATCCTAAGACCAAGTCTCCTTGTTGTATATATAAGAGATAAAGGGTAAAATTATAATGAAAGGGTGCAATGAAGGGTTCTAGCCGACATACAAATATAACACTAGAAATGTAATAATTCAATATCTATGGCTTAATAAGGGGTTTTATACATAACATGGGGATTTGTCTAGGGTTTAACATTTCCCTCCCCTTTAAACAAAAATTGTCCTCAACACTTGACAACAATGGTTGTGTCTGCATGAAGAAATCATCTTCCCATGTCCCCTCTTCCACTGGTAGGTTATTCCATTTGACAAGGTACTCAGTAATTCCTCAATTTCACAACATTTTAATCCCTATTTCAAGTGTTGTTTTTGGTTCTAGTATGATTTTCCCTTCTCTATTAATCTCTAATTGTTACACATGATTTTGGTCACTCTGGTGATGTCTCTACAAGTGATGTATTCAAGCTCCCACAAGGAATTTTTGCCTGAGAAAAGTGACTGTTGTCTTCTTCCAAAAAACACATTTTTAAGATGACTTCTCAGGCTGCCTATGTTATAGGGTGAGAAAATCCTTGATTCTTGTAGGCAACCCATACTTAGGGCACGAACTGTTCATAGTTTGATCTATGGGTAGGATGCGAACCTGTTTTTAAGCTTGAAAAGGATAAGAGGTCATGAAGGTTCTAGAAGGGGATCTTCTAGAAAATGAGTTGGCATTCGCATGGTTGGCATTATACTGACTTCTCTGATTTGGTGGGATCATCCTCATCCATTTAACCATCTCTTCCTCTCCTATATATTGAAAGGTTTCTCATGGAAAATTTTAAGCAAGATTGAATGAAGAATTGATGAGAGAATTGTGTGAAGAACTCTATTTGGACAGAAGCTTGAGGACCCTATTTGGTCTACCAAGTTGTATTGGATCTTCTTCATGCAAATGTAGAGCAAGTGTGTGTGATGGAACCAAGGGTCACTGAAAGGAAGCTTGTGACATCAAGGTGATTCGATTGTATCTTCTACTTTCATTTAATATAATACAGTGGCATGCCCCTTTCCCATAAAATAACTCTTATTTTATTGCATAACTCCTTGATCATATGCATAGGTTGACATTGAATATACTTTGCTATCTTCACTTTGGTTGGTTTGTGTTGTCTTGGACTTGATTTCACAAGAGCACCAGAGCGAAGTGGGAGAAACAGATACCTAAGGAAGCGATATAAAGGTATGTCACTCATTCCTTCTTATTAGTAGATTCAATGACTACAACTTAGGGAAAGAGTCATGTCCTGTCTTGTTTTGTTCTAGATTCGGGTGGATCTAGGGAGATCTGTTAGTGTCCGCACCTAACGATTTATTCGATAACAAAATTGGTGACTCCACTGGGGATACAACCCATTTTGGTGGTTTTTTATTGGCCATTTTCTCTTGACCTACCATTTTTCATTCCCAATCAATCTCTGGGTCTTGAGGAGATCCTCACAAACTCCCTGGATCTAGAAGTTCCCTCTGAAGCTCTGTCGTTTTTCCAAAATTTTCTTGATTACAAACCTTCGCTCACTACACCCTTCTGTAGCCTACAAGAATCACTAAAGTTCACACCCTAGTGTTCAGTTCAATGCGAAATTCTCCCAGTCTCCCTATGTCTAGCCTGGAAGAATCCTTAATTCTTGCACTGTACCCCACTGCCAGCCTATGAACTCACTTGTAAAATTTTTGGATTAAGTCTTTTGTGTCCTCAAATGCCCATATTTGTTTGTGTGTCTAGGAAGAACTTCTCTGGCCAGTGATTGAATGTTTCTTGACTTCAAATCTCGAGAATGATTAGTTTTTGGAAATCGAAAGCTCTTCTTGATCATTTTTTCTCAATGTTTACCTCTTGACCTTTTCTTAACAAGGTTATAATCTCCGATTTTGAAATCCAAGTGGTTGTTTGGTCGTGGGCCTTTGATTGGATTAAAAATTTGAGATTAATTATCCTTTTCGATTGCTTATTACTTGGAAAATTGTTACCCATGTGCATTTGAAGAGACTGGTCTTGTCAGTTTGTTATTTTTATCTTCATTGAAAGATCGATTTAGGTGTTTGTTGTGTATTTCTTTTTCATTGGTTGCTTGTTTTTTCTTAGTTCCATCCCTGTTGTTTGGTTTCTAATAAAAAATTAAAGACATTTTCTTTTTTAAGCACCCTTGTATTCGGAAAATATTGGCATTCAAGTATTGAAAGACAATGAATAGGGAATTTGCATTGTTCAAGATTGTTTGATATTATATTTCAGAGAAGATCATACATCATAGTTCACATTGTTCCAGAAAACTCCTCTTTCCCTCCTGTAAATAAGATTCATCGAACAAAAAAATTCTATCATTCATCCTTATTTACGCATAGTTGGGTCAGAGTCCCACACAACATCGGTTTCATTTCCTCCTCCTTTTTACGTAACAACAACGTTTAATAATATTGCGCAACTTTAAAATTCAACTAGTATTTTTTTCTAGGGCTCTTTTACACCAACATTAGCTAGGATAGAGCTTTGGAATAGGCAGCGAGGCACACTCTCCAAAGCACCAAACACACAATAGCATCCTGTGATAAGGAGTGTCAAATTCCATTTGCTTTATTTTGTCCTTGGAAGCCCTTCTCACACAAGGGTCAAACCTGAGGTTGCATCGAGATTGATAGAGTTACTCACCTTGCTTTGTTGATATTGGTGTAGAGATTGCATGTATTACGGGGGTCACTTGAAGGTATACCCATAATGATGAGTGGAAGCCTCTCAAGATGATTTTGGGCTAGATACCATGCTTTTGTGTGTGGATAAGACCGTTGACTGTTCCCCTAGGCATCATTATTGTTGGTGGTAACCTTAGTATCCTATCTTCTTAGGGTCTTACACAAGGTGACTGTGAAGGGGTAAGTCTTCACGGTACCTAGAATCGACGTTGGCAAGACTAACTTAGACTCCTTAGAGGGTATACCCATGATTATGTGTGGGAGCTTGCACCAGCGCATAAGTCCGTTAAGCAGGTTGTCAACGTAACTTTTCCACCCTAGCCCAACCCCTTCTTGTCTCATCGTCGTGATGTTGGATTTCATCACCAACTAGTAACTTCGGAATTGGAAGGTCTTGTTTGCTTGGTTTTGCTTCCTACATTTTACTAGCGCATGTTGTTTGTTTACCCAAGTTGGCCATAGAATTTCTTTCATAAGATTCTAACTCCACGCCATTCACATAGAATGAAAGGCCTACCCCCAGAAGATTTGGAAGGTTCTCAACCCTTGCCTACCAACTCACCAGAGGGATCTCCTCAATAGAGTGAAGTCCAAGACGTTTCCACTCCACAAGTGGAAAGGACTAACTCTCTAGAATGGTTTTGAATTACCAATTCTCGAGAGGACTTTCGACTTCCTCCTGACTCTGAGAGACGTATTGTTCGAGTGAATTATTCCGGAGAAATAGTTGTTCAATATTATGGATTACCAACCGGACCTTTCATAGGACCTGAGGGTCAAGATCCTTTTTGGACTACTGGCATTTTTAGATGGGATCTCTTTGGCTTAGGAGCAGGTGTTGATATCACTATCACACCTGAGCTACCTGAAAAAATTAATCCAAACGCAATACCTTTTCCTACTGCATATTATTTTCCTAGTACATAAACTCCGCCAGCTGACCACATCTTGACTATCCCCCTACAAATGGTCCATTACACAATGGCCCCGATACTACAATTCCCCGCACCAGGACTACATCGACTAGCCAAGCTCCCATTGGCACGCTGCTTTCTCCTAGTTTCACCCCAATTCTTCTGCCCGTATATCATGCGTTGAATGCTTCTATTCCCACTCCTACACAAATCACATCTGGGACTCCTGGAATTTCCACTCCTTCTGGGCACCATCTTGTTCCCGGTTTCATTCCTACACTTCCTCCACCCCCTTTCAGAGGACCTCTTCCATCCTCTATCGGAGGCACTGATCCTAGTGGCACCATCCTATCTTTCACACCTAATTACCAGGTTCCTGTTGGTGGACAATTTGACCAAGGAGACCAAACCCAATCCCCTTTTGTAGGACAAATCCCAATTGGGATGCAACTCCCAATTGGAGGGCAACCCACACCTACCCCACCCTATGGAAAAAACATACCTCTATCCTTGGCCTAGTATTGGAATTATCTTATTCAACATAATCTTCACTCGATTGGGGGGAAACAACCTCAAGCTAGTTCCAACATACCCCCTAGTACAGGCCAACCCTATCCAGGTACGTCTAATCCTATTTGGGGCTCAAATGCTCCACCCCACGCCCCTGTTCAAGGGTACAACCCTATGAATTACTTTCCTCCACACCAACAACCGAATCTTCCTGGATCTTCGCATTATATGAAAACTTCTTATGGTCCCACTAGTCTATCGACAGGAATCCCTCCCCAAAGTCACCAGTACCCACATGTGAATAGACAATTACCCTTATTAGCCACCCTGGACCTCCTAGATCTGTCGAGAATTTTAAATGATCTGATCCATCACTCTCCTCAATGGCCCGCCATACCGGCCAAACTACCATCCGACATCCCCAAATTCGATGGTAAACAAAGAGAGGACCCAATCAATTATGTAATGACTTTTCACCTTTGGTTCTCATCCAACTCCTTGATGGATGACTCTATTTTTTTATGCCTTTTTCAGTGAACCCTCATAGGTTTCGCCACGAAGTGGTATATAGAATTACCACGAGGCTTCTTCATCTACTTCAACACCTTTGTTATGGCTTTCCTCACCCACTACCAGTTACCGATCCGCTACGAAACAGGAACCAAAATTTTGAGTTTTTTGAAACAAACCAAAGGCACTCATATTTCTGATCACATTCATGAGTGGTGACGGAGATGACGTCTCATCAAACTCGAACTTCCCGATCAGTTGCCGGTAGAGTGGTTCACAAAATAATTCATGAACAACATCGCTCGTGACATCGCCATGGGTGGAGTTTTCACAGAAGAACAGAAGATTAGTCATGCTCAATACCTCGACCTCATTTACTTCCAAACAGGTACTCTTTATGAATTACTCCCTGACACACCTCATCTTTCTACTTCTGCTACTTCAACTACTCCTGCTTCTTCTCATGCAGTCGACGGTGTGATTGGCACTTTCCATGCCCAACCTCATTCCATCCAAACC
The DNA here is from genome assembly GCA_009831015.1 of Picea engelmannii. Lineage (NCBI taxonomy): Eukaryota > Viridiplantae > Streptophyta > Pinopsida > Pinales > Pinaceae > Picea > Picea engelmannii. The sequence continues at coordinate 345,437 of ML782870.1, read as the reverse complement.
TATAGCAACAACCCCAAATCCATTTCTTCTAATGTTCAAAATGCTCCCTCTCCTACCCCTCCCACTGACAAGACTTATGAGGTAAACTTTGTTCAATCTACCCCCACTAGAAAAAATAAATCCAAAAAAGGAAAGGGTAAGAACAAGGAGGATAAAAATAATCCGCAAACTGAGAAAACCAAAACACCACCTGTTGACGATAAAGATAAGTGCAAACCCCGATACCCTTGTCTTACCTGTGGTGATGATCACTACACTAAGGATTGTCCAAGATGAGCTAAGGTTACTAAGTTCCTTCAAGGGACCCCGAAACCCCACACTCTGGTCGTATTGTCACAACCCTTCCCTTCTCAACAACAGGCCCAATTGGTCAATCATGACCAACCTTCCCCCTCCAATACATCCTATGTATTAATGTTTATAGGTGATTCAAAGAAAAATTACATCACACTTACCACTCGAGCCAAAGATTATTCTTCCTCCAAAGAGAAGGTTGATGTAGTACCTCCTTCGTTGGTCCAACCATCTCTGATGACTCCACCTACCAATGTTCCTCTTCATATCGAACGACCAAGCCTAGATACAATCCTTCACCCTCCTCCAAAGGGTGTTGTTCAAAAATCGACTTTCAATCCTCATGCATGTGCGGCCCAAAACTACAGTATTGTCAAAGATCTGGCCCAAGCACCATCTGTGATGTCAACCCTCGAATTCCTTCAGAGTTGTCCTATACAACGGAAGGCACTGTTGAAATATATTGGTGGAATCGACCCTACGGATATAAATTTAATAATTTTTGACTTGGAAGATAACATTCCAAGGTTACCCCCTTAACTTGCATTCCAAATACAAGTTATTGTCTCTGACAAAAACATTTATAGAAAAGTTATCGATGAGGGTGCCTCGACGTGTGTCATGTCTATTAACTGCTAGAAAGCCATCAACTCTCCTCCTTTGATTGAATCCCACAACATGCTCAAAGCCTTCAATGGCTCTAGTTTTAAGCCTTACGGTGTCCTCCCTACATTGCCTATTACATTAGAAGGAAAAACAGTCAACATTGAAGTGGAGGTCTTTGACGCTCCTCTCAATTACAACCTTCTACTTGGTCGTAGCTGGATCGATTCCATGCATGCAATTGTGTCCACTCTTTTCCATGTCATATGTTTTCCACATCAAGGAAAAGTAGTTACCGTAGACCAATTGGCCTTCTTTCACTCCGATGCATGTACTGACAATGTACCATTCATTGCAAAACCCCCCTAGATATAAGAACGTCGGTGTGGGTCTTCTTAAATATTCCTCATTGATGGGTACTTTCCCCATCCCACCACTCGACGTTCCACATCTATTTTTCGCCTCGATCAACATGATCTCCACCTCTGTTCACAAAACCCTTGCGTCTTACGACCCATGGACGATACCCAACCTCGACGATCATCTTCGATATGGCAATGAAATTCCTTTGAGTCTGGACAAATCCTCTTATCAAGCCATTCAATCGATTTATCTCCAGATCCGTTCCGCGTAATTTTTCCCATAGAAGATATTATTATGTTTGTTATGTTCATGGAAGAAACCACTTGGGACAATGGACATCATCATTCCATCCTCTTCCTGGAACGACACACCATCGAGGGTTACCAATGGATATCGACCTCGTCGACCGTGGTTGTCATTTCTACTATTCTCGAGTCTACACACGATCTGTTCTATGAAGGGAACTTAAGTAACATCTCACCCACCCTCCCCCTCGACATATCCATAAAACCTGGAATTGTAAAAAATGTGCATATCAGAGCTTCGTGTTCCCATGACGAAGTGGTCACGTACAAGTCTCTATTCCAATAATTTTGTGACGTCTTCGCATGGAGCTATGAAGAAATGCCGAGTATTGATCTTGACATTGTCGCACATGAAATTAAGACATACCTGGGTGCTAAACCCATCCGGCAATGACTTCATCCGGTCCACCCATGTAAAGCAACCTCTATCAAGTTGGAAGTTGAGAAAATTCTTAAGGATGGCTTCATTTACCCGGTGGCTCTAACTGACTAGGTTTCCAATCTTGTTCTAATTGACAAGAAACAAGGCACAATCTGCATGTGCATTGATTATAGGGACATCAACAAAGCTTGTCCTAAAGACAACTTTCCTACCCCCTTCATTGACCAGATCATCGATGATTGTGCCGGAAGTGAAATCTTCTCTTTGATGGATGGTTTCTATGGATATAATCAAATCAATATTGTGCTCATGGACCAACACAAAACCGCTTTTATTTGTCCTTGGGGCACTTTTTCCTATCGGAAACTTCCATTCGGTTTAAAGAATGTCGGTGCAACTTTTCAATGTGCTATGTCTTACGCCTTTCATGACATAAAGCACATTGTGCAACCATATCTCTATGACTTACCCTCTCATTCCATGTTCCATGTAGATCATCCAATACACCTCCGTGCCATTTTCCTTCGATGTCTATTTTACCATATACGCTTGAATCCCCACAAATGTGTTTTCTGCGTAGAATCCGACCGTCTTCTGGGATTTATTGTTTCATGTCAAGGGATCAAGGTAGATGCTTTGAAGGTCGAGGTGATTCTCAATATCCCTCCTCCTTCCTCACTTCTCTAGTTACAAAGTTTGCAAGGGAAGGAAAACTTTCTCCGTCGTTTCATCCCAAACTATGCTGAGCTAACTCTTGGATTTATGTGACTGCTCAAGAAAGGTTCTGAGTTTGTATGGGATACCACTACCAACAAAGCTTTCAAAGTTTTGAAACTGTCTTTAACACGTACCCCATTACTCTTCCCACCTGAATACAATCGGGATTATTTCCTTTACCTCACAGCCTCAGACTATACCATCGCTATGGTTCTCGTCCAGGAGGATGATTCTCATGATGAACATGTCATCTATTACTTGAGTCAGAGTCTCACAACTACCAAAACCAAGTATTTACATGTTGAAAAACTGGCTTTGGCAGCCTTCCAGGCTGTTCAACGTTTCTAGCACTATATCCTTTCTCGCAAGACTACGGTAATTTCTAACTGCAACCCTGTGCAACACATTCTTACACGCCAATTGCTAGGGGGAAAATACTCCAAGTGGATCGTAATACTCCAGGAGTTTGACTTATAATTTGAATACACTAAGTCCAAGAAATCATTGGTGTTTACCGAGTTGATATGCGACCTTCCCTACTCTGAGATGGAAAATGTAACAGAAGATTCATTACCCGATGAATCCCTTTTCCTGATCAGTTCCTATGACCTTTGGTACAGAGATATCATCATATATCTCCATACCCAGACTTTATGGCCCAATGTTTCTAGCAGTAACCACCATCAAATACGCTACCAAGCTCGTCAGTATATTATCCTCGAGGATACTCTTTATCGTCATGGGATTGACTCCGTTTTTTGAAACTGCCTCACGTTTGACGAAGCCGAGAAAGCTTTGAATAGCTTCCATTATGGAGCCTATGGTGGTCACATGTCTGGGTATGATACTACACAGAAGATCTTATGGGCAAGGTATTTTTGGCCTTCTTTATTCAATGATTGTATAATTGTTGTCCAAAAATGCCATGCTTGCCAAACCTACAACACTAAAATATGATCTCACCCTGCTCCTCTACACCCCGTGGTCTCCATTAGTCCTTTTGTGAAATGGGGTATCGATTTCATGACATGTCACCCTCAATCAGATGGGGGGCATGGATACATTATTGTAGCTGTAGATTATTTTACGAAATGGTTCGAGGTGATGCCAACATTCGACAATACCGGAAGGACTGAAACACTATTTATATTCAATCACATCATTGCTTGGTTTGGTGTTCCTCAAGCTATCGTTACTGACCATGGTAGCCACTTTAGAAACTTCATGATGTCCAAACTCACTGAAAAGTTGGGTCTTTGCCATGAAAACTCAACACCCTATTATCCACAAGCCAACGACCAAGTTGAAGCAATAAACAAAATCCTCATTACCATGCTTCAACGAATGATAGGGATTCACAAAATGAGTTGGCACACGATGTTGTTTTTAGCATTGTGGGATTATTGGACATCTGTTAAGTCTGCTACCAGGTTTACACCATTCTAGTTAGTCTATGGTCTCGAATCCATCTTGCCGATTGAATGTGAGATACCCTTCCTAAAGATAGTTTTCAAACTTCTCCCAAACACTTCTGCCGAAGAAGAACGTCTGTTGTATCTCATGCAATTAGATGAAACTCATCGTGATGCCACCCTAGTTATAGAAGCCCAGAAGAAACGTGTCAAATACCAATACGACAAACATGTCAGGCCACACATTTTCTCCAAAGGTGATCTGGTTCTCCTTTACGAACAAGATCGGGATATGCTAGGAGCTGAAAAATTTGAAGCTATATGGCGAGGTCCTTATATCGTCAGGAGAGTTTTGGAGAAAGGAAATTACGAGTTGGTGGACTACGACGGTATCCCTTTGAGTGAACCTAGAAATGGGTTGTACTTAAAGAAGTACTATTCTTAAGATCACCTATGCATGAGTGCTTGTATTTTATTGTATCATAATTTTTGTGTGTCACTTTAGTATGTTTTTTCATTATTTGGTCTCTGCTCCTGACCACTTATCTTACATTGTGCTTGGTTTCCAGATGTCAGAGTCTTTTCTACCCCACATTGGCTTCGTCGATGGCTCTAGTCATAGTACTCGAAACCTTGCTTCTCTTGCATGGGCAATTTACGCACCTACAAATGAACTTATCAGTCTGCGAGGTGTGTGCCTTGGTCGTGCGACCAATAATATTGCGGAATATAGCACCGTCATCGAATTGTTGATTGATGTTATTTCACTCGATATATTCCACCTGGTTATACGACTTGATTCGCAGCTAGTAGTACTACAACTAAGTAATTTCTATGTTATTCGAAGTCCTACTTTATTACAGGTATATTTACAAATTCACCTCTTGGAATGTCATTTTGATTATATTGAATATCAACACATTCCTAGATGTCTAAATACATTGACTGATGCTTTAGCTAACTATGTGTTAGACAGACATTTGAGACATTTATAAACCAATCACACATTACATGTATAACACAACACAAAATAAGCCAGTAGAAGTCGTATATATGTATATAACGATCAAAAGTTTTTACAAAACGTTTATGTCCAAGGATAAAAATCTCAAAATATGAAGCTCATAGATTCTACAAAATAGCGTCACATATGACACTCACGATAACACACAACTACTCGCGCTACCCTACAGAGCAGTCGACTGAGAGACTCAGACATGCCCAGAGTATGGCGTTGATAACATCTCAAAATCTCCCTAATAGCAATGTCTGGGACATCCATAGTCAACCCCTCTAAGTTCTGTTCCACTACCTCATAGTCTTCGGCATCCCATCTCGCCACTAGAGCCACTTCTCCTTGCCTTTGAATGGGAGACATTCCTGGAGGTCGATATGGCCCCACATCTGTGTCATCAAAAATATTTCTTTTTTATTAGTCCTTGGATAACATAAAAACATTTCATATGATAAAAATTACAAAAACATTTAAAAATAACAAAATGTGTACTTCTTACCTAAGTCACCCCACTGAGCATCCTCAGGTAGGGCCAAACCCAGATCCCCTCAGAAATCCAAACCAGCATATGTGTAGTCGTCGATCATCAACATCTGGGGCCTCAACTAGTCAAATAATGAGTCATTATACTTGATTATGGGCCTTGCTACATGTCAAGCCATGAGGTTACACCACCTCAACATCCTCGGATCCTGTGGGGCCGGTAAACCCCAATCAACCTGTAGTCATAGCAGTGGAACCCTCTCGAGGAAGAATGACACCAAAAGTGATCCGTACCCAAACTTCTTCAAGTCACCCTTTCTGCACTTCGTCAATTGTCTCTTCATACTGCGGAGAACTGCATCCGACCAGTTGAAGACCCAAGGCTCTGTGCACTCTATGGCGTATTGGAAATAGCTTTAGAGAGCCATGTGCGGAGCCACATTCCAAGCCATGCATGAAATAGTAAACAATATGGTCCATAGGGTCAGATATTGGACCCCCCAAATATCAACCTTACCCTTTCTTCTCTCTACCGTGGGAACACAATATTAGTGACAATACTCGCTCATAGGGAGTCCTCCGCCTCTACCTCCAGTCAAAGTAGTATGGTATCCATGCTGTGACAAATCCATTAGAAAATAGATATCCTTGATATCTAGTGTTAGTGTATGGACTCCCACATGAAATAACTATTGATCCACGTCCCACATGTGGACCAGGTATTCCACCAACATGAGTTGGGCTCTCATGCCCGAAATCCTGAAAAATTTCAAGAGCCCACAGTCCCGGAGGGTAGCGATTGTACCTGGGTCATTACAAGTAATAGAATCATCCTCCTCATGTTATATTTCTCTCCATTCCAACATCGTGATGGTCAAACACCTGCAAAATATCCATGAGAGGGGAGTCAACAACTTGTTTTAAACTCTTGCATAATTTTTATTAAGAAAAACCAAACATTAAAATCCATGTTTCAGCCCTCGCAGGTGAGCCTTTTGCATAGTGTGAGATTCTCGCAGGTACCCTAAATCCCAGCTACAAGAATCTTATATTCTCATAGTTCCCGCAAGGCCCACATGCAAGAATGCTTGAGCGCATGGTCTGACCCTAAAATGGGCTTAAAACTCTAAAAATTGCCAATAAAAACCAAAAATAAACCATGGAAAAGTTGAAGGATCAAGAGCTTACCTCGTTGGTTGAAAGTGTTTGCTGAATGATCGCTTGTGCCTTTCACAATCGAGCAAAGAAATTTGGGGGGAAATGAGGTATGTTGGACAAGTTTATGGAAAAGTAACAATAAAATGGTAAAAAGTCCTTTTCACACATATTTATTCACTTTTTACCATTTCTTATTGGTTTTTTATATTATTTTTATTGCTTTGCTTATAAAACCTAATGCCCTAATAGCCTTGTGAGTGTGATGTTTCACAGATATAGCAAATTCGAAGTCCGAACGAGGGGGTACGGGTGTTTTTTCTTTTTTTCGCATATATGACTACTTTTTTAGGGCTTGTGTAGGAAAAACCTCGAGCTCGGTCTTCGTTCGTTCTTGCGCTTGAAAATATATGAGAACATAACCGAGTATAATTTTTCTCATCTTTTCGTACTCATCATGGTAACACGAAAATGACAAACGTAAGGGAGTATCCTTTAATCTCTTTTCATGCTCCGTAAAAACAAAAATATTGTCGAGCGATCTTGTTCTCTTCACGCTTGTTAAAGTATTTGAAGAAAACGTTCAATGGGTGATATTTTATCACTTTTTTGGTCTCGTCGAACTTATTTATGAAAAATGAACTAGGAGAGTTCTCTTTAAGTGTTTTTCAGACTCTCAAAACATGAAAAACTCCCGAGTTTTCTTTCTTTGGACTCGTAAAACAAACATCGAAAGGCCCGTATGGGACCGAACCACTCCTTCCTGGGGTTTTTTAAATATACTCTGAGGGAATCGTCCAAAGGATGAGCTTACATAGACAAGCATATGTTATCATCCTCAAGATTGTGTAAAAATAAATAGGTACTCGCAAGAAATGGTGGGGGAAATTTTGGGAAAGGGATGTGTTTTCATATTCATATTAATGACAGTAAGCATTGCTCTTGAACATGACACCCCCCTATTCGTCATTTGAATCTGGGTTGGAAAATCCATTTGTCTCTCGTTCGACTTGATACAAGGTTATATCTTGGGTCTTCTTTGAGTCAGTGTTGCCAAGTCCTTGGTCGTGTCGTTCATATGTTAAAGAGAAGTTCAAACGAGCCCTCTATTGAGTTGGCCATCTACAGTTGTCCATTCTTACCATGTTGGCCTTCCTTGTGTCCATTTCAACCCTTGTTCATACTTTGATTCACCCTCAAAATATGTTACTTGTTTCATGTCATTGATGGGGGATACATCAAGGCCCTCCTATGACGATTCTTGTTCCATTGACTCCAACTAATTATCCAGAAATAAGACTTAGAAATAATTTAGTACCTTGGAACTTGCATGCCTTAATGGCAGGTCTCTTTGCTTTCGACAGGGGTTTCACATCATTGATCCCTAATCGGGAGATTCCACCGAGTGATCAACTTTATCTTGTTCATTCGCATTCGTTCAGATTATACTTCGATGCCTTGGGAGTCATCAACATCAATGGTGATTTCCCTCACACTTGTTAACGGTTTTCATCAATGACCGGTAATCAAGTGGTTTTTACCATGTTCAACTTCAACACATTGAATCGCATGGCTAGATTCATACTTTCAGGTGACAGGATTGAAGACCCTGGGTCTCATATTTTTGATCCAAGCTACGATGGAGTATGTATGATTTGTATCAGCACATAGATTCACTTTGTATGTCACGTGGCTATGTCATTATTCAATTCCTCTCACATAGATCCATAGTGTATTCCTGGTGGCTATGTAGCATTTTATGACATGGATCCACGATGTATGATTGGTGGCCATGACCTACATTTATGATTCCATTCATTTGTGATCTGAGCATGGGAATTCCTACCTCAGAAATGGTATTATATTCTATAGATGCTTGGTTGTTTACAGGTTTCCGATTAGGTGTGCTCTTTGTTTTTGAAACACACACGCATTTTACAAAGTATTTTAGTTGTCTCAAGTTCCAGCCTCATAATTTGGGGGGCATTCTGTTACACATGATTTTGGTCACTCTGGTGATGTCTCTACAAGTGATGTATTCATGCTCCCACAAGGACTTTTTTCCTGAGAAAAGTGACCATTTTCTTCTTCCAAAAAACACATTTTTAAGATGAGTTCGTAGGTTTCCTATGTTATAGAGTGCGAAAATCCTTGATTCTCATAGGAAACCCATACTTAGGTTGAGAACTGTTCCCAGTCTGCTCTATGGGTAGGGTGTGAACCTATTTTTAAGCTTGAAAAGGAAAAGAGGTCACAAAGGTTCTAGACGTGGATCTTCTAGAAAATGAGTTGGCATTTGCATGGTTGGCATTCTACTGACTTCTCAGATTTGGTGGGATCATCCTCATCCATTTAACCATCTCTCCTTCTCCTATATATTGAAAGGTTTCTCATGGAAAAGGTTAAGCAAGATTGAATGAAGAATTGGTGAGAGAATTGTGTGAAGAACATTGTTTGGAGAGAAGCTTGAGGACCCTATTTGGTCTACCAAGTTGTATTGGATCTTCTTCATGCAAATGTAGAGAAAGTGTGTGTGTTGGAACCAAGGGTCATTGACAGGAAGCTTGCGACATCAAGGTGATCCGGTTGTATCTTCTACTTTCATTTAATATAATACAACGACATGTCCCTTTCCCATAAAATCACTCTTATTTTATTGCATAACTCCTTGATCATATGCATAGGTTGACATTGAATATACTTTGCTATATTCACTTTGGTTGGTTTGTGTTGTCTTGGACCTGATTTCACAAGAGCACCAGAGCGAAGCGGGAGAAACAGAGACCTAAGGAAGAGATATAAATGTATGTCACTCATTCCTTCTTATTAGTAGATTCAATGACTACAACTTAGGGAAAGAGTCGTGTCCTATCCTGTTTTTCTCTAGATCCAAGTAAATATAGGGAGATCTGTTAGTGTCTGCACCTACCGATTTATCCGATAAAGCTAATAAAATAGTTTGCACTAGGATATTGTCACTAATTATCTTCTTTAAGAAAGAAACATGTAAGATTGGATGTACACTTTCCGATCACAAATGAATAGCATGGGCGTGATCTTGAGTAGGTGGAATACCCTTAGGCATCTCTCCAAATACCATGGAATGATTGTTAATAACTTTTTGGAGATCCATTGGAGGAGAGGCTATAGATGTTTGAACATCTGGTGAGCACAATTGTGTAATTACACCATGGTGTCACTTTTTGAGTAATGTTTTCATGTTGTTAGAGCTTATCACATTAGATGGTTTCCCTTGGATACCTCTAAGCTTAATTTCACTTCCTTCTGAGGAAAATCTCAAGAAAAGATCTTGAAAATTAAGGGCCATTGTTCCCAATTATTATAACCATTAGACCTGTAATACAACATCAACACCACCCATTTTAATTGAAATCATGGCACTATCCAATAAATATTCCCCCATATTGAGCTTAATACTATGTCACTTTCCAAAAAAATTTATGTTACCTCCATCTGCAATCGTTACTTGAAACTCTGGTGTTGTATATACAAAGAAATTGAGATCTTTTGTTAATTTGTAATTGATGAAGTTATGGGAACTACCATAATCAATCAACATTGTTACATTTTTATTTTTTATATATCCTTATATCTTGAAGGTTTTTGGAGTATTGATGCCACCCCATGCATGACAAGATATCGTTGGAGTAGTCTCTTCTAGCTCTAGATCTTCTGATGGTTCTAATTCTTGATATTCTTCCTCTTCATTGTCTATGTAGAATACTTTCTTCTTTCTGAATTTATGTGCCTTACTATACTTGTTGTCACAATTGAATCATAGTCCATTTTATTGAATATCAAGAATAAATATTGAATAAATAACTAGTTACTACATGATATTTATTGAAGGTTTTTGTTAGGGACCTAAACTCCCTAACCCCTCACGTAGGTAGATTAATATATTTCCATGTAATAAAGGCCAATATTAATAAGGCCTAGAAATAAGGAAGAATAAGTCAAATGTAAGAAGACCTAATAGAAGCTTCCATTTATAGAAGGATCTTCCTCTAGATTGTTATTTTGGATAGATAGATTTAGTATAAATAGGAGTATATGGTATGAGAAGTTTTGTCTTGAGAATTATTGTAATAGAGTGTTGCTTTGTTGGAGGTTTCCCCTTCGAAGAGGCAAGTGAACATTGTTTCCTATCAATAAAGGTATTATTTTGGTGTTGTGGTTTCATCTATTTTGTTGTTCCATTGTTATTCTTTGCAATATTTTTGTTTCATGCTATTATAATAGATCTGGTACCTTACAAGTGGTATCAAAGCACTTTCCTTGGAAGAAAATTTTGGGTTATTTTTTTAGGGTAGAGATGTATTCTGACGTCTTAAATCTACCTAGATGTGTAGTTCAACGCATATATCCGCGGTCAGGGAAGCATACAGGAAGGAACTACAAGTGGTACTTAAGCGCACATTGTTGGTCACCCTTGTAATCCTTGTTGGTACCCCTTCGAGTGGAAACGCATCAGATATCACATGTATACAGATCAACCTAGATCTCCTTAATACCTCCATATATAAACCAATTGGCCACCTGATTGTTATAGTTCCATCGAGAACAATAGTTGGGAATATACTCTCTAGTACCTGGGTAGTTGGGTAGTATGTCTAAGGTAAAATACAATCCTCCTTAGTTGGTGCCCTGAGATATTGGGTTGAGTACTACTATTTAACTTCACATGTATATCAAAGAGAAATAGAATAGGGAAAACCCTTGTCTCTAGAAACCCTGAATACCCTAACCCTTGTGACAGAAAAAGATACAAAATAGACAAGATCGATTGTCACACAACTTTACCTCTTACATTTTGGTTGCAAAATTACTACACATTTTCTCCTATTTATAATTTGGGCCTTTCAACACTGCAGTATTCTTAAGATCGGAGTATAACTCCGCAGGAGTAAAAACAAATGAGTATAGTGGTCCCATCGAAATAGTTATTTGGGACCTATCCCATTGGATTCCTCTCTTTGCCCTGATTCCCGTGGTACCTATCATTTTTAATACAAAATTTTTTATGGACATCAACCCTTTTTTGACACCATTATTTGGCCCCTATCCCATCAGATTCCCCTTTTCTCCCTGATCGCAGTGGTACCTATCATTTGACACCCTTATTATCAGTGGTCCCACCCACCCCTCCCGACACTATGTTTCCCCCCTATCCCATTTTCCTTCCCATTTTCCAAATGACCACCACTCAAGTCCAAGAATACAATACATTGGTTGCTGACAACCTCCAGAACAAGGGGGACATAAAGAATATCAATTCCAAACTTATCTCACTCAATTCTACTATTCAAGTTCTCCAGGACCAATGTTCCCACATCAAATACCTCAAAGATATAAAATCCACACTTGACCAATTCATGGGCCGTTCCTCGAACCCTTCCTCTTCTGAACAAACATTCTATCTTGAAGACCATGACTCTTCCCATTACCAAGGTCCTCATACTACCCACTTTTATCGAGACCTCCACCCTCCCATAATTGAGGTGAAAAAAGTTTTTGGCTAGAATCCCACAAGTTGGGTCACTCAAATGGAACATTATTTCTCTTTGCATGGAATTACTGATGATTTAGACAAGCTTCATTATGGTATCTTACATCTGGATCTGAAATGATGGAAATGGCATAAAAATCCCCTCCAAGAGTATGTTTCTTGGACACAGTTTGTTGTAGAGATTTATGACCGCTTTGACTCTGACACCCACCATTTAGGTTATTTGACCAAGTTGAAGAAATATGGGATAATGGAAGAATTTATCACGACATTTGAGCACTTTTCTTTCAGAATGGAGGACATGTGAGATGCTTTCTTCAAGGAATGATTTATCAATGGTCTAAAATATTAAATACATTCCCATGTTCTCATGGCACACCCACATACTTGGTTGGAAGATACTAAATGAGCCAAGGAAGCACAAAAAATTGTCTACTCCCATATCCACAAACCATCCTTTCCTCCTCGCCCCAAACCCACCAACTTTGCCCCTCCTGCAACTCCCTTCAAGATCCAGAAATTAACCAGGGCCAAAATGGTTGAATGACAACTCAAGGGTCTTTGTTATAATTGTGATGAAAAATATTTTCCAAGGCACAACTGTAAGGAACAAAATATTTTTATGGCCATGACTGAGGATATGTGTTGGGCGCAGATGTATTTTGAGAAGGAAGTCTATTTTGGCGTAGGCCTATTTTTGGAGAAGGATATGTTTTTGGGAAATACCTAACTTTGGAAAGGAAGACCTAATTTTGGAGCCCAAGCAACAGGTGGCAAGAAAGCAACATGCAGAAAAAGAAGGAAAAACAACATGTAAGAGGAAAAGTAATGTGGCGTGTAGGTAGGCAAGCATAACCATGTTAAGTTTAGGGTTTTTGAAAAACATTGTAATGGATATAAGACAAAAATTATTATAAATAAGGAGCTAGGAGGTATAGGAGAGGGGGAATGATTTTGAGAGTGATGTTATTAGAGGAAAAGATAGTTGATTATTGTGATTATGCAGATTATGGATTGCAATAAGTCTTGTAGAAGAGTCAAATAATCTATTCATTGAGGGTTAGGTCAAAAATTGTGGAGCCTGGTGTGATCTAGTCCACCTCACAGAGGGTTCTTAGCCTCATCTTGATTGTATTACACAATATTTAATGTACACAGTGAAATATTTTGTAGTAGAATAAATAAAAGAGCATAAAGACAGATCTTTGTGGACGAAGCCCCGAGAGGGGGTGAACCACAATAAAATTTTGTGTTATGTGTAATTGTTAGTGAATGTTTACTTTATGTTTATCATTATCTTATGAATGAATGGTTAAACTAGAAATATAAGCATGCATGCATAGGTTTAAAGATGAATAAATTAGGGAAGAACTTGAATAAATAACAAGGATAATGCATTAGGAAGGAAGAACACAATCCCAGATCCCCACTCTTTTATAGAATGAAAACACCTGAGTATTGTAGTCACCCATCATCCCAAGAAGAAATGGAAGAGAATAATCAACATAGAGTATTACCTATTGGAAGACTTAAAGGTGTGACAATAGATTTGGATGGAGTGAGGACTAAGGTAGATTTTGAAGTAATAGAGATAGTGAATGGAACAACACCTTACCCAACCTTACTTAGATTGGGCATTCAATAACCAGTCTATAATCAACCTGAAGAAAAGAAAAAAGACTTTTGAATCAGGTGAATATAGATTCATTTCACCATTGGATCCTTCAGAAGGAGAAAGGTTTGTAGAGGCCACTTGTTTGGATCTGGAAGAAATAAACTGGTTCTATAGAACGACTGTGTGACAAGAGTATTATGTTAACCCAACTACAAATGGGGTACTCAGCTGGAGAAGCAGTAAATAATGTGATTCTAAATCAGAAACAGGTTTGGATAATTGGAAAAAGTGATTCCATGAATTTTCCACAAGGAGGTGCACAAGAATAGATCATGTAGTAAGATGGGTGGTACAGAGATAAGAGAACCTCCCAGTTTTCATGGGCTAAATGACTTAGACTAATTCTTGAAAAAATATGAAGATGAAGTGTTAGAAAATCATAGGCTCTTATACCTAGATATTTCACTCAAGGAAATACCTTCAAGATAGTGGGGTGCGCACAAAGAAACAATCCAGGATTGATATCAATGTAAATGATTACTGTGCATTAGATTTGGTGTAGAATAGAGGAGAAATAAACTGTAGAGGTATGATGGGAAAGGAACACTAGTGGAACACTTAGAGAAGTGTAGGACAAAATTGAAGACGACACCACCAAAAGAATTGCCTCATCACTTTATCCATACAATGGAAGGAATCCCAAGGAATTGGTATATAGACCAGGAGATGTGTAGAGGCACTACAGAATGGACATGATTACAACATAATTTTGTAGTAACTTTATCATTTGAACATTAGAAACCCAACATTGATTCAACGTTGAATATTATATAGGGAGTGATATTCATTGATGAACCAGAGGTTGAAATCATGACATAATATCAACAACAAAAGAAACATATAGTCAAAGAGTTATTCTCATGTTATCACGTGGAAGAGGAAGAACCAGATGAAGATGATCCGCGAAATATTTATATTATAGAGATTGAGGGAGAAAGAGAGGTGGAAGGTCCATCTCTGGAATCAAAAGTTTTTGTTGCACCAATCAAAGTCAAGAAATTCAACATTGGGACGAATGAAAATCCTAAAATGGCAAGTATTGGAGTGTTCTAGCAAGATTTGCCTCACCCCATGCAACTTGCTTAGAAGGCCTTTTCCATTTCCCTAAGAATACTTCAAGTCTCTTTTTTCATTTCCCAGAGCTAAAAACATGTTTTTCAACATATATGTTCTCTAACAACTATAGAACATACGTATACAAAGGTTTCGCCATTACAGCTTGCGTACATCAGGTTTTGTGCCCAAAATTAAAAAATGGTGTCCAGTTTCCATGTCACGAAATGAGATCCATGATCCTTGACCTTCCATATACTGGAAACGTTCTGACTCGGTTCTTTAGTTCCATTTGAAGGCTATAAATGGGCCATATCCAAGCTATGGAAAGGAGGAGAAGAATTCAACTTTGAGAGCAAAGTTACTCTGGAGAAATTATTCACTTCATATTGAATCTGCATTTCTTTGTCCTTTTAAGTCTGAACACATTGTTCAGCCCCCAAGATCTTCCCTCTTTGATGGAGAACCTTATTTTCTCTCTTATACGAGCTTGCCTTTGGTGGAGGATTGAAGAGGTGGAGGCCCAAATAGAAGGGACTTAGTTTTCTGGTTCTAAACATGCCGACACAGAATTTTGTCATTCATACACTTCTGTTGATTACATTTTAATAGAAATACACTTTTCTCATCCAATTAATGTCTTGAAAATATTTGAATTGTTATTCCATGGGCATATTTGTTATGAATATTGATGGATTATGTTATTATATGTGTTAACTTTATATATTATCACCATATGCTTGTGTATATTTTTTTTTGAGGACAAGTTGCAGGTATATATATTTGAGTCGAGTGCTCATTGGTGGTCTTCTACGAACGTCCAGACGAGGTAGGATCTTTATCTTGTGTTGTTAGCATATTTACTTATATATCATACTTGAGACTAGATTTGGTTTCTGTAGTCATTCCGTCTGTTGTGGTTTACCCCATGCCATAGAGTGATTTTCATCATAAAAAAATTGGTGACCATATTAGGGATTGAATCTTCTTTTCAGGGGTTGGAGTGTTTATCTCCTGTGATTTCTCTCGGTTAGCTTGATTTTTCTTGCTGTCTGACTACTTGACAACCTATTTTCATTTCGAGTTTGAGTTTCTTGGCCTTATCCTTAACCTGACAGTGTTTCAATACATATACATAGGTTTTCCCTTGATAGACGTGCACATACACGAGTTGTCATTCTATATAGAGAACATATACACAGTTTTCTCCTAAATAGTCATGTACATCATCCTTGTTTTCTTGATTATTGATTTTGATGTTTGCTGGGTAAGTTTTGATGGTTGTTGAGTTTTCTTGGGTCTCTGTCATGACTGTTAAGTTCCTGTAGAGTGATAGGAAACCTTTCTTTGGTTGAATTTTTGGGCGGTTTTTCTTTCTCATCATTTTTGTTTCATTGGTTGTCCTATAATCTTGGGTTGGGTGTTTGCTTCTTGATATCCTACATGGTTTGTGTCTTTTTTCTTAGAATAGGATTTATATATCAAGCTATTGTAAAGTCCTTGCATTTTCATTCTTTTATATTGAAAATACAAAAATATACATTTTGCATCATGGCATTTGATATTTTGGGTTCTTGTAATTGATCTTGATACATGTATGGAAAGATATTATCTTATTTGAAATCACAGAGTTGAATTGAAAATTGCATTTTGAAAAAGCTTATCATTTGTTGAGAATTGAAATTAGGACTTTTCATTATATTCATATTCATTTATTTTACTTATTGAGTCATAACATCATTAGTTTCATGACCACATATTTTGAGTAAAAAAATACACTAAAATTAACGCCGATAAATTTCAAATTGATTAGAAACGTTTTTACTTTTCAGGGTACACAAACTAGGTTAAGATTTAGAGCCTTGGAATAGGATTTTGTGAGTAAACTTCTCCAAGGATATTAAACTCAACATATGTTTCTAACTAAAGGAGTGGTGAAATCCATTGTATAATTGGTGAGATCAAGAGGCTCCACTCACACCAGAGTTAAGCACGAGGTTGCACGAAGTTGGTTGCGGAGATATCCCTCTAATACCTTCTTAGCATCAAAGATATTTCTGGGGGTCTTGCTAGTACCTTTACCTTTGTGAGAGGTGGTGCTTTCAATATTTAAAGCTTTGTTACCCTGCCCAAATGGTGGACTTGACTTATGAATGTTCTCCTATGGATTGGTTATATCATGGTGGCTTTAGTTTCTTGACATAGGTAGCCACATAGGTTACTTGCAGGGATTATTCTGCAGGTACCCTCAGTCAAATAAGGGTCAGACAACACACAACCTTTATGGAGGATTAACTCTCCGAGGGGATCTAACTGACTGTGTTGTTAATCCCACGAGGGCCCTTATAATGGATTATGATACCTTTGATATTTTGAAGGGAGCCTCAGGCCCCTCTTGGGTGAGGCATACCTACTCTAGTGAGGGATGCCCCTTTTTCAACTACTATATCTTGTTTTTCTACATTGGCCTTTTTTCTTTACTTTGGTGTGCTCTTTGATTATTAGTTGGAATTAGGATTTTGTATTGCATCGTGAGTCTTCATTTCTATGGTTAGTGGAGCCCCTATGACTTCCTCAGTTGGAGCTACCGAACCCATGGTATTTTCTCATTCCATGGGGATGAATCCTTTTGTATTTCCAATTGGTACACCAAATCATGATACTCAGCCAATACCTTGTGCCTCTAATCATTTTTCTCTTAGTAAGTCAGACATGTCTTCACACTTTCCATCCTATGTCTCATTGCCTTATGTGAATCCTAGTTTTGGGTCTGGGGGCATGATGCCTCCTTATTCTCCTTTTTCGTTTGATTGGAGTCATATCCCTCAACCAACTCTTATGGTAGGAGGTTGGAATATTACTTCCTATGGATCCAATCCTAGCTTCACGTTTCCAGGAGCAAGTGCTCAAATGGGCGGTCATTCTACTTATTACATCATGTCCATCTATCCTTCTTCCATTATGCTAGTTCCTGTTGTCACAAGAGTTAACTCTCGGCTATAATAGAGCAAAGCCTTAACACATTTTTAATGAGATAATAAATCATTGCTCGGAACATGACTTGGGTTGCTGCAAGCTAATCCCTGAGGTAACCTGTTTTGGAGTTACTTCAAACACACCTAGGATTTATTTTTCCTAAGTTTATTCCTTGTTTATTAGTCATAATTAGTCATTATCCAGTCTCCTATATTTTAGGAGAGAATATTCCACCTAGAGAATATTCTCTTTCAGTTGACACTTCAGTTTGACTAGTTGAGTTGAGTTTATATGTTGCATTGGTTTTGTCACCATGCAACATTGGGATCATCACCAACTCACTACTCTTTGTTTAGTCAGTTAATTGAATACTAGTTGACTAGTTAACTCAACTAGGTGGTAGTTCACTCCCGTAACTGCCTGAGAGACTAGACTAGGTGGCAATTTACTCTTGTAATTGTTGGTGTGTGTCCAGATCAATATAGACCACCACTATGGCTCATTAGTTACTCATGTATTCTATATCTATTGTAAATTATCTACTCTTTGAGTGTGGAATACGGTTAATGAGAATTCTTCCATTCTTTCTATCTTGCTTCTTCTTTCTCAATTTCTCTCTGCAAATGCCTATAGTATTTTATAGCTAGATCTATTATGTGTAGGTTCAACACATTCACATGGTATCAGAGCTGATGGAATGCTAAGAAAAATCTACACCAAATCATTTTTTGCTGGTACAAAAGATTGAAGACAATAAAAGATTGATTATTCGCCAAAAATAATTCTCACGCCTCATAACTATTTGGAATGGAGGCCAAAAATTCTTATTCATCTTAGATGTAGAGGATTATACCAAATAACCATGGAAATGGAAGTAGAGCCTGATTCTTTCGATGAGAAAAATGACTTTCTCAATAGACAGGATATGGCCATAGGAAGTATCGGCATGTTTGTTTCTCCCGAACTTTTCCATCAAGTATATGAATAATCACAAGGATTAACTCCAAATGAATTATGGACCAGATTGGAGGTTCTATTTGGGAATAAAGAATATTGTGAAGATTTCATGCAGGAGGTCAAACAGATAGAGCCAGAAGAGAAGCCATCAGAAGATCAAGCCTCTTATTAT
>ML782870.1:315399-326295 GCA_009831015.1 Picea engelmannii | reverse complement strand
CGGTTTTCAAAATTTCATCCAAAATTTATTTGGATATTATTCATTACAAGAAGATAAAGTGGATATGTGTGGAAATATAAATTATGCATATACTTCATCAGATCCATGCAGACATCTACATCTTCAACAAAATCTTCAAAGAGAACAAACTTACATAGTTGTGAGGTCTTCTTGGAGTGAAGGACATGGTTTCTTTGCAACTGCCTTTTATTCCTTATCATTTTTTATTTTATGCATTGTAATTTGAGGGGGGGTTTTGTTCCCATGAGGTTTTCCCTCTTTCCTCGTTTAGTTCAGTGTATCTTTTGTAGTTGGGTACCTAACTTGGCCTCGTAAACGTGACCCATTCTTTATTTTCACCATAGTGATGTTTAGGGGGGGTGTTGGAGTTACTTCACACACACCTAGGATTTATTTTTCCTAAGTTTATTCCTTGTTTATTAGTCATAATTAGTCATTATCCAGTCTCCTATATTTTAGGGGAGAATATTCCACCTGGAGAATATTCTCTTTCAGTTGACACTTAAGTTTGACTAGTTGAGTTGAGTTTAGATGTTGCATTGGTTTTTTCACCATGCAACATTGGGATCATCACCAACTCACTACTCTTTGTTCAATTAGTTAACTGAAGACTAGTTGACTAGTTAACTCAACTAGGTGGCAACTCAATCTCATAACTGCCTGAGAGACTAGACTAGGTGGCAATTTACTCTTGTAACTGCTGGTGTGTGTCCAGATCAATCTAGACCACTACTATGGCTCATTAGTTAATCATGTATCCTATATCTATTATAAATTATTCACTCTTTGAGTGTGGAATACGATTAATGAGAATTCTTCCATTCTTTCTATCTTCCTTATTATTTCTCAATTTCTCTTTGCAAATGTGTGCAGTATTTTCTAGCTAGATCTATTCTATGCAAGTTCAACACATTTACAACCCGAAACCTACTTTAGAGTGTGTTTCTAACCTAATACACTCAGAGAGGGCTCTCTCAATAGCTAAAGGCTCTTTACTCAAAGAATATTCAGTAATCACAGTAAGAAGGCCAGATTTCTTATAAGACATTTTTTTTTTTAAGGTTGGTGGTTGTACAGATTTAAAAAGGCCTATTGGGTGATGGATTCAAGTGAAAACCAAAGAAAAGGGGTAATAGCAGTGATTTTGTTACTTGAGGGAAATGAGGCAAAGCAAGTCTATCTTTCAGCAATCGATAATCAAGATATGGTAGCAGAAAAGAAAAGGAAAAGACCATCACAGTGAAAGCATATAACAAGGATGAATTTTCACTACAAATTTAGAGGAAAAAGACTGGAGGCTAATAACTAGGCTCAAAGCACTAATCTTGAGTGAATTATGACTAGCCATCATTGAAACACAACATATATAAACCGTGTGTAAGGAGCATGAAAAATGAATTCCAAACAAATTTTAACTCGGTTGATAAAAGAAGAGATAAACAATATGAATGTAACAAGAATGAGAACACACTAAAGGAATCAACCATGATGAATCTCACATATCAAGTGAACAGATGTCTCCAGCATTACGCTATTCCAGATCTTCAAAATAACTCATTTTTCAATAGAAAACCTCTTCAAAAGAGCCCCCCCCCCTCTTCTCTCATTAAAGAGATATACAATATATAATCCTTTAGCATATAATAGATGAGAAACTACCTCAAAATCGACTAAGAAACGAACTGGCAGTTGTTTAACTGAAATTTGGGTGCATTCCTACATTTCTGGGCCATGTCTGCAGCACCATCTTGCGGGGAACTTTTTCCTACCTTCCTAATCTCTAAATTCAGATATGAAGAAACCTATGGAAATATTAGGATTTGTATATGTCAATAGATTATTCAAATGTGTAAAACGACCTCTCTAAGGTTGAGAAAAGTGATTTTTCCCACAGGTAGTTTTTTTTGGAAAAACTTGCAATTTCGGTGGATAACATGATGAAAACAGGGGTATCTTAGCCACCGAAAGTCCTAGCTTGTTGTAGCTAACAATGCAATTTCAGAGCGTCGTAAGCCACTGAAAGTCCTGAAACCCTGATTTTGGCTTTCGGGTTTTGGGGAAACGAAGCAATGGTCAAAATCTTATGTCGGCCAAACCCTCGACTGTCGAAAACCTGAAATGGTGACATGGCATTTATGTAAAACCTTGTTATAATGATTTATGTAAAACCTTGTTATAGCGATTTATGTAAAACCTTGTTATGGTGACATATCATTTATGTAAAACTAATGATCCACTTAAGAAGAGGATTATTTTTTTTGTTTCAAATTGAGGTATAAGATTTCCTTATTTGTAGGAGAAAGGATCTCCTCCATATTCCCTTGTTTAATTTGGTTTAGGTGTACATATTTTGTCTGGTGCTCTCATCCACTTCACACTATCCATACCCTACTCTCTTTTCAGCCACCTCACACCATTCATATATTTTATTTTTTAAGTCAAATTGAGGTATAAGATTTCCTTATTTGTAGGAGAAAGGATCCCCTCCATATATTTAGTTGTTTAGTTTTGTTTAGGTGTACATATTTTGTGTGGTCCTCTCATCCACTTCATACTATCCATACCCTACTCTCTTTTCACCCACCTCACACCACTCATATATTTTATTTTTGTTGTGAAACATGAAATGTAAACCCAGTAACTAGTGAAAATTTGTTGTACTTTTCCCCAAGGCCCACAACTCAACATGGCTACCTCTTAAATCAAACTCAATTTAACCCCTAATCGTGTCTTTATCACCTCATTTTTCCAAACAACCAGACTATGTATCTCACCACAAATGTTTGACTATTATAGATTATCTAAAAATGAAAATGAATTACTGTTGATAAAACTCTTTTTTATACCCCATATTAGAAATGCACTTAATCTAAGATTCCTATGGTGAACTTAATTAGCAAATTGAAACATACTATGTATAAATAACACATTTTACCTATATTTGCTACAAAAATATAGATTGCAACCATAATAGTCAAATAAAGAACCAGATTAGCACCATAATGTTATACCTTTATAACGGGAAACAATGTTCACTTGTCTTTTCGAGGGGGAAACCTCCATTTGAGCAGAGCTCCAATTAAAAATAATTTCACAATGCATCTCATTGCATTGTTTCTATTTCTTTGTAAAGTGTTATTTACCCCCTAGGAGCATTCTAGAGAAGGAATTTTATAGTAGGCAGAACCTTCTAGTAAGACTTCTTACATGTATTTATTTCACATTACGACATGGGCCTTATTTACCAAAGATGACCTCCATGCATAGGAATACATAGAAATCTATCTATCTACTTGGGGGGTTAGGGAGATTAGGACCCTAACATGCCCCGCCTCCCCCCCCACCCCCCCCTAAAAATCAATGTTGTCCTCAAGGCTAGAGATGAGGGAATTTTTGAAGGATGTGATAGTCCAAATAGAGATCATGTTTTCTAAATAATTGAGCACCCTTGAGCTCACCCAAGAGATCATCAATGACTAGAATGGGGAACTTATCCTTAATAGTTATTTTGTTGAGAGATCAAAAGTCAGGACACATGTACTCAATGCCTTCTTTTTTGAGTACCATGACATCTGGTGATGGATAAGGATTGGTAATAGGGTGGATGACACCAACAAATAGCAACTCATAAACCATATTTTCAATTTCCTTTTTTGGGAAAATCGGTGGCAATAAGAGAATACATTGTGTGGGAGGCCACCTAGTATAAGAAAAATAAAATGATCATGGACACTCCTGGAGGGTGGGTGGCCTTGGGGGATTTCAAACACTAACGTTGATTTTTGTAGCTTCAGGCAGGTATTCTCACATGCCCTAGGTATTGGGCATGTGGAAATCATTGTGGGCACCACATTGCACTCTTCATTTGGTGAAAACTACCTTTGTAATGAAGTTGGGTCTTCATGGGTTTGGTGGTGGTATTTGTGGGTTTGTGTTGGGGCTTCACTCCCATAGAGAAAGCCTAATTTGATGTTGACTTGTGAAGGGGCTTCTATGATGACCCCTAAGGATTGTATATAAAGGAGAGAGGTCATTGTGATATTTCATTGTGTAGAGTGTGTGGAGACAAGGATGGAGCTAGCATAAGTGAGTTTGCACTTCTGCTAGGAGGATTGGTGATTTGAGCAAAGGGAAATTTTGCAATGGTGGATAATTTGGCCTAGGAGAGAGGAAGTCGCTGAGAGCGACTTATATGGAGATGTCTGTACAATTTTTTGTATATGTACACAAATTGTAGGTGGACACAATCGCATACATACGCAGGTTGCAAGTAGGGACAATTGCTTATATGTGGGTCACAGTGGGCACAATCACATATGTACATGGGTTGCAACGAGCACAATTGCGTATGTACGTGGGTTGCAGTAAAGAAAATCACATATAGGTTTTATGGGAAGGAGAAGGTCCATACATGCTCATGTCAACAACAGTACCGGTGATGTCAGCAAACTGTATAGGTGGTCTGCAACAGATTTGTGGTAAGAGGAAATTTCTGGGGATTTGTTGAGGTTTGGTTTTTTGTTTTTCTGGTTATTGGAGGACAAGGTTGTCCTAAGATTTTGGTGAGATTGTTTTGGCTAGGAGGGATGGTTTTCTCTGAGGATTTCTGAATTTGACAAGGTTACAAAACAAAAATTTTGTGTCTCTTGTGTAGTGATGGTTCATATTCAATCTTATTTTTTCCACTGCATATATTTTCAGTCAATAATTTTCATTGTAAAATTGTTCAGGGATAATAGTTAGGGTTTAGTGTTAGCTCACTAAGAAGAAAATTTCAGATCTGAAAGTTAGTCACATAGAGTTGCATGTGAAAATTGACATGGTTTTAGAGCTTGGGATCTGAAGAGAAGGGGATCATTTTGAGACATATTTTGGGATACAACATTGGAAGAGTGATACCAATTAGCTGTAGACAAAGGACGTTCCACCCAACCGTAGAAACCATTGTTCAAAATCTCAATAGCAATGTCACCCCCGAGATAGGGCTATGAATCCACAAGGACGGTTCCAAAGTGTCACTCAACTTCCCAAACCAATCAACACTCAAGCTCTCACATGATTCTCAGCACACACAACAATCCAAAGTACACCAACTCTCTTCTACCCAGCCTGCACAACCCAAGAAAATGGACCCCCTTCTTTGCCATGCAATCCCTCAGGTTGTCTAGCTCCTTCCAGGCTCCAGTGCATCTGGTCAAGAATCTCCATGTTGGGACTCTAAGGCTTCACAGCTGTGGGAAAAACTTAACATATGCCAATGCATCTCAGACACGCAAGCATTAATTCATGGCTGGAATACACCAACAATCACCACTTCCAACAAAACATGGCTCCTCTCCACAATTTGTTTTTTCTTTCCCAAGCCAAGATAAAAAATGAATGAGGAATGAAGAGTGGGTGAAAGAATGAATAGAGAGAGAACATAATGAACAGTGTGAACATTGAAAAATGAGTGAGTGAGTGAGTGAATGAGTGAACCCCCAAATAGACCAAAGATGGGTTTATATAATTATTGGAATTAAAGAACCACATGGCCTTCCCCTAAGAAGCTCATGTAACTGATATTCTCCATTAAAACAAAAATTGGTAATTAAAAATATAAAATAAACACTTAGCCCCTCAATCCCCCTCTCTTGTGGAATGATAGCCCCCTATAATTATTGTCCTTGTTCGTCTAGCAACCAATGATGTATTTATTATTAATAATGATCAAAACATTACATTTCCTAGGCACACTGCCATCTTTTAATTGTTTTGGTCACTATGGCCTTTCATAAATTAAAAAAATACATTATTTAAGATGGGGCTAAAAAACTAGGGTATTACATTCCACTCCCCCTTATTTTGGCACTGTCCTTAGTGCATATACAAAACATAAATAAAAATTTCAAAATTTACTCAAAACCTTGTGGGTACTCTTCTCGCATGGCATCTTGATGCTCCCAAGTAGCATCTTCAGGACCATAGTATGTCCACTGGACTTTTACCAACTCTATAACTCGATTATGAAGAATTTGACTTTTCTGTCCAATATTTGCATTCAATGGAACTAGAAGTCTCCCTCTGTCTCTACCTAAATCAAATGCCAATCAATAACATGGTTAGGATCATGTACATACTTTTTTAGCAAAGAGACATGAAATACATTATGCACATTCATGGAAGCAGGCAATGCAAGCATGTATGCAACTGGCCCTATTTTGTCCAATATCTCAAATGGACCATAGAATTTGGCTACTAGCTTTGTACAACTATCCAACTTCAAAGAGTTTTTCTTGGGCTTCATTTTTAAAAGCACATGCTTCCCCACTTTAAATTATCTAGCTGTCATGTTCTTATCTGCACAAATTTGCTGTCTATCTTGAGCTTCCTTTAAATTCCACTTAATTCTAACTGTCTAGTCTTCCATATCCTTGAACAATTATGTCCATGGTTGAGACAAGTAGTTGATGAGTTGGTACATACATGAGGTGTATAGTTGATGATGTTGGTACATCTTGATGAGTCATAGTTTATGTGTATTTGATGCATGATTGGTACATAATTGGTGCATGGTTGATGCACTCGTTGATGGTACATGTTGAGGTATAGGTTGGTGCATGGTTGATGCACTTGTTTATGGTACATGCTGATTATAGGTTGAGGTACAAGTTGGTACACAGTTGACACGCTTGTTTATGGTACAGGTTGATTACAGGTTGAGGTACAGGTTGGTGCATGATTGATGCACTTGTTTATGGTACAAGATGATTACAGGTTTTTTGGTATAGGTTGGTGCATGGTTGATGCACTTGTTTATGGTACAGGTTGATTACAAGTTGATTGGTACAAGTTTACATCATTATATCTCACAGTGATAGTGTGACAATGGTTCCATCATTCTACTTTTATTTCAGGGCGGTTGGACGAGGCAAGGACAGGTGTTTGTAGCTGGAGAACATAGGGGGTTGGAGCCTTCTTCTAGTTGTATCTAGAGAATTGGGGAGTTGGAGCTTATTTCAGGTTGTAGCCTGAGAAACTAGGGGGTTGGAGCCTCCTTATGGTTGTAGCTAGAGAATTGGGGAGTTGGAGCTTCCCTCAGGTTGTAGCCTGAGAAACTAGGGGGTTGGAGCCTCCTTCTAGTTGTAGCTAGAGAATTGGGGAGTTGGAGCTTCCCTTAGGTTGTATCCTGAGAAACTAGGGGGTTGGAGCCTCCTTCCAGTTGCAGCTAGAAAACAAAGGAAGTTGGTGCTTCCAATGAATGCAATTCTTAAAGACATAAGAAAAAGCATTATGTGGTTTTCTCCTACTCTGGGTTTCCACGTAAAAACACTGGTGTACTGTGTATGTGTATGATTGTTCATTTACTTTGCAACTATTGGATGATAATGCTACATTGATATAACACTTGCATTTTGTGGTTAAAAAGGATTCAATTTCTCTATTACTGATTCATCCCCCTCTTAGTAATCCTTGTGTCTTTGTGTGGAATGTCTGCTTTATTTCTATTAGTTATGCTGAATGAATGGATATGTAGTAGTAAAATGAAACACACACTAGAACGATTATGATATTCACTACAAAATGAACTGAAATGAATGTGAATGGTTATATAATGGTAGATATGAATGTAATGATGTGTTAGAATAATAGATATGATGAATGTTGAAGTAAAAATCATGTCTAACATCCCCAAAGAAACATCTCTTCCAAGGCTGCAAACATTTGGGTCCTGCAGTCACCCATAAAGACATCTTGTGTGAGACTTCATTATGCACTCTATGCACAGTGTTTCCTTCTAGTCTCCAGAAGGGTCGATGATTTGCACGTTTTTTTTGGAAACCTAAAGTAGAACTCGTGTTAGCCCAAACATCCAACAAATGGTTATGTTGTTGGTTGGAACTCAGAAGAATAGATTTGAGGGGATTTGATGAGAAGGACAGTGAAGAGAATGCAATATTAGAACGAGATTTTCAGGCCATGGAATCCAACTAAGTAGGAGATTGAAATATGGTTAGCGACAAAAGCACTCGAGTTCACACAGAAGGACAATAGAAACCCTAAGTATACTCTGTGCCAGTATTTGGAAAGGTATGTTTTTATTGATCTTCATGAGGCATTTTTCTATTATTTTCGAAAACTGCTGCACGAATGGATACAGATATTGAAGGACAATCATCCAACTAATCAAATAAGACAAGAAAAGTGGACTACTGAGAATATTACGCAGATACATGTTGAAATGAATACTTGAAACTGAGAGAGGGGGGATGAATCAGTGTCACAAAACTTTGGACAATTTTCCACTGTTCATAAATTAACTGAACAACATATATTTATTTCATTTTCTCAACCAATATATAAAAGAAAAAACATTTTATTTATTTATTTAACTTGAATGAATACATAAGATCAATCTTTGAATTTCATCTTCAAACAACTATGAGAGACCCAACTTGTAGTTCTCGGATCCAACTAAGAAATGAGGAATCCAACCCTCATAACAGGTCCCAGCTTGTTGATCTCAGATCCAACTGAGATGTGAGGAATCCAATACACATACAAGACCCATATTGTAAACAAGCACCAACCTAATAGAATGAACCTTCATTCAATCCATTATATATAAATATATATACTTCAACAAATTCAACGACACTTTCTTCTCACCATTCTTTCTTGTTTATATAGTCTTCCAACTGGTGTGAATTTGAATCATTGCATCTTTTGATTTTGAACCATTGTACCTTTTCATTTAAATGATAATATTAATCTTTAAATAATATCATTTTTCCTTTTTATTCTTTATTCATAATGCTCATGAATTAACTCTCTTTTAATCATGATTGTGTGTTGGTTCTTTTGTATTCATGGGTTGATCACAGACATGGATCGACTCATTATATCATACTCATGCTTCTGTTGTGTTCTCAGTTCACCAACATATCATATCTGATCTTTTATCGATTCTTTGTATTGTTGTAGTTTTAACTAACTTTGTAGTCACATTTACATTTGAACATGAGAATCTTAGTGTTAGTGATAATAGTTAGGGTTTAGTGTTAGTTCACTCAGAAGCAATTTTCAGATCTGAAAATTAGTCACATAGAGTTGCATGTGAAAATTGACATGGTTGTTGGATTACTGAGAGGGGGGGGGGGGTGAATCAATAATAACGTAATTATAATCCTTTTTCTTCAAACATTATATCAATGTAGAATTATTATCCAATAATGAGCAGTAATAACTAAACAATCACACACATACACAATACACCAATGTTTTACATGGAAACCCAAATTGGGAGAAAACCACATAATTCTTTTTCTTATATGTCTTGAAGAATTACATTCATTGGAAGCACCACCTTCCTTTGTTTTCCAGCTGCAACTGGAAGGAGGCTCCAACCCCCTAGTTTCTCAGGCTATAACCTGAGGGAAGATCCAACTCCCCAAATCTCTGGCTACAACTAGAAGGAGGCTACAATCCCCAATGTTCTCCAGCTACAACCGGAAGGTGGCTACAACCA
Organism: Picea engelmannii; assembly: GCA_009831015.1. Lineage (NCBI taxonomy): Eukaryota > Viridiplantae > Streptophyta > Pinopsida > Pinales > Pinaceae > Picea > Picea engelmannii. Next base: position 316,766 of record ML782870.1, on the reverse strand, counting down.
CCTGTCCTTGCCCTATCCTGCCACCCTGAAGTAGAAGTAGAATGATGGAACCATTGTCACACTATCACTGTGAGATATACCACTATACACTTGTACCAATAAATATGAACCATGCATCAGCCATGCATCAACCTATACCTCAATTTGTAATCAACCTGTACCATAAACAAGTGCATCAACCATGCATCAACCTGTACCTCAACCTGAAATTGACCTGTACCATAAACAAGTGCATCAACCATGAACCAACCTGTAATCAACCTGTACCATAAAAAAGTGCATCCAACCATGTACCAAGTATGTACCAATCATGTGTCAACTACTCATCAACTATGAATCATCAATATGTACCAACATCATCAACTATACACCTCATGTATGTGTCAACTTATCAACTACTTGTCTCAACCATGTACTCAACATGTACCTCAACCAAAAGTCCTCATCAATTTCATCATCCAAATATGATTTTTATCTCTGTAATAGACCTGGTGTATATGATCACATTCCTACAAAGCTTCCTTAACTTTAAAAACAAGAGACTATCATTTTCATCAAACTTTTGTTTAGTGTCACATGCCTAGTTTTGGATTACTCAACAACCATAACTTGAAGTAATCATAACTTTGAACCTGTAATGTATAAATATCTAAAAATTATACACAATGTTATTCAGTTTTTTTATGCAATTACTCCAAGTGGCACTACACGAAACCGCTCAGAAAAGGAGTTATAGCAAAAATGGCATAACTTGCTGAATTCTGGCTTATTCTAGAGAGCGACCTTGTAGAGCGTGCCCCGCACAAAATATTTGATGAGATTATATGAAACTATTAAAAAGAATACTAAAGAATGTACCATAACCAACACATTTGGTCTCACTAAATTTGGATCTATTATGAATAAGTTATGACGTTTTTACCCGAAACACCTGATTTTGACTAGTTTCAGGACTGACCACAAACCTTATTTTCCATAGAGTGTAAATCCAAAAATACAACGACCCACAAGCTGAATGTTTAACCAAAAATACTTGGATATGTTTTATCACTTGCATATCAATCTTAGGATCAGAATCATTATAGAAAAAAATTTATAGCGAAAATGGTGAGATGACCTGAAAATAACATACCTTAGAAAACACCATCAAAATAATTTATCCTTCCTTGCATTTCGGCCTTCTTTTCTTCACTTTCCTCAGAATTTTGGCTTAGATATCATTTGTATACCTTAGAAACCTATATATATTCAATATGCTCAAGTGTGATTCAAATGAGAGAGCCTTGCCTCTTATTTATACTCTCCAAGTAGCTTCCTTAAAAACATCTTCTAGGTCACTTGGCCCCACTTTCCTTATTTTAGGGTTG
>ML782870.1:288967-307913 GCA_009831015.1 Picea engelmannii | reverse complement strand
TTTAAAAACAAGAGACTAGCATTTTCATCAAACTTTTCTTTAGTCTCACATGCCTAGTTTTGGATTAGTCAACAACCCTAACTTGAAGTAATCATAACTTTGAACCTGTAATGTATAAATATATGAAACTGATACATAATTTTCTTCAGTTTGGTTTATGCAATTCCTCCAATTGGCACTACTTGGAACCGCTCAAAAAAGGAGTTATAGCAAAAATGGCATACCTTGTTGAATTCTGGCTTATTCTAGAGAGCGACCTTGTAGAGCATGCCCCGCACAAAATATTTGATGAAATGATCTGAAACTATTACACAACATAATACAGATTGTACCATAACAAAAAATGATGTTCTACATACCACCAAAAATGACATGACAAGAACTATCCATCTAGGATATTTTCCCTGACAAATTTACTTTCCTTCATCTCATTATTCCACAATTAAGCATGGGTTATCTTACTCCACAAAGGGTCTTTCCATGAGGGATTTCACCATAAGGGGACCACTTTGGAGTTTATCCATATTTACTTCTTATCAACCATGACAAAACAATAATGAGTCATATTTACATCAAACACTATTGGGTCCATTACTCAAACCTTTGTGCTACGGGTCTTTCTTCAAGGGTTGACATCAATGACAACCAACCTTAATCAACAATGGTTTCATAGCTTGGGATCTGAAGAGAAGGGGATCATCTTGAGACATATTTTGGGATACAACATTGGAAGAGTGATGTTCTTGTTCTTGTTCTGGGCAGGTCATATGTGAAAACTCTAAGAGGGATTTGTTGCAATGTTGAGGAGTTAGCTCTGAGAGGGAGCTACTTTGATGGTTGCAAGTGGAAACATGTTAGATGGTATTTGGTTTGAGACATGGAGAAAATCATTCATACAAGGATTTTTGGACTATTGCAACTTGGTGGTGTGGCAGGTTGAGAGTTTTGGTGGATTGCCAGAGAGCTCGATTCATAACAGTATGTTGTGTGGCGAGTTTCCAACTACGAGGAGGAGACTCGGTTGGAATCTAGGGAGGATGTTGTAAGATAAATCAACATCAAGATCCTATGGAAGTTTTTCTTGAGTCATCAAGTGGAGTCAATTTTTATTTATCCTTTCACGTTAAGTATGGATTTAAGATACACATTGATTTTCAATCATCCATACTTATTTTTTCTTGGTTAACTATAAGTGGAAGGTATGATCATATTAGTAGAAAGATAATGGATATCAACAACATGTATATCAATGGATGTCAATTTCTCTTCCCTCGTACATGTGGGATATATCCCACAAATGTATATCAATAACATGTCCAAGATGTTGAAATGCACTGGGAATGATGATATTATCACTATTAAAGCTGATGATGGAGGAGATAATGTCACCTTCAGGTTTGAAATCCCCAACCAAGATAAGATTTCAGGTTTTGAAATGAAGTTGATGGATATTGACACTGAGCATTTGGGTATTCCCGAGTCTGAGTACCAAGCCATTGTATGTTAGGGATCTGTAATGTACCCATCCACCCACAGGTTGGGGACGCTACTTTAAACTTGCTTATGAACTAATTCTAAATTTTGATAAATTTTTGATTAATAAAGAGGCATGAAATATTCACATGAAAAGATCAAGATTCATGCTACAACATAAAAGAAATGAACCATATGTCATGCACAACAATAACCAGCAAGCATGCATATTATAGATACAAATTTCATAGATAAATAAATACACAATGGAAATAAATATGTGGGTAAATGAAACCATGACAGAGAGAGCTTATCTTTAATGAAATGGATCACCAATTGGCTTCAGATAAAGGACATTCCACCCAACCTTAGACATTGCTGGTCAAAATCTCAACAACAATGTCACCCCTGAGATAGGACTATGAGTCCACAAGGATGGTTCCAAAGTGTCACTCAGCTCCCCAAGCCAGTCAACACTCAATCTCTCACAGGCTTCTTAGCACACACAACAATCCAAAGTACACCAGCTCTCTTCTACCCAACCTGCACAACCCAAGATAATGGAGCCCCTTATCTTCCATACAATCCCTCAGGTTGACCATCTCCTTCCATGCTCCAATGCATATTGTCAAAAATATCCATGTTGGGACTTTAAGGATTCACAACTATGGGAAAAACTTAACATATGCCAATGCATCTCAAACATGTTGGAATTAATTCATGGCTAGAATACACTAGCAATCACCATTTCCAACAAAACATGGCTCCTCTCTACAATTTGTTTTTTATTTCCCAAGCCAAGATAAAAAATGAATGAGGAGTGAAGAGTGGGTGAAAGAATGAATGGAGAGAGAACATAATGAATGGTGTGAACAATGAACAATGAGTGAGTGAGTGAGTGAATGAGTGAACCCCCAAATAGACCAAATATGGGTTTATATAATTATTGGAATTAAAGAACCACATGGCCTTCCCCTAAGAAGCTCATGTAACTGATATTCTCCATTAAAACAAAAATGGGTAATTAAAAATATAAAATAAACACTTAGCCCCTCAAACCCCCTCTCTTGTGGAATCATAGCCCCCTATAATTATTGTCCTTGTTCGTCTAGCAACCAATGATGTATTTATTATTAATAATGATCAAAACATTACATTTCCTAGGCACACTAGCCTCTTTTAATTGTTTTGGGCACTCTATCCTTTCATAAATTAACAAAATACATTATTTAATATGGGGCTCAAAAAGTGGGGTATTACATTCCCCTCCCCCTTATTTTGGCACTGTCGTCGATGCATATACAAAACATAAATAAAAATTTCAAAAATTTATGGGTACTCTTCTTTCATGGCATCTTCATTCTCCCAAGTAGCATCTTTAGGATCATAGTAGAACCACTGGACTTTTACCAACTCTATAACTCGATTTCAAAGCATTTTGACTTTTTTGTCTAATATTCACATTGGATGGAACTAGAAGTGTCCCTCTGTCTCTACCTGAATTAGATTCCAATCAATAACATGGTTAGGATCATGTACATATTTTTTAGCAAAGAGAGATGAAATACATTATCCACATTCATGGAAGTAGGCAATGCAAGCATGTATGCAACTTGCCCTATTTTGTCCAATATCTCAAATGGAACATAGAATTTGGCTACTAGCTTTGTACAACTATCCAACTTCAAAGATATTTTCTTAGGCTTCACTTTTAAAAGCACATGCTTCCCCACTTTAAATTCTATAGATGTCATGTTCTTATCTGCATAATTTTTCTGTCTATCTTGATATTCCTTTAAATTCTTCTTAATTCTAACCATTTGGTCTTCCATATCCTTGAGAAATTATGTCCCAAGTACCACTCTATCTGCTAGGTTGTCCCAACTAACTTGAGTATTGCATTTCTTACCATACAAAGCTTCAAATGGGCTCATTTTCAATGAAGCTTGGTACTCATTATTATAGGCAAACTCAACCAAGTGCAAGTAATCTTCCCACTTGGATGGCTTATCCATCACATACATTCTCAACATGTCTTCAATTACCTGGTTGACTATTTCTGTCTGCCCATCTGATCGTGGATGGTATGTTGTGCTAAAGTTCATATTTGTACCAAATCCTTTAAACAATCCCCTCCAGAAATTTCAAGTAAACTTTGTATCTCTATCTGAAACAATTTCCTTAGGTATCCCATGCAACCTAGAAATATCCCTCATGTAAATTTCTGCAATATTAATTGATGTCTAAGTCATTTTTACAAGAACAAAATGATCAGCCTTTGTCAATTTATCAACCACTACCATGATTGAATCATGTTGTTTTGATGTCCTGGGAAATTTAGTTATAAAATCAATGGTTACCACTTCCCATTTCTTATCTAGAATTGGTAATGGTTGTAGAAACCCTACTAGGTGCCTATGCTCAACCTTCACTCTCTGACATTCCATACATATGGAAATGTAATCAACAACATATTTCTTCACTCATTCGGGTCAACAATATTTAAAATAGGAGCACTAGTAAGTAATTCTTTCAACAAAATAAAGTCCTCTTCACACTCAATTGTCCATTCGAATTTAATTCTCTTCTTTTGCAAATAAGTGATGGGATGAGAAATCTTATATAACCTTGCTATAAATATTCTGTAGTAACCAACTAATCCCATAAAATATCTGACTTATGAAACATTCATGGGTGTTTTCCATCCTCTAATGGCTTCCATCTTCTTTGGATCTACAAATATACCTTGATTTTAAATAATGTGCCCCAAGTAATGGATACATTCTTGGTAAAAATAACACTTACTAAGATTGTAATACAATTGATGTTACCTCAATACTTGCAATACCAATATTAGGTGATGTTCATGTTCTTCCTTTGACATAGAATAGATAAGTATGTCATCCAGGAATACTATGACAAAATTATCTAAATAATTTATGAATATGTCATTCATTAAGCACATAAAGACAGTTGGTGCATTGGATAGTCCAAATGACACCACTAGAAATTAATAATGCCCATACCTGGTTCTAAAGGATGTCTTATCGATGTCTTCTTCATTGATTCTTACATGATGATATCCTAATATCAAGTCTATTTTTGAAAATATATTTTCCCCTCTTAGTTGATCAAAGAGTTCATCAATTCTGGGTAGAGTATATTTGTTCTTCACGGTAGATTTATTCAGTTGTCAAAATTCAATACACAACCTCAATGTTCCATCCTTCTTTTTGACAAAGAGTACTGGTGCTCCCCAAGGTGAAACACTTGGATGTATCCACCCTTTCTTCAACAATTCTTCCAACTACATTTGTAATTCTTTTAATTCTAGTCTACTCATTATGTAATGTGTTTTTTATATCGGGGTATCTCTTGGCACTAAATCAATAGAGAAATCTATATCCCTCTTTGATGGAACCCCTAGTATTCCTTGAAATACATCTTCAAATTCTTGTAGTACCGAAAAATCTTCGAGTCTTGGCCCTTTTGTATTTTTTGGCTCCTCCACATGTGTTCCATACAATTGACATCATTTTCTGAAACATCTCTTCAGCTGTAAGGCTGAAATCTCACTTACAGAGATGGGTCTTGGAACTCCTTTCACAATGCTCTATTTTCCTTCTTCATCAAGACATGTAAATGTCTTGTTATGACAATCTAGGACAACGTGATGTTTGTCCAACCAATCCATTCCAATTATAATATCATAAGACCCCAATGGTATGATTTTTAGATCAACATTAGTATTCACACCATTAAGACTTATGGAACAACCTCTGACTATATCATGGATTCTCCTTTTGGTTCCAGTGGCTACCTAAACCAAACTCATTTTTTCAAGCTTATTTTTCTCCAAATGTAGTCTATCCACTATTTTAGGATCAATGTAACAATGACTTGCTCCCGAATCAATTAAAATAGAAACATGTTGATTAATGATCTTTCCTTCCACCTCGATCATATTGGATTGGTACTCTGCTTGTCGATCATCTAAGGCTGCATATATTCTTCCTGTGTATTCTACCTTTTTAGCCTCTTGTATGTTGTGCATGGTATTCACTTTGTCTTTTATGTGAGGTAAATCCTTGTACAAGTGATATTATTTACATCCCCAACATTGGGTTGGTGGTCTTCCCCTTTTTCCCAAGGAGTCTTTTCTCTTGGATTCATCCTTAGAATACTGGTCTGGCTGATTTTTATTTAAGCTATTTATGTTGAAAGGAGGTTTGAATCCTTTCTTTCTCTGATAAGACTTCTCTTTCTTCTTATCCTTCCAAGTTTTCTGCAAATAATCTCTTCTCTTTCCTTGCTCATATAGGTACTTATCCTTCTTAATGGTCTCATTCAAATTCCAGGGCTCATCATATTGAATATTTTCTTTATAAAATGAAGGTAATCCACTCAAAAGCCTTTGTATTTTCACCTTCTCATCTTTTATAAACCCCACATACTTTACCATCCCCAAGAAATTATTTTCATTATCTACCATGGTCATGCTTCCCAGCCTGAGTTCAAATAACTCTTGCATTTTCTTGTCATAGAAGTGATCTAAAAGGTACTCCTTCTAAAAATATTTTTTGAATTTATTCCAAGTGATCCTACTCTCATTAATTTGCTCAACTTTCTTGAGTTGATCCCACCGGATAACAACTTTTCCATGTAGATGGTAAGTAGAAATTATGGATTCTAGGTTTGATGAGTAGTTATGCAATTGAAAATATCTCCCGAGTCCAAGAAACCATGCTTCAACATCATCTTCCATTTCTCTTTCACCATCAAAGGATGGTGGCTTATGCTTCCTCAGCTCTCCTTGCAAACTATCCAATTCATGTCTTCTTCTTTTGGTACCTAACAGGAAAAACCTGTGGACTGCTTACAGAATCTTCATATGCATAAAATTTCCTTGCTGAGTAAGTATATGAGTGATGTCTATGAGTTTTGCTAGCACCTCTTGAATAACCAATTCTTCTATAGTTATCTCTTCTTTCATGATATCTTTCCTCTTCCTCCTGTTTTGAGTTTGATCTATTCTATTTGCGCCTCTGCAACTGATTTAGTATTTGCATCACTTGATAATTTATCTTATCTTTTTCTCTCATCAACCTCTCATTGTCTTCTTTGTACTTTTTCACTTCTATTTTCAGGCTCCTCACAGTTTCTAATAAGTTTTCTTGCTCCCCTCTTCCCTTTTGTCCACTTGATTCTGTCTCTGCATTACCAACATAGATATTTTGACCTTTGGCCTCTTTATCATGGTTGTAAGCTCCCTCTCCTTCTTCCATTTCTTGAACATGCACTCCTATAGTGAAATGATATGTTTATACCCCTTAATTCTGCAAAATGTGCAAGCAACCATATTTTTAGAATTATGCATATTAAAAAAAAATCCAAACAATGCTACAGGTCCTTTTTCTGCTCAATTCATGAAGGAATATACTATCATTCTCCAAATTATAACAAACCAATTTTATTATCCAATGAATCATATTTCTAATGACTATACTCTTTCCCCAATCTAATATCTAAGCTAAAAGTTATGGCTTCTCGAAAAAGTCACTTTCACCCCCTTTTTTTTAGTTTTGCAACAGGATCTTGTAGAATTATTCCACAGCCCTTTTAAATTGGTACATAATTCAAATTCTACATGAGTGCTTCCTTCAATCCACTTTCATTGTGACCATGTCACTAAACCATGGGTTTATCCATTCTAGTGATGTTCCTTCAACGATTTTCCCTTATTCTTCTACACAGGAGCTTGTTCGCAAATGTATAAGGGATTGGTTACTTCTAGGCCCTTCACGCCTCAACCCATTTACCTTATCATGAGATCGACGTTGGAACCAAGTCTTATGGACTTCGACCTTCGACTATTCTCTCATTTCAATCTTCCAATTCTCATGGATTAAACTTCGTCGAACACTTATATTAACTTCACTGGTAGATCATATGGTTGAGATTTAATCTCTCGTCGAATGGATGATCCTGGATCATCTGGAGGATTCACTGAGATTGACAATCATGACTTAATCCAAAATTGATATGGACGAACTTATTCAATTCGAGACTTCAACGCTCCAGTAATCCAGAGCATACAACTCCCAAGTCGCTCAACTCCCCCGAAGTGACACCCACCAAAGCTCTTACCCTATCCTTCCACTATTAAATCAGATGGTCACAAGAACCCCTGGAGGGTCTTAGATCAATGGACCACATGAATTCACAACTTCGGCCTTTGACACTTTCGTTGGTAGAGATTTTGGACATTCCTAGAGGTCATAATCTTGGAGATGACATGGTATGTTGATGTCACCTATGATGAAGTGGACCCATGGTATGTGTGTGACCTGTCACTAAAAAATGAACAGGTTGGGGTCCAAAAGGTATTGAATCCAAGTGACACATGTACCCACATGACCCCTTCCATGTGGCATAAGAAATTTCATCATCCAAGTGGATGGTCCACATTTATTTGCCCCAGATCTGACAACCTGAATTACTCATGAATTATTCCCTTGATCTAATAGTCGATAGGATTTCAAGACTTTGGGCCTCTAGGACTCCAGTTTAAAAATCTCAAGTTGTTCAACTTTCCTTGGAGTTACACCTTACAAAGAAGTCATAAAGTGGCGATGAAAACTTACCATCGGTTAGAAGCTCCACTTACTCTATCCTTCTACCATTTCTAGATCCGACGATCAACATTATTCTTGAAGTCCTTCCCTTGATCTAACGGTCAATGAGAATTCAGGAATTCAACGCTCTGGGAATCTGGGTTATAGTAGTTCTAAAATGGTTCAATTGTCCTAGACTTAAACTTATTGAAGTGGTCAATGCCGTATGACCCTGACCAATGAATGAGATTTCACCCGAGCCTCCTATCATATCGAACAACCGGCATGACTTCGTGACTTCGACCTTTTTTATGCTTCTTCCTTATCTCCCACAATCACCGAAGCGATGAAGTTTTGGAGTCTTCATATCCTGCTTGGATTTGATCAACATCTGGTGATCGACCAACTCAATCTAACAGTTGGGACTAAATCCCACCCAACCCCTGGTTTTACCTCTATCCGATGGTCCTTGTTTACTTGGTTCCTGATCTAACAATCCATATATCCCTGATTCAACGGTTGTGATCAGTTCTAAATTCAAAAGGGAACGATCAAAATTATATGATCCTTTACAAAGGATATTTGTCGGCAAGACGCTCTAGCTTCCGCATGGTATCTACAATGCTATCTCTCCCGAGATTTAATATCTCAATGACACATTCATTCTTAAGGATAATACCATAATACCATGTCCAACAGTTTCAGCACATACTATTACGGAAATATTTCCCTGCAAACAGGTGAAATTTCCGTTGGATTATTGACCCCTATACCAAGACATAAACAATCATTTGGACACTACCATTCCTATAAACTCTTTTTTCATATTGAAAAAGAGAGGAGAAGGTAAAGTAGGATGTACTGTGTTTATGATTTTTTTCCTAGCTTCTTGTATCCGCAAGCTTGATCCAATTCGTGGTGCAAATCAACACCTGCAATGAACATAAAGAAACAAATGACTTCCTTCTACTCTAATAGATTAGGTAAAGAAAATTCATCTATGAAAATTAAATTAAACATAGAAAAGCACATGAAACCACATACTTAAAGGAAATAGGTGTTACACATTATTTTAGTCACCCTGGTGATGTTTCTATAACATGTGTTCAAGCTTCCAAAATAACCTTTCTTCATGAGAAAAGTGTATGATTTCCTCTTCTTTAAAACCTTGTTAAGAAAGGACGTCACACGCCAAGCATAAGATACATTGCGGTGATGCCCGATCACTGCAATCTTCCCTGAACCTGGTTTGCAACATTTCCGTAGGCTGCACTATAGCCAGGGTGCGGCGGTGTTGAAAAACTGAGAAAAGGTCAAAGTTCACGAAGATTCTAGAAGGGAATCTTCTAGAATATTAGGTGGCATCCGTATGGTTGGGATCCTACTCACTTCTCTAATTTGGTGGGATCATCCTAATCTCTTTAACCATCTCTCTTTCTCCTATTTAATGATGGATTTCTCATGGAAAAGGTTAAGAAAATAATTAATGAAGGAATAGGCTGAGAATTGTGTGAGGGATTCTATTTCAATTGATGCTTGAGGTCTTCATCTGCCCATCAAGTTATTGTGGATACTCTTCATGAAAGTTTGGAGAAAGTGTGTGTGTTGGAGGAAAGGGCCAATGAAAGGGGACCTTGCAACATCAAGGCTGTTTGGTTGTATCTTCCACTTTTACTCAATATAATATAATGGCATGTTTCTTTCCCATAAAATCATTATCATTTTATTACATGACTCCTTGATCACATGTATAAGTCTTCATTGAATATACTATTGTTGCTTTCACTTTGGTTGGTTTGTGTCATTGCAGGATTAATAGTGCAAGATCACCAAAGCGGAGAAGGGACAACAAATACATAAGGAAGTGATATTCAAAGGTATCTCATTCATCTCTTATCTAATAGTAAATTCAATGATTAGAGCTTAGGGAAAACACCATGTCCTATCTCATTTTGTTCTAGATCTAGGTGGATCTAGGGAGATCAGTTTATGTCCACATTCACTGATTTATCCAATAACAATAGGCCAATTTTATTAAATGATAACTTCAAGAAGAAACTTACAATGTTCAGATGGTGTTGCAGTAACCTCTCCAAGTCCTCCTCATCCAACACTTACTCTAAATATCCACAATCAAAATAACAATGCTTTGCTGATTTTTTCCTCCTTGTTTAGCATGGGAATGGCTGCATTTATAGGCTTTGATAGGCTCAACTACCTTGGGTATATTTGGAATTATTTGAGGATATGGCTCCAATAGTTGTGATATATTCCTTAGATGTATCCCTGGAGTTAGATTCAAGCCGTGGAGTTAGAAGGGGTACATATGCCCAAGTGTTTCATCTTCGGTTGCCCCAATTATTTTTGAGAAGAAAAAGGATGGAACTTTGAGGTTGTGTATTAAATTCAGACAATTGAATAAGGTTACTGTAAATAACAAGTATCATTTTCCAAGGATCGATGATATTTTTTATGACCTACAAGGAGCAAGGATATTTTCCAAGATTAACCCAAGGTTAGGTTACCATTAGGTGAGATTCAAATAAGAATTTACTAGGAAGAAAACCTTTCAAATGAGGTATGATCATTATGAGTTTGTAGTGGTGTCATTTGGGTTGATGAATGCACCAACTAATTTTATGTGTATGATGAATGGAGTGTACAAATATTACATGGATTTTTTTTATTATTTTTTCTTGGATGATATTATTATCTACTCCAAGAAAGAGGAGGAACATGAGAATAATTTAAGAATGGTTCTATAGGTGTTGAGAGCACACCAACTGTATGCAAATTTTAGCAATCAAAATTTCTATCAGAGGAAAATCCACTATTTAGTCAACATTGTCTCGGAGTGTTATGATCCAATGCCTTAAAAATGATAAAAAGTCCACTTCGAGGGGGAAATATCCTATTACAATATATCCAATTCAGATTAAAATAAGGGATGTGATAAGATGATCCTAAGACCAAGTATCCTTGTTGTATATATAAGAGACAAAGGGTAAAATTATAATGAAAGGGTGCAATGAAGGGTTCTAGCCGACATACAAATATAACACTAGAAATGTAATAATTCAATATCTATGGCTTAATAAGGGGTTTTATACATAAAATGGGGATTTGTCTAGGGTTTAACATTCCCCTCCCCTTCAAACAAGCATTGTCCTCAACACCTGACAACAATGGTTATGTCTGCATGAATAAATCATCTTCCCATGTCACCTCTTCCACTGGTAGGTTATTCCATTTGACGAGGTACTCAGTAATTCCTCAATTTCACAACATCTTAATCCCTATTTGAAGTGTTGGTTTTGGTTCTAGTATGATTTTCCCTTCTCCATTAATCTCTAATAAAATAGTTTGCACTAGGATATTGTCACTAATTATCTTTTTTAAGCAAGAAACATGTAAGATTGGATGTACACTTTCCAATCACAAATGAATAGCATGGGCATGATCTTGAGTAGGTGGAATACCCTTAAGCATCTCTCTAAATACCATGGAATGATTGTTAATAACTTTTTGGAGATCCATTGGAGTAGAGGCTATAGATGTTTGAACATCTAGTGAGCACAATTGTGTAATTACACCATGGTGTCACTTTTTGAGTAATTTTTTCATGTTGTTAGAGATTATCACATTAGATGGTTTCCCTTGGATACCTCTAAGCTCAATTTCGCTTCCTTCTGAGGAAAATCTCAAGAAAAGATATGGAAAATTAAGGGCCATTATTCCTAATTATTGTAACCATAGGACCTGTAATACAACATCAACACCACCCATTTTAATTGAAATCATGGGACTATCCAATAAATATTCCCCCATATTGAGCTTAATACTATGACACTTTCCAAAACAATTTATGTTACCTCCATCTCAAATCGTTACTTGAAACTCTGGTGCTGGATATACAAAGCAATTGAGATCTTTTGTTAATTTGTAATTGATGAAGTTATGGGAACTACCATAATCAATCAACATTCTTACATTTTTATTTTTGATATATCCTTATATCTTGAGGGTTTTTGGAGTATTTATGCCACCCCATGCATGACAAGATATTGTTGGAGTAGTCTCTTCTAGCTCTAGATCTTGTGATGGTTATAATTCTTGATATTCTTCCTCTTCATTGTCTATGAAGAATACTTTCTTCTTGTTGAATTTATGTGACTTACTATACTTGTTGTCACAATTGAAACATAGTCCATTTTCTCTTCTTTCATCCATTTGTTGAGGTTTCAACCTTGTTGGTTGAGGTATGCTTCTCTTATGAACCCCAAAATAATCTCTTCTTATTGTGTATGCTCCAATGGTAGAGTTGTGTGTAGCCTTATTATTGGCTTGAATATGACGAGCATATTGCATAGCTTCCATAATATTTGTAGGATGTCTTAAGAAAATATTATGTTTAATATCTTCGTTTAATCCACCCATGTAATCTTCCAACAATTTTTCATCATTTATATCATCCACCCTTGTGGCCAATACTTCAAATTCTAAGTTGTATTATTCAATATCACCTAAGTTCTTGATTCTTATCAATTGAATGAAGTAGTCATGTTTCCAAATATTCTCATATTGTGCTTCTAATTATCTTGTAAATAAACCCCAAGTATAATGATAAAAATGGGGCTTCCTTTTAACTACCCATTGATACCATTTATATGGTTTTATCTCAAAGTTCAAAGTTGCTATGTGAATCCTTTTTCTATCATCCATAATATTATGCAGTTCAAAATATTGCTCCATTTGGTTCACCTTGGTAAAGACCTATGTACAATCAAACTTATTTAATTCAATCTTGGGAAAGTTGAATTTAAGATCCCCACTATAATTAAATACACTATTAGAGTTAAATCCACTAGAAAATTGTTTATTTTCAGTAGGTTTTTCAACTGGAATACTACCTTTATTTTCCCAAGTTCCTTGCATATTGATATCTTATTTAGAGGGTCTCTCATCTAAAGCATGAAACATCATGGAAAACAAGGAATTTTGAAATTCCTTCATGGATTTTTGTATATTTTCATCCATATTATTTTTCATGTCATCTATCTTATTTTTCATTTCATCCATATTATTTTCCATGTGTGCATTAGTTTCATTCATCTTCTTATCCACCTTCTTTTCCATTTCCGCCATATTTATTTTCATAGTTTCATCTATCTTGTGTTCAATTTGTGTAATATTTTCCTTCATATTATTTTTTATGTGTTCCTGAGATTTTGTTAAATGCACATGTTTTAACATACTACTATTCATTTCATCAACTTGGTTCTTTAATTGGGTTAACCTATTTTCAAAGTCTTCATCTTCTTTAGAAGTCATGCTTGTGTTTTTATGAGGAGTACCAGTATTTTTTGGAGGAGCCTTTGGAGACATGTGCAAAAATAATTGTTATCCTCTATTTTCTCTTATCACAAATTTTGAATCACCAAAACCATATATTCCAATCAAAAGTTATGCCATTTGTAATTTATGTACCTTCAAAACCCTAATTTGGAGTCTGTCCTTCTAGTTGACCTTTCTTCTGATGTATTTATGAAATTTCAGTCCTTCCATGTCTAAACTTTTGTTCTGTATTATGTTGATATGTGTTCTTTTCAATGCCAAAGGTCTGACCCAAATTGGGTGTTCCAAATGAAATTTATGGTAACTTTCTTGAAACTTGCTGAATTTTGGCCTTTCCTAGATTGTGAACTTGTATAGAATTCCATGTATCCAATATTTAATACCAGATTCTGAAAATTGTATCAGAAACACTAGGTACTATTATATTTCAAATTCAACTAGTCTCATTGAATTTGGATATTCTCTGAAGAAGATATGATTGTTTTACCTGGAACACATGTTTGAGACTAGTTATAGGACTAGTCAAAAACCATATCTTCCACAAGGTATATCTCTGAAAGTATAATGACCCAGAAACTGAATTTTTTACCAGAGATACCTTGATATGTATTATAAATAAACTAAAATTGTATATATCTAAAACATACCCTCCAAAAAATTATATATAAAATTACAATATGACTTGATTAGAGAAGAAAAACCCAAGGATCGTTGCTCTGATACCAAATGTTATGATCCAATACCTTAAAAATGATAAAACAATCAATGCATGCAATCCACTTAAAGGGGGAAACCTCATATTACAATATATCTAATTCATAATACAATAAGAGATGCGATAAGATGATCCTAAGATTAAGTCTCGTTATATATTGTTATTGGACTAATCGGTAGGTGCGAACACTAACAGATCTCCCTAGATCCACCTGGATCTAGAACAAAACAGGACAGGACATGAATCTTTCCCTAAGTTGTAATCATTGAATTTGCTAATAGGGAGGAACAAGTGACATACCTTTATATTGCTTCCTTAGGTCTCTGTTGCTCCTGCTTCGCTCCAGTGCTCTTGTGAGGTCAAGAACAAGACAACACAAACCAACCAAAGTGAAGATAGAAAAATGTATTCAACATCAACTTATGCATATGATCAAGGAATTACACAATAAAGTAAAAGTGACTTTATGGGAAAGGGACATGTCAATGTATCATATTAATTGAAAGTAGAAGAGACAACCTGATCGCCTTGATGTCACAAGCTTCCTTTCAGTGACCCTTGGTTCCAACACACACACTTGCTCTGTACTTGCATGAAGAAGATCCAATTCCTCTTGATAGACCAACTAGAGCCTTCAAGCCTCTGTCCAATCAGGGTTCTTCACATAATTCTTTCACCAATTCTTCATTCAATCTCGCTTAACCTTTTCCATGAGAAAGATTTCAATATATATGAGAAGGAGAGATGGTTACATGGATGAGGATGATCCCATCAAATCTGAGAAGTTAGTAAAATAACAACCATACGAATGCCAACTCATTTTCTAGAAGATTCCCTTCTAGAACCCTCGAGACCTCTTCTCCTTTCCAAGCTTAAAAATAGGTTCGCACCCTGTGTATGGAGAAAACTATGAGAAGTTTTCACCCTAGGTGTAGGTGGACTATGAGAATGAGGGATTCTTGCACCCTAGGCCATGTGTAGCCTGCGAAATCACTTTAAAAATATGTTTTTGGAAGAAGATAAAGGCCACTTTTCTCAGGCAAAAATTCCTTGTTGGGAGCCTGAATACACCATTGTTAAGACATCACCCGAGTGACCAAAATCATGTGTAACAGAATGCCCCCCAAAGTATGAGGCTAGAATCTATGACATCCGAAATAGAGGGTGGGAGGGGGGGCATTAATGGATAAAATGTGTATGGGGGGGCATTAATGGATAAAATGTGTATATTATATACACATTTTATCCATTAATTCCCCCCCATACATATTTTATCCATTAATCGTGAGCGTGAGCGTCACCCATGACGCTACTTTGTAGAAGCTATGAGCTTCAGATTTTGAAATTTTGGTCCTTGGACATAGCTTTTTTGTAAAAACTTTTGATCGTTATATACATATATATGGCTTCTACTGGTTTATTTTGTGTTGTGTGATACATGTGATGTGGTTCATTTATAAATGGCCCAAATGTCTATCTAATACATAGTTAACTAATGCATCAATTAATGTATTTGGACATCTAGGAATATGATGATACTCAATATAATCAAAACAACGTTCCAAGAGGCGAATTCGTAAATATACCTGTAATAAAGTAGGACTTCGAATAGCATAGACATTACTTAACTGCAGTACTACTAGCTACGAATCGAGTCGTATAACCAAGTGACGGATATCGAGGGAGATAACATCAATCAATAATTCGATAATGGTGCTATACTTTTCAATATTGTTGGTCGCATGGCCAAGACACACACCTCGTAGAGTGATAAGTTCGTTTGTAGGGGTGTAAATTGCCCAAGCAACAGAAGCAAGGTTCTGAGTACTACGGTTAGCACCATCAATGAAGCCAATGTGGAGTAGCGAAGAGACATATGGAAACCAAACACAATGTAACATAAGGGCAGAGACCAGATAACGAAAAAGCATACTACAGTAACACACAAAAAGTATGATACAATAAAATACAAGTACTCATGCACAGGTGATCTTAGGCATAGTACTTCTTTAATTACAACCCATTTTTGGGTTCACTCAAAGGGATACCATCATAATATACTAACTCGTAATCTCCTTTCTCCAGAAATCGTCTGACGAAGTAAGGACCTTGCCACATGGCTTCAAATTTTCCAGCTCCTAGCATATCTCGATCTTGTTCGTAAAGGAGAACCAGATCCCCTTCGGATAAAACGTGAGGCTTGACATGTTTATCGTATTGGTCCTTGACACATTTCTTCTAGGCTTATATAACTAGGGTGGCATCACGTCGAGTTTTGTCTAATCACATGAGATACAACATATGTTCTTCTTCGTCATAAGTGTTTGGTAGGAGTTCGACGGCTAGTTTTAGGGAGGGTATCTCACATTCAATCGGCAGGATGGCTTCTAGACCATAGACTAACCAGAATGGTGTAAACCTGGTAGTAGACTTAACAGACGTCCAATAAGCCCACAATGATGAAAACAACATCCTGTGCCAACTCGTTTTGTGAATCCCTATCATTCGTCAAAGCATGGTTATGAGGACTTTGTTAATTGCTTTGACTTGGTCATTGGCTTGTGGATAATAGGGTGTTGAGTTTTCATGGCGAAGACCCAACTTTTCAGTGAGTTCGGACAACATGAAGTTTCTAAAGTGGCTACCGTGATCGGTAACAATAGCCTGAGGAACACCAAAATGAGCTATGATGTGATTGAATATGAATACTGCTGCGGTCTTTCCGGTGTTGTCAAATGTCGGCACCGCCTCGACCCATTTTGTAAAATAGTCTACGGCTACAATAATGTATCCATGCCCCCCGACCGAGTGAGGGTGACATGTCATGAAATCGATACCCCATTTTGAAAAAGGACTGATGGAGACCACAGGGTGAAGAGGAGTGGGATGTGATCGTATTTTATGGTTGTGGGTTTGGCAAACATGGCATTTTTGGATGACAATTATACAATCATTAAATAAAGAGGGCCAAAAATACTCAGCTCGCAAGATCTTCTGGGTAGTAGCATATCTAGACATGTGACCACTACAGGCTCCAGAATGGAAGTCATTTAGGTCTTTCTTGACTTCATCAAACCTGAGGCAGCGTAAAAAAACTGAGTCAATCCCAAGACGATAAAGAGTATCACCTAGGATAATATATTGACGGGCTTGGTAGCGTATTCGACGACGGTCAGTACTAGACAAATTGGGCCGAAAATTCTAGGTTTGGAGATATATGATGATATATCTGTAGAAAATATCATTAGAACTAATGAGGAAAAGGGATTCATCAGGTAATGAATCGACTACTACCTTACCGTCTTAGAGTTGGGAAAGTCACATATCAACTCGACAAACACTAAGGATTTCTTGGACTTAGCGCGTTCGAGTTCCAAGTCAAACTCCTGGAGTATCATGATCCATTTGGAGTATTTCCCCCTAGAAATTGACATGTGAGAATGTGTTCCATAGGGTTGCAGTTAGAAATTACTGTAGTCTTGTGAGAGAGGATATAGTGCCAGAAATGTTGAAATGCTTGGAAGGCTGCCAAGGCCAGTTTTTCAACATGTAAATACTTGGTTTCAGTAGGTGTTAGACTTTGACTCAAGTAGTAGATGACATGTTCATCATGAGAATCATCCTTCTGGATGAGAACCATAGCGATGGTGTAATCCGAGGCTGCGAGGTAGAGGAAATAATTGAAACTGTAATCAGGGGGGAAGAGAAGTGGAGTACGTGTTAGGGACAGTTTCAAAGCTTTGAAATCTTTGTTTGTGATGTTATCCCATATGAGCTCGAACCCCTTTTTGAGTAGTCACGTAAATCCAAGAGTTAGCTCGGCATAGTTGTTATCACCAAAATTTTGTCAACACATGGTTACAAGAACTCAGCATTGTCAAACAGTAATGAAGTCATTCACGACCCTGAATTAATCTCACAACATTAAAAAAAGGTCAAAAAACTATACAAAGTAGTGAAAAATTGAAGAGCGCTTTACAGAAGTTGGGCGTGCGCGCACATGCGCGGAACAAGAATGTAGCATGCACGCATACGCGCATGATGCACGACTGCTAGCGCAAAAAGTCGCGCACCTGGTAAACGGTGCATTTACTGAAGTGGTTGGCCTCCCAACCACTTATGGATCAGCTCCCAAGCCGATTTGACCCTCAAGTCTGAGCTAAATCCGAATGGTAGGCTGGTCAAAGACCTAATAATTCCCTAAATGGCCTCTTTTCACACTACAAAACTGTTACACAAAATCCCAAAGAAATGTTATAAAAAACCATGAATACACCTCATTTTCTCAAGGAATTTCATGTAATGTTATGCTACCTATATTGTTTTAAGGACTCCATCCTTGACAAAGAACACATTGGCACCATTTCATTGAGCAATCCACCTCTCCATTGAGTGGATTTGCAAGGAGTTCTTTCACCACCATTTTCATTTTTCTTGTTGTAAGGAGGGAAAGCTTGTGAGGGTCCAAGAGCCTTCCCTTGGAGGAAGAAGGGACTCATAGTCCCCTTTCTTCTTGATGCTTTGATTTCATCAATAGATCAGCCTAAAAACATTGGTGACATGGGTCGTTTTGTGTTTGTTATCTCTATGTCCCTATGCTTGTGATTTTTGTTTTTATTAGTTTAGTTCTTGCTTATAGTTTTGTTTTTCTTTCTCTAACTCTTTCCTCTACAGTTGTCATGCTCAGCAAAACCCAACTTGGCATGCAAACACCTCTTATTTTCTCACCAAGGTGATGAAAAGGGTGCAACAGATTGGCGACTTTGTTGTAAATACTAAAACAACTAAG
>ML782870.1:266159-281675 GCA_009831015.1 Picea engelmannii | reverse complement strand
GGGGTGTGAATCAGTTGTATGTGAGCTTAAACAATTTAATACCTTTTAAACATTATTAATCTTTCTTCATGTGTCATCAACAATATACAACATATGGATAGTAAAAGTAAAGATCATCGGTCACACATAAAATACACACAGAGACAGATTTTCATGAGAAAACCCATAAAGGGAGAAAACCTCTTCTTGTTCGAAATGATAGGCAGTCTTTTTTTGTTCTGTACATCATTTACAAATGAGCACCAACTCAATGTGAGGCTTCTACCTCTGTTTTACAAGCTGCAACTTGTTTGAGAGATCCAACTCTCTGGTTTCTCTAGCACCCACTAGAAGGAAGCACCAACACATGAATATTATAGCACCAACTGGATGGAAGCACCAACTTCCTGAATGTTCTAGCACCAACTGGATGGAAGCACCAACTTCCAGTTACAGAGGTTCCAACCTGTATAACAGAGAACATTTGTTCTCCCTAGCACCACCCTGCCACCCTAGTTTCTCTGGCTACAACCAGATGGAAGCTACAACTTCCTGTGTTCAAGCTCCCACTTGAACCTCTGAGGAAAACAGTCCTCCCGAGCACCTCCCAACCTCCCTACAATATTAAATAATGAATACACAAACAACTTATGTAGATACATCACTTCTTACCATTTTTACTCTGTTCTGTAAATCTGATCTTCAACAAATTGTTCTGCAATTCTTCTTCCTCAACAGGTCAACTCTGCATCACATTCTTTTGTCATTCTACTCTGCTTCTTCTCTGCATTTCATCTCTCTCTATGCATTTGCTTCATTTCTTGCTATGCCTCTGCTCATTTTCTTTTTCTTACTATTTACTCATTTTTCCTTCAGAACCACCAAACTAACACCGTGTGTTTCAACTTCTTTTATGCACTCGAACAGACAATTCAACTTCCCATCTCCTTCGACAAGAACCACAACAACTGTCCCTGTAACTGAACCGTTAACACAATTACTATCACGAGTCCATTTCACTTAACATATTCGTAAAAGAGGAGTTAACTGCAAGAAAGAACGGTAGCCCTCTGATCACAATCAAGGTTTATCCACACCGTTGGATGACATTTATTATTTTTGCCTTTCAATCGGGTTTCGGCATTCCTCATGTTCAATGTTCTTTTCTCTTATAAATCCCGATACACAAAATTCCATAAATCAGTCAAATCAACGATCCATATGCGATCTTGACTCAACGGCTACGATTATGTCGCGATATCGCATATTGCGATTTTGACATTTATGTTGCATTATGTTCTTGTCTCCTTGATATCGCGATCCCGGAAAATATGATATAGAGAAAATCAACCGTCCAGATCACTGCTTGATTTGATGACTCAGACTTCATCACCATTTCGTATATCGTGAAATCGACACTCCTGAGGTTGAGTGACTTTGTCACTTCAAAGTTTCGATCCCTGATGCTGATGCACCTCTTTCCACGTGCTAGCCCTATTGGCCATAGGCCTTGGCCCATATGACCGTCAACACATGACCTCAGTCAAACCTCTCATCGGGTTTTCGACATTTTCGATGTCACCATGCACACGCCTATAGAATTCCCGATCCTCCGATCCTCGATTCTCCGATGAAGAAAATCAACGGTCCATATCTCATGCTTGCTTTAACGGCTGCGATCAAATCGCTAAATCACATATCGCGATTTTAGAGTTTTCGATGTCAAGTAAATTGGACATTACAAAATTCTGATCCCCGATTGCCGATACTCTGCTGATGTCACTCGTGATTTGACACGTGTTAAATACTACCACGTGTCACTCTTATTCGTGACTTACATGTGCCTGAAGTTTTGAATCTGCCTGACACCTATCATTACCTAGTTGTGCCACGTGTCCCTATTTGACATGAGTTGGATCGATGGTCTAGATCACATGTTGATCTGACGGTTCAGATTCAGTTGGGTTTTCTTTCGATTCTGATGACTGTCGGCAAATCTGCACCAAATCTAATGGCTCTCACTGCGTGCACTTACTTATTTCAATCATTCACCTCTCTGAACTTGTCTTTTGTTTGCCTGTCATCTTCAATGTTGTACTTGCCATCAATGACAAGCTTATGCTTCCTATTCACTGAATTTGCCAACAAACTCCACTGGGGAAAGGTATCAAATTCCTACCTCATTTGGGTTTATTTTTCTCTTCTTTTAGTTTGATTAACTTGCAGGTGCACAAACCAACCTAGGCCGACCTGTCAACCATTCAATTCAAAGGAGAATTGAGAGAAATACATCCGGATTTTTCTTTCTCGACTTTTTGTCATAGGTGCGTAGGTATTCCACCCCATAGATGCGCATCGTGTGCACATGCGCTTAACTGATATCCATTCTCTGCATGCATTCTCTTTCATACCTATCTCTGTTCACGTGCCTGCGCTCTGTGTGCCTCTGTCTGCACTAGGGTCCGTGCATTTGATCAAAATTTCACATTGTAAGTTGTTGGGATGCGGGGAAGTCCATTTTCCTTCTTAAAAATGATGTCACGCATGCTCTAAACACTGCACCACACTTATTCCCCTCATCATATAAAGGGGTTAGTAAAACACACATAGGCACTTAGGAGGATAAAATCAATTTCCCTTCTTTGCTTTTTTCCACATGGATGGCTTGTCTTGACTTATAAAGATAAGGTGGTAATCATTTTTAATCACATCTAAGCTTACATTGGGACTAGAAGTTAATTACCAATCACTTAGTATGCTCTTCTCTCACGCCTTCAAGTGACCTTGAGAATCAGAAAAAGATTGAGGAACAATTTCATATCCCTTAACAAAATTTAAAACCTTTAGGAGAGGACAACGACCCTTCTTGGGACCCCTCCTAGTTTTCTTTTTCAAACAAATCTTAATATTGTAACGGGCCCATACATGCCCACATGTCACAATGATAGGATAGTGTTTGAATTTTTTCTTTCTTATATCAAAACACTAGGGAAGTTTAAAGGTTTGTAATGGGCCCATACATGCCCACATGTTCAATATAGGATAGTTTCAAGATTTTCTAGATTACATCACAATAGGGAGTTAAAGGATAGTAACGGACCCACATGTCCACATGCTAGCTTCTTAGGGATTTTTGAATTACGCAAGGTTGTACCAAAGACACTTAGTTAATTAGATAATCAAACTCTTGTAAGGACCAAGCGAAGTCCACATGCAGCAAGGTGACATCTAATTCACTAAAATTGGCACACTTTCACTCACATACAAAAGTCACTTCTCACTCACATAGCTTCTTCTTGAAACGTGGAGGTCAAAGTAAGTTTCCTCCAAAAATGGATTCTGAAAATACCCCATCTTTTCTTGACGAGACTATCCACTCCGATTTTTTAATCAACGAGGTTGGTTTGCACCCCCAACCTCCCAAAACAACTGCATCTAAAATATTTCTAAAAACTCACGAAGTTTTCCTCCACAGGAGGTGCCAAAATAAATTTTTAGTCTAGGTAGGATTTCGGGGATAGGCATCCAAATAACTCCCTGTTATCTGGTTCTCACATTTTCAAAACATAAAGGTTGTCAAATAGAGAACTTAAAATCCTCCAAGTCAAGTGTTCCAATCACCATAAGGAAGTGAGATACTTGTAAAGGGTTGAAGGCCAAGGTCTAGTTGTTCTGTGCATCCCCCCTTGAGGCACCCACCTCTTGGATGGGATCCAGCCCGTGACCCATTTCTTAGGTCGAAAATCTAAATGCCACACTTTGACCGAGGTACCTAGTGACCAACTTTAGGACATCTACCCAGGTGGCAATTGTGGGCTGCAATTGCACCTTGATTGGATTTTGTGTGGCTATTGGGAAATATCGCCAGTTCTTTCGGGATATTCCCCCTTTACCCCTCATTATAACCAATTATTTCATCCTTCACTAGTGTCTCTTCCGGTGACTTCAGACCCCACTGTTGAGTACTATTGGAAGGTCCAGTACTATTTGAGAGGAACGACGTTACGTCTTCTAGGACACGAGCATTTTATTTCTTTTTGATTCCCCCACGTGAACAAAACCCACTTACCAACATATATGTTTCTTTCTCATTTTATGTATGATGCACATCTGATTACAGTTTGATTTGGATATATATATATATATATATATATTGTGTGTGAACATTCAATGCAAAGGCTCTAGTTTTTATATTTCTCTCACCACTTGTTGCACACATTCACATAGCTAATCTGACATCATAGGGGAACCACAGAACCCCCGTCGTTCACGACGCTTGGTCAACCTCCCTCCTATCTTAGGGGGAGTATCTAGTCATGTCCGCTCATCGGCACCTCCTTCACACACTCCTATAAGTGCTACTATCTTAGGATCATCTTTTCTTGGTTCTACACTACTTGGGTCAACTTCCCACGATCATCTGTTCACTCGCTCTCCTTTACATGGAAGAGGGAGACCCACTTCTTCTCAAGGAGGGAGCACCAACCCACCTAGTCCCCATCAAGGGTTAGGTTCAAAACACACCATGGCTGGATTTAACCATCCCCCCCCCCACTACAAATGCCATATTTGGCCTCTCTCAACATACCAGATCTCACCAAACTTACCAATGATCCTATATTGCATGACACCACATGGCCGACAATGCCAACAAAACTTCCTTCAGACATACCAAAGTTCGAAGGGAAGGTAGGGGATGACCCTGCCAACCATGTCATGACCTTTCATCTATGGTGTTCTTCCAATAACATCATGGATTATTCCATCAGACTACGATTATTTCAACGCACACTTACTGGTCCATCGGCTAAATGGTATGTCGAAGAAAAATCCGGGTCCCATGCGACCTTTGAGTCATTGGCCAAAGCATTCTTGACCTTCTTCCAATTACCCATGCGCCACAAAAATGGTCTAGAACTACTGTCTAACTTCAAACAAACCTCAACCACACACATTGCTGACCACATTCATGAGTGGCATAGGCAACATAGTTTGTGTAAAGAAGAAACCACCAAGCAATAGTGCCTCGACTGGTTTCTTAGATCACTTGTCTCTCTCCTTGGAAAGGATGTAGCTTCCACCTTCCCTCAATCTGAAGAGGAAGCCATCAGTAAGGCCCAACAGTATGACCTCATTTATGCACAGTTAGGGTACTTATACACAGTACTTCCTGATCTTCCAAAACATGTTCCATTTGGCCAAGACAAACCTGGGATGTCTCACTCAGCAGACAGACTAATAGGTGCCACCTCACACCATGGCCCACAACCCCAACCAACACCAATGTATGGAACACCTCAATACCTGTCGGCATACAGGGGAACTTCTTATTACACCCCACCCCCTTATCGACAGCCATACCCTGTTGCTATACCTCCACCCATCAGTAGACCACCACGGACACCTCCCATACATCCACCTATTCCCACAACCAGTGGTACTCCATCAACATCATCTTATAGTACTAGTGAAAGTACTACGCCTTCCTACGTACCTTATGGATCGATACCACCACAAAATCCATACTTCCCATTTCCTGGTCCTCCACAACCCATGGTTCCCCCACATCCACATGTGGGTGTAAATTTTGTTCAACCTTTTGCTGCTCAACAATACCAAAATTTTGAATAGTTGAATACAGACAACCCAACTCATCCATCAAACAATACCAAAAAGAAATGATGGAACAGGAATAACAACAACCCAGGTCAAGGCAAGAATCAACCCCCACAACACCAACCAACTGGGGGAAACCAAAACCAAGGGAACCAAAACCCCCAAGGGGGCAATCAAAACAAATGCCAAGGGAGAAATAATGTTAAAACCATCTTCCCTTGTGCTCTTTGTGGTGAGTTTGGTCATTACACTCACCATTTCCCCCATATCGCTGATTTCAAATGGTTGAAAGACTTCGGTAATCTTCCCCATTCTCCTGCACAAACTGCCCCTCAGCATGCACCACAACAATACGTGCAACAACCCCCTCCCTCCGTGCTGCAAAATACTATTCCACACCAAGGTGTGATAAACACCCAACAGGACACACAACATCCCCCACCTCAGGTGGGACAATACCACAACCCCAACAATCCAGCAGAGTGTACAATTCTCCTCACCAATGAGGAAGAAATCCTTCTGCAAATGCATAATCGTCAGTATCATACACCTGCTGAGTCTACTCGCATCTCTCCAGAGATAAACCCTACACCAATGAGACCCCCGTTGGTGATCCCTCGCCCTTCCACCGAACCACCACTACGCATCCCTCGCATACCCTTGCGCAGGAATGTCCACAACCCACAGGCTAGGGCAGCTCATAACTATATCTTGGTAGATGACTTAGTGCAATACCTGACTACCATTTCAGTCTTGGAAGTCCTCCAGACTTGTCCTATGCATCGGAAATCACTACTTTCTACCTTGGGGGAAATCGGCCCCGCAGATACTCGACTCATCACCTTTGATCTTGATAGCAGAGAACCTTGTCTTCCTGCCTTGATCACTTTTCAAATACCAATGAAAATACGGAACATCACAGTTCATTGGTGTATCATCGATGAAGGTGCATATACGTGCATCATGTCCAAAACAATATGGCAGAAAATTGGTTCCCTGGAACTCATACCCTCTGCCATCACATTACAAGCTTATGATGGACGACCATCCTCTCCTGAAGGGCTCTTCCAAAATGTCCCCGTTGAACTCGGGGGCAAGACTATTCTCATTGATATCGAAGTTATCGACGCCCCGCTCGATTATAATATCTTGTTCGGTTGTAGCTACATGTATGCTATGAAGGCAGTGGCATCTTCCGTCTTTTGGACAATGATGTTCCCCCACAATGGGAAGATCGTGACCATTGACCAAGTCTCACATTATGAGCCCAACCCATCTTCCAACCTCGATAACATTCTTCCTCTCATCCACACCAACCAAGATGCATATCCACTCGTCAAGATGGGTCCTGGGATTTTCAAAGATCCATCCTTGTTAGGGACGTACCATGGAGCACCACCACTCCTTCATCCTGCTAATCAAGTATGCATCATATCATCTAACGGAACTCACACAGAGGATGCTCATCCTCCTCAGGAAGCTTCAGTCATTCCTGACGTCCCAATAGTTGCAGAACCACTCCCGTCGGAGCCTCTTGCACACTTGTCGACTCCAACAGTCCACGAATCCACATCTTCTCAGGGGCATAGTCCCATTTGGGAGACAGTTCCCCAACCCCTCACCCAAATTCCCTTCTTTTACCCTCCACCATGTATCAAATCTTTTCAGGTAGCCGCAATGCTCACACTACCAAATATGGTGTTAGCAATCCCAGTCTGGTATTTACACCCATCAGAGATGGTCCCTCGACCATCCCTTCCCCCACAAGAAGGAATTCCCATGACGATTCACATCCTTACCCCCACCAGCCCCCCACTCACTAACCTCCCGACTACAACTGGGAGTAGGAGAAAGAAGAAAGAGCCCACTGCTCCACTTCTTCCACACATCTCACCACCTTGCGCACTATGTGAGAAAGAGGGCCACCAAACCAACAATTGTCCATCACTACCTTAATTACGAAATTTGATCCCCCTCAATCAAACTCCCACAACACCCACCACTACTGCTAATCCCACCAATACCACCAACCCTTCCAGTAGTAAAGGGTTGAGGACCAAATATGCTTGTGCTATATGGTCAGAGTATGGCCATTACACCCATCATGGCCCAGCACTACCGCGCTTTTGGTAGACATTAGCGGATGTAGGCCAAAATTTCCAGAACAACCCACGCCCTGCTACATCCTCTTCAAATAGCACTGACATTCGCTATGTCACCACTTCAGTCAATGAACGTAAGAGATGCCCTTGCTCTCTTTGCGATTCATTAGCTCATTTTACATACCAGTGTCCTATGATACTTGAATACAGGCAACGTCAATTGGCCCTTCTTCATCAACCCGTAGAGGCGATAATTGGCATTACTTCGTCACTCGAGGATCTTCATGTCATTTCTCCCGAGCCTGAGGCACTCCCAACACCTCAATGGTTATTAAATAACGTTTCTAAGGATTTACCCCGCAACCCCCCCAACTCTCCTGCTCATTCCCCTATGGACACTCTCCACCCAACCACCACGGGTACTCCTCAGTACTTCAATATATGGTTTATGTTGAGTGAACCCTCCCCATCTCCTATCATAGTTCTCCCTACTTTTGTATCAGGGGTAAACCACACTGTCACCGAGATCACTCCTCACGCCCCCTTGTATTCCCTGTGTTTCCAATGCGACGAGGAAATACTCGAAGAGCTAAACCACCCAGAAACTCCCTGGGATGTGCTACATCACCGCACACTCTTCTCTCCACAGGAAGCTTCCATGCATCCTAACCAACACCCCATTTACACAATCGAAACCAAATATTTTATCCCATCCAGGCCTATCGATTGATTCAACAATCCCATTCCTACCCCTGATGCATTTGAAGAAGGAAACATGGCCAATATTTCCCCCACCATCAAAATCGACATTTCCATTAAAAATGGCATCATTGAAGAAATCACCATTGTAGCTGCTTGCACTTCTCAGGAAATCGCCGCATATAAAACCCTCTTTGAGGAATACAGGGATATTTTTGCCTGGTCATACATAGAAATGCCTAGCCTCGATCCCTCTATTTTCAAAAATTGCATCGACACTTGGCCCGACATCACACCAGTTCGCCAGAAACAACGACCACTACACCCATCCAAAGCTGTAGCTATCAAAGCCAAAATCGACAAATTACATGCTGTCGGGTTTATTTACCCCATCACTTACACTTCATGGGTTTCCAACCCTGTACTCATCGACAAAAAATAGGGAACTATTCATGTTTGCACAGACTTTCGCGATCTCAATAACGCATGTCCAAAAGACAACTTTCCAACGCCTTTCATTGATCAAATTATCGACGACTGTGTCGGCCATGAGGCTCTCTCCTTTATGGATGGATTCTCTGGCTATAACCAAATACAAATCCACCTAGCCGATCAGTATAAAACCGCATTCACTAACCCATGGGGTACCTTTTCATATCGTGTCATGCCTTTTGGCTTAAAGAATGTTGGCGCAACTTTCCAGTGGGCGATGACATACATCTTCCACGATTTGGCTAACATCATCCTCGCCTACTTGGACGACCTCACAGCTCAATCCAAGAAACATACCCAGCATCTCGATGATTTACGAATCATCTTTAAACGATGTCATCAGTACAACATCCGCTTGAATCCTCTCAAGTGTGTGTTATGTGTCACTATCGGGCCCCTCCTCAGTTTTATTGTTTCCCAAAACGGTATTACCATGGACCCCATCAAAGTCAAAGCTATCACTGAAATTCCACCTCCCCGGAATTTAAGACAACTTCAGAGTCTTCAGGGCAAAGCTAACTTTATTAGACACTTTGTTCTAGATTACGCCATATGCGCACACGGTTTCCTCCGCTTACTACATCACGAAATCCCTTTTCACTGGGATGACTATGCCCAACAGTCATTTGATGATCTTAAATCAACACTTTCAAATGCACCTTTAATTAGTGCACCTGACTATAATCGTGACTACATCCTCTACGTATCAGCATCAGCTGTATCAGTAGTCGACGTCCTCGTCCAGCTCGGAGATGACAATTGTGAACATGTCATTTAATACGTTAGTAAGAACCTCTCAGGACCACCCTTGAAGTATAAACACGAAGAGAAACTTGCTCTTGCAGTTGTCCTCACAGTCCAGAAGCAGCGCCATTACATTCTGCTTCACACCACAAAGGTAGTCGCAGATTCCAACCCTATGCAGTACTTGCTCAGTTGTCGACAAGTTAACGACAAATTATCTCAATGGATCGTTATCCTTCAGGAGTATGACCTTGATTTCTCAACACCTAAGAGTAATAAGACCCTTGTTCTCGCCAAACTGGTCACGACCCTCCCCTCTGACATCACCAGTACCCCCATCAACACCGACTTTCCTGACGAACATATCTTTTACATCACTTCGGATGATCCTTGGTATGGTGACCTTCTCGTCTACCTACGAACTCAAAATTTTGGTAACCACCTTTCACGAGATGATCGTCGATGTATTCACCATCAGGCCCCCTGCTATCTCCTCATCGAAGACATCCTATACCAGCGGGGTATCGACACCATCCTTTGTCGCTGCCTGACTATTGACGAGGCCGACAGAGTCTTAAACGACTGCCACAATGGTGCATGTGGGGGGCATATTTTGGGTATATCCACCGCTCAAAATATTATCCGAGCCGATTACTTTTGGCCTACCTTGTTTCATGATTGCATTCATGCCGTGAAACAATGTGAGCAATGTCAGCTCTATGTCAACAAAGCCCGAGCTCCCCCTGCCCTTCTTCACCCTGTCATTACTGCCAGCCCTTTTTGTAAATGGGGCATCAACTTTATGACTTGTAATCCCCCCTCCACCAATGGTCACAAATACATTGTTGTCGCCGTTGATTACTTCACCAAATGGGCCGAAGCTATGCCCACTTTCAACAACACCACTGACACTGCAGCGCGTTTTTTCTTTAACCATGTCATATACCATTTTGGAGTACCACTCCAACTCGTTTTTGACCATGGGAAACACTTCAAGAATGAGATCTTCATCGAACTCTCATCTCGATTAGGCTTCTCTCACGAGTTTGCCTCACCATATTACCCTCAGTCAAATGGACAGGTCGAGGCAGTTAACAAAGTCCTCAAGACCATGTTATAGCGCACAGTTAATAAACATAAAACCAATTTGCATCATATGTTATTTTTTGCACTATGGGCTTATCGAATGACAGTGAAGACCACTACTGGTTTCACACCATTCCATTTAGTCCATGGGGTCAAGGAAACTCTTCCCATCGAGTGCGAAATTCCCACCTTACGCACCGCAATTGAGCTATTACCTGACACTGCTCAAATGGAGCAGCGCTTGCTGAACTTGGAGTCTCTGGATGAAGATCCTCGATCTTCCTTATAGAACAATGAGGAAGCTAAAAAATTATCCAAGGCTACCTTTGATTGCCATGTCAACCTTCGATCATTCCACGAAGACAACCTCTCTGGCTTATGATATCGCTCATGATAACTTTGGCCACAACAAATTCAAATCACTTTGGCATGGCCCTTACATTATCCAACATTGCCTCACCAAAGGTGCATACATTTTGGCCTCCCCTGAAGGCCTCTCCCTCAAGGAACTCATCAATGGGTTGTATCTCAAGAAATTTTATGCTTAAACGTAGTCATTCTACTTTAGGTTATTTCTTTTTTCTAGCGTTTTTAATTTTTTTTCTCTTGCCCTCGCGTCTAAACTATCCCTTGTTCTATTGACAGATGCTTCCTCCACCAGCCTACCACATTGGTTACGCCGATGACGCCATTCGTTGGAAACAAAATCTCGCTTCGGCTGCTTGGACTCTCTACACCCCCTCACATGAAATGCTACATTCAAGCGGCATATGTTTGGGGCCAGCCACCAATAACCAAGCTGAATACACTGCAGTCATCGGCCTTTTAGCCGATGCCCAGCATCATCATATTCATCACCTTAGCGTCTTCCTCGACTCTCAACTAGTCGTTCTCCAGCTCAACAATGTGTACCGTGTACGCAATCCGTGCCTCTTTCGCAAATACCTGCAGGTTAGGCTGTTATCTTGACATTTTGATTCCATTACATTTACACATATTCCAAGACAATTGAATCAAACAACAGATCAAATAGTTAACATGGTGTTAGATTGGCATATATCACATCAAACTACACATACATAAAGATATCATGAAACCCTGTCACAACATATATATAGAATGGACGTACTCAACACATCAGCAAAAACCACATGTAGACAAACATTAGGATCTCAAAATGTGTATACTCATGTATATATAAAGGCCCATCAGGCCATCCGAATGTTTACATACAAAAAGACATGTATCTGCAGGCCAATACAACACCTCGGTACAAAAAATGGGCTCACCAGCCTATATACAACCAAAAAAAAGATGTACATCATACACCACTCAGGGTTCCTCTATCGCACCACCACCTGCTCCTCCCTCAGGAGGAGGTGGTGGCCCACCACCACCTGCCCCATGTGGTGGTGGACCACCCACAAGACCCTCCTGCCCCGGCGACAGGCGTCCACTCATCATAGCTGCAAGCACTGCTGCTTGCCACACTATGGCCCGCCATGGTGGCTGTACCCCTACACACTGCTCCAGGAAACTCTCATCCTGGATGCGCGTCCACATGCCCTCAGGGACATCCTATAGAACCGTCTCCAGACTATGACGTATGTCATCATAATCCACTCCGGCCGTCGTCGGAGGAGCATGTGATGGCCCCACACCAGGGTCATTGTACCGACACCTCCTCGCTGCCCGCTCCGACTCAGCTGGTATCCCCACAACACCCTCCCACTGATGCCTCTCTCCCTGTGGTACTCTCTCTAGCTCTCGATGAATCGACGCTCTCTGCATCTCTACCTCACGCCCGTGAGGTGCCACATCTGCACATGCAAAAACAACAACAAAAGATAGTATCAGCATCTATATCATATACATATGGACTCATATCTCAAAACACAATATAAATCAAAAGCATACCAACATACTAAACATACCTCGATGGTAAAAAACCTCCCCTGGAGGTAACACCATGTCTGGGTCACCCCGGAAGTCCACCCCAGCATAGGGGTACTGAAGTATCACCTGCGACATCTACCGCCATATCCCTCCTGCCTCTACTGAAAAGAAGTGGCCACCTTCGCCACCACCGTGACGAAGCAAAATGGTCAACCACCACCTCAGTCACGGCTCTTTCACCCCTGGCATCTCCAGTAGAACCCTCAGGCGCAGCATCGACACCTTCTCTAAAAACTAGGCCACTAGGATGGACCTGAAAGAAAACTCTCCCGCACCTGTGGATCGACAGCGGTCCAATTGCGCTACCATCCATGCATGCAGCGTCACCCCCCACGTGAACTGCTCCCCGGCCACCACTCTCTCCAGCACCAACAGTTGGCCACCACTAATCCGTTGGGTTGCAAGTGACCCATATATATGAACAATCATCGTCGCTATACAACGATGTGCTAGGGAGTCTATAGCACTGATGCTCACCACAGTCCCAGACATAAAGTCCTGACCTGAGAAGTATCTCTGGCCAATATCGGCCAGCTGAATGGTCTTGGGCAACACCGGCTCCGCTGGTAGGGGCATTCCCTGAAAGGGGAGCCCAGTCAAGAAATAAATATCCTCCACCGCAGTGAAGGGGTCTTCTCTCCTTGCATGAGGAAGCAGTACAACTCTGGACTCCACATCTGGATCAAGAACTGCAACAGATACTCCTGTGCTCGTATCAACGGGCACTCAAAGAACTTTAGTAACCCACAAGTTGCCAAAGTCGCATGCACCATGGGCCCCTCAATGGCCATGGCATCTCGCAGCTAGGCCCAGTCTCGCTCTCGCCACCACACTGGCATTGTCACTACTATCCACCTACTGACAACAAAAAGTCCTATATCAGCTCAGGCAACCATCAATAGCATAAAAAAGACTCATTTTTTACCCTTCAACCTTGCCTCCAAGGCATGGTTTTTGTTCCCATAGGCATGCACACATGCGCGCCTGTTCATTACACAGGCGCACATATATGCGTGCCTGTTCATTACACAGGCGCGCATATATGCGCGCCTGTACACTGAACATGTGCGTATCAGTGCGCACCTGTTTGCTTCATAGGTGCGCCCTTACACGCGTCTGTTCACCATACAGACGTGCACAGGTGCACGCCTGTCACACCTACAGGCACACACTGATGCGCGCCTATTCAACTCACAGGCGCGCCCTTCGGTCATGCCTTAAATTCCCCCTCTTGTGCACCCATGCATGTATATTCGATGTACATGCATGCACGCATGTGCGCCTCTCACCGAGTCGCCCGTGCATGGGGGGCCCACCTCCCCTAAATACCCCTGTACACCCCCCCGTATAAACCCTGCCCAAAAATTGAAAACCTATTTCTATGCAGGACAATCAGACCACTAACCTGATAATCGAAAATCCTCAATCAGCTACCTCGTCCTCCCTGAATCTACAAATCTCCTCTGGAAACTACTTATCAACTCACTATTGTAGTAGGTATAAATGAGGTGGAAATGTGGGCCCTATAGCTATATATAGGCCTTTTGCCAAACTTCCACTCACCATTCCAGGAGCCCAAGGTGCCCATTTTTCAAACCGTCTTCAGCCACGGGATCAACATCTCGTCACCTATGTTGTAGGAAAATCTGCCTGCGGACAAGTAGATCGACCTCTAAGGCTTGACCTTAACCCTAGAAAGAAAAGTGCTTATCATGGACACTGAATTTCTTTCGAATCTATCTAAGCCTAATGCATGAGGAGGAAGAGTAACAGAAGTACCTCTTAACCGACGTTCGTCCCTGCATGCTCCGAGTTGCACTCCAATCCTTTGCTCCTCGTTGAGGTCTGTGGACAAAATAGGATACGACCACTTCCTACTCTATTGACATTAGCTTGAAAACAGATCTATCATTGAATGATAAGTTCGTGTAGCATCAGACACAAACTAGAAAGAAACAAGCCAAGCGTGTCATATTAATGAGAATAACGACAGCAGTACTTACAATCGTAGATGCGAATACGACGGCTTCGTCAGGTCCTCTTCATCTAACCCTTGCCTGAAAGATCCACAACCTGGATGGTAGCAGCTGCACTGATGGCTCTTCTCTAGCTGACTGCAAATTTCCTCCAAGATCATAAGTTTCACATATGTAATTCTTCCCCCTCTCCTCACCATTAGAGCTTGCTTATATAGGTTGGGAAGAGGCTAACCACTTGAGTTATGTTTAGAACCAGTTAGGAACCTCTTCCTTGGTTGAGAGATCTTTTGAAAAAACCAAGAATTCGAGCTTAACTGCCTCCTAAACTCGAATGATTCTCCCCTTATTCTTCTCACCGAGCTAACAGTTCACCCAGAATAGGGAGCGCTCCTTCAGAAAGGTCACAGAGTGCTATAACGCTCCCAGAAAGGTCCATAGAAGATCCAGCGCTCCAAATTTGGGTAACGCTCCTGCAAAGGGGTGGAAGAGCACTATAACGCTCCTCATCCATGGTGAAGGGGCGCCAGCGCTCCTCAAGTAGTGTTAGAGGAGCGTTCCCCTTCCAGAACCTTGATCATGAAGCCTTCTAAGGTATTGAGAGATGTTTGACCTCAGTAGACCAGTTTTCTTCCTTCAAATTGAGTAAATGAGATGTTTCAAGTGCCTCTGTGTTGTCGTCATTGAGGTAACATGATTCAACAGTATTTACGACACTCTTACGACCAACTTGTGACATTTGCGACAAGTTGTACAGGAGTTGCGACACTTGCGACAAGTGAGAGGTATGTGCGACACTTATCTAGTTGAGTGATTTGGATGTGTAACAGAATGCCCCCCAAAGTATGAAGTTAGAAGATGCGGAC
>ML782870.1:199844-252198 GCA_009831015.1 Picea engelmannii | reverse complement strand
GCTCCTCAGGTAGTGTTAGAGGAGCGTTCCCCTTCCAGAACCTTGATCATGAAGCCTTCTAAGGTATTGAGAGATGTTTGACCTCAGCAGACCAGTTTTCTTCCTTCAAATTGAGTAAATGAGATGTTTCAAGTGCCTCTGTGATGTCGTCATTGAGGTAACATGATTCAAAAGTATTTACGACACTCTTATGACCAACTTGCGACATTTTCGAAAAGTTGTACAGGAGTTGCGACACTTGCGACAAGTGAGAGGTATGTGCGACACTTATCTAGTTGAGTGATTTGGATGTGTAACAACCTACATCAAAACAGCCCCTAGGTCACTTTTCATCCTGAGCCCCCGGGCCACCCTTTTTTCATATCATGGTCAGGTACGCATGCACATAGTCACATTTATCAAATACATGCTCTTATCTTTGATTCTATTCAGATGTTGTTCACTTTGGGTATTTGGTTTTCATGTGTGCAGGTACTTGATCATCATCCATAAACACAACCCCTTCAGGTATATACTCAGCACTGGCATGTAGTCTTTCCCGCTATATTGCATTTACATTTCCAGTCACACCCTCTGATATTGGCCCCTAGGGTATCCATTCCTGGCTCTGCAGTACCCACGCCTCCATTTTTGCCTCTTCGGTACTGTTACCCGGTAGAATTATTACCCACATGAGTTGTCCCATTCATAGCACCTTTTGGCACTTTTGACACTCATTTTTTTCTTCATTACCCTTTAGGGATGGGAGTCCCAATAGTCTTTCATCATGTCACAAATAAACCACATACTCCTTCTCCTCATTTTGCTATCTTTCCCACACAGACTCCCAGATTATCTTTTTACGGTTCTATTTTTTACTTGCACCTCCACAGTATCATGAACCCTTCATTTCATCCACAATCAGTTTGCCCATCTGTGAACCTACCTTCATTTCACCTACCTCATACATAAACTCACCAATGGGGCTCCCACCCTTCATCAGTCTTCCAAGCACATTGTGCCCTCCATGGGCCACCCATATCACACTGGGGCACCCGTTTCTGTATCTGTACATTTCTCCCCAATTATTCATTATTTATTGTACAAACACCTTTATTTCTAGTCATTACATTTTCTTTTTTTGTCGTCACCTTTGGCGACTTGCTTCCTTTTGGCCACACACAACCCATGTCACCCTTGGTTGGAGCATTACTTATCATCTACCCTTACCGGCATTGTCCATCTCTTCAGTGGACCCCACAAGTCACTTACCTCTACCCTCTAAATTTGTTCACTTTGTCCCACCTCTGGCACAACTTATTACCGGTCTTGTCATCCC
Source organism: Picea engelmannii (assembly GCA_009831015.1). Taxonomy (NCBI): domain Eukaryota; kingdom Viridiplantae; phylum Streptophyta; class Pinopsida; order Pinales; family Pinaceae; genus Picea; species Picea engelmannii. Next base: position 250,880 of record ML782870.1, on the reverse strand, counting down.
CCTGACATTCGACCTCGTTACATGGTTGCGACCACTTTTTATCTCATACATCCTGCAACAAAGGGAAGTCTTGAGTCTTCCCACTTCTTGACTTCGTCCATGTACCTCTAACAATTCCTCCCCTCAGTAGATTCCATGAAGCCCTTTGCTTCTGGGAGTCATGTCCCCCTTTTGTCGACATCAGCACAATTTTTTGGAAGGGTGACAGTATCTTGATTCTCATTCTCCACTCAATGAGAGATCTCAGACGGCACAGGGTGAAACACCATTCCTCCCTGCTGTCATTGGCCCCCATAGCATTCAATGCCAACACTTTCTCATGTTATGGTGGGTCTTACTTTGCGACTATTGCAGTCATTTCTACCATTTTCTGAAGACCTCTGAACTTGGTAGGGCCATCAATGCCCGCATCATTGGCGATACTTATTACCGTGATCATTGCCTATTATTCAGAGTATGTTCCTTTGCAGAATTGTCTTCTTACTTTATCATCACCGCCCCCGAGGGAGCTGCAGTTGTTTACACCAACACTTCAGTCATCTTTTGTCAGAGTTACATAACACGAGCATGGGGCATGCCCGCCTCGTTTGTACACAGTTTTTCTATTTTGCACACCTCATAGAAGATTGGGTCCTACTGGTTCCTTTTTTATCCAACGGATCTCTCTGAATGATCCCACTATTGCTCTCTCTTACAACAACATTCTTAGTAGAAGAAACATTGATGGATTTTCGGCTATACGTGTGCTCCTAACCTCATCCATCAGGGGGCATCTGTTATCACTGAAATTTCATCCGCACATGGTTACAAGAACTCAGCATCGTCAAACAGTAATGAATTCATTCACAGCCCTGAATTAATCTCACAACATTCAAAAAAAGTCAAAAAACTATACAAAGTAGTGAAAAATTGAAGAGCGCTTTACAGCAGTTGGGTGCACACGCACATGCACGGAACAGGAATGTAGCATGTGCGCATACGCGCATGATGCGCAGCTGCTAGCGCAAAAATCCGCACACCTACTAAACGACGCATTTATTGAAGTGGTCGATCTCCCAACCACTTATGGATCAGCTCCCAAGCCGATTTGACCCTCAAATCTGAGCTGAATCTGAATGGTAGGCTGCTCAAATACCTAATAATGCCCTAAATGGCCTCTTTTCACAATACAAAGTTGTTACACAAAATCCCAAAGCAATGCTATAAAAAGGCATGAATACACCTCATTTTCTCAAGGAATTTCATGTAATGTTATGCTACCTATATTGTTTTAAGGACTCCATCCTTGACAAAGAACACATTGGCACCATTTCATTGAGCAATCCACCTCTCCATTGAGTGGATTTGCAAGGAGTTCTTTCACCACCATTTTCATTTTTCTTGTTATAAGGAGAGCAAGCTTGTGAGGGTCCAAGAGCCTTCCCTTGGAGGAAGAAGGGACTCATAGTCCCCTTTCTTCTTGGTGCTTTTATTTAATCAATAGATCAGCCTAAAAACATTGGTGACATGGGTCGTTTTGTGTTTGTTATCTCTATGTCCCTATGCTTGTAATTTTTGTTTTTATTAGTTTAGTTCTTACTTATAGTTTTGTTTTTATTTCTCTAACTCTTTCCTCTATAGTTGTCATGCTTAGCAAGACCCAACTGGGCATGCAAGCACCTGTTATTTGCTCACCAAGGTGACGAAAAGGGTGCAACAATAGTTCAGGATGAAATGATGAAGAAAGTTTGCTTTCCCTTGCAAAATTTGTAATTGGCGAAGCGAAGAAGGAGGAGGGAGATTTTGAATCGCCTCAACCTTCAAAGGATATACTCGGATCCCTTGACGTGAAACAATAAAGCCGAGAAATTGGCTGAATTCTATGCAGAAAACGCATTTGTGAGGATTCAAGTGTATATGATAAAACCGACATCAGAGGAAAATGGCTTGGAGGTGTATTGGATGATCGACCTGACGCATGGAATGAGTAGGTAAGTCATCAAGATATGGCTACAAAATGTGCTTGATATCATGGAAGGCATAAGACATAGTGCACTGGAAAGTTGCGACAGCGTTTTGTAGACTGAAAGGAAGTTTTCGATAAGAAAAAATGCCCCAAGGACAAATAAAAACGGTTTTGTGTTGGTCCTCAGGAACAATATTGATTTGATTATATCTGGAGAAACCATCCATCAGAGATAATATTTCACTTCTAGCACAATCGTCGATAATCTGGTCGACGAAGGGGGTAGGAAAGTTGTCTTTAGGACATGATTTGTTAATATCCCTATAATCAACACACACAGATTTTTCCTTGTTTCTTATCGATTGGGACAAGATTGGAAACCCAGTCAGTGAGAGCCACTAGGTAAATAAAGTCGGCTTTGATAAGTTTCTCGACTTCAAGTTTGATAGCGGCCGCTTTACGTGGGTGGACCGGATGAAGGTGTTGTTGGACGGGTTTAGCATCTAGGTATGTCCTGATCTCATGTATCAAAATGTCGGGGTCAATACCCAACATTTCTTCATAGCTCCAGGAAAATACGTCACAAAATTCTTTGAAAAGTAAATTGTAGGTGATGATTTTGTCAGGGGAACACGAAGCTCCGATATGCACATTTTCGACAATTCCAGGTTTTATGGATATGTCGAGGGGAATGGTGGGTGAGATATTGCTTAAGTTCCCTTCAAAAAACACATTGTGTGTAGATTCGGGAACGATTGAAATGACGACAACAGTCGACGGGGTCAAGATCCATTGGTATCTCTCGATGGTGTGTTGTTCCAGGAAGAGGATGGAATGATGATGTCCATCGTCCCAGGGGGTGTCTACCATGAAATACATAATCATTTCGTCAGTGGGAAAAATGACACGAAATGGATCTGGAAATAAATCAACAAGAGAGGGGGTAGAATGAGTTTCTGATTGAATGGCCTTATAGACGGATTCGACTGGGCTCAATGAAATTTCATCATTGTAACAAAGATGATTGCAGGGGTTGGGTACCATCCATGGGTCGTGAGATACAGGGGTTCTGTGAATAGAGGTGGATATCATGTTGATTTAAGCGACAGATGGATGTGGAACATTGGGTGGTGGGATGGGGAAGGTACCCATTAACGAGGAGTCTTTAAGAAGATCCACACCGATGTTCTCATATCCAGGGGGGGTGGTTTTGGCGATGAACGGTACATTTCTAGTACATGCATCTAAGTTAAAGAAGGCTAATTGGTCGATGGTAATTACCTTTCCTTGATGTGGGAAATGTACAACAGGAAAAAGAGTCAACACAACTGCGCGCATGGAGTCAATCTAGCTACGGCCAAGTAGAAGGTTGTAATTGAGAGGAGCGTCAAAGACTTCCACTTCAACCTGGACCGTTTTACCTTCTAATGTAATTGGAAACGAAGGGAGGACATCGTAAGTATTAAAACCGAAGCCATTAAAGGCTTGAGTGTATTGTGGGATTCAGTCAAAGAGAGAGAGCTGATGGCTTTCCATCACGTAATAGACATGACGCACGTTGATCCAGGTGGATATCGGTGGCCACCCATCTTTTACAAATGGCTCAAAACAATTTTCTGGCCATTTTGGCAATTTACTATTTTTAGCAGGTTTTAACTTCCGGGGCCATTTTGAGGGTCCAAATGAATGTTTTTCAAGATCAAGGTTCTAAATGATAGCTGAAGGAATGATTGATCCCCCAAAATAAATCTCCTCGACAATACCTTTCCAACGATCTATCACACGCCTAAAACGGAGATCGTATGCAAAAGTTACGACCCTGGGAAGTTGATGTACTCACTTACCCAAACGGGGCCCACATGAATTTTGGCACTTCATCTCCTAGGGTTAGGTTTTTGGATGTCTGGGAATTTTGTCATTCCTGTTTATTGTAAAAAGGCCTCTAGAGCCTCATTGTAATCATCTTCTTGCGAATGCGAGTAGCCGTCACATCTCTTCTCAGAGATAAGATACCACCATTCTAGCGAGTCTTTCACTTTGTATTTTGACAGTCTCTGTACATTTCTTTGATTAATAAAAATCATGTATTACTGTATATCTATGTTTATGGTTGCGTCTCTAATACATTTCTGTTCTATTATTGAATATCTGCAATATCTTTGTACATTTCTTTATTATATCTCCGCTCTCATTTCGTGCCGAAAATAATCCGGATCAGTGGTATCGGAGCAGGCTGCTCTTGATTGTTTTTTTTCAGTGCATGTCCCCGACGAGGTCCGAGTATAGCAAGTTGGGTCTCGAGCTTGTCTCTCTTGAGGAAAATCGCTCTTGCATACCTAAGAAACCCTCAATGGCGGAAAAAAAGAAAAATGACGGAGCAGATGATCCTATCAGTCTGTTGCTTGAGCAAGCTCTCATGCAACAGAGGGACGAAATGATGGAGAATTTTTCCCACATCCTTCAACGCCTGCCGATAGCATCAGGCACATTTTCATCAAGCGACCACTTTGGAGGCACCTCTCCTTTAAAGGTACAGGTTAATTTTGATATTCCCATATTTGAAGGTCAAATAGATGCAGATGCCCTAGATAAATGGTTAAATCTGCTAGAAGGTTATTTCTCTGTTCATAATTTTTCAGACAAGGAAAAGATCACCTTCGCACTTCTTAAGGCTTTCCCCCATGTCAAACATTGGTGGGAAACTTACTGGGAGCAGAGTTCCACAGAGGATTCTGGAATATATGGGGTCGAGCCCACTTGGGAATTTTTGATGGATGCAGTAAAGGAACAATACTACCCTGTTGGCAACTATGAAGACCAATACATGAGATGGACCACACTACGACAAGAGAGGGGCCAATCAGTTCTAGAGTTCACCAATAGCTTCCATACCTTGCGCACCAAGCTGGGTATCAAAGACTCTGAATGAAATTTGGTTCTGAAATACCATGGGGCTCTACATAGAGACATCCAAATTGAAATGGATTTTCTGGACATCTCATCACTCGGTGTTGCCTATCGATATGCTGTTAAAATCGAGCAGAAATTTAAGCACCAGAACAAACAGGAGTTCGGTTCTGCAAATCCACAACAACCAAAGTATGACAAAGACAACCCTAACAAACAGTCTCCTGAAAACCAGTCCAAGCCATAGGAAAAGAAGGGTCACGGGAAGACAAAGAAGGACATTGGAAAATGGTCCGATTTCCACAAAAGCCCCTGGCACAACACCGACAAATGTCGCTCAAAAAAGTCATTGGTGGCAAAGATCAAAGACAAGGAGCCGAACCCTGATTTAGAATCTGATTCTGAAAATACTGGTAAAAGACAGATCATCGACGCAGACCCCACTACTATTGTTACGACCATAGCAATTCAACCAGAAGAACCAACAGATCCAGAAGAGGGGGAGCACCTTTTTCATTCACAGATGTGGGTGAAGGGGACCCCGCTGCATTTTATTGTTGATAGTGGAAGCCATAAGAACCTCATCTCAGCAGAGGTTGTCAAACAATTGGGATTGTCGACAACACCACACCCACAACCATACAACATTGGGTGGCTTCGCCAAGGACGAGATCTTCGTGTCAGTCAGCAGTGTCGATTGTCATACGACATTCAACCCTTCAAGGATGAGGTATTATGTGATGTTGCCCCACTGGATGTCTGTGATGTTCTCTTGGGCCAGCCATATATGTGGAAATGCCATGCTATCTATGAGTCTCGACCCCATAGTGTCATTATTACTCTGGTGGGTCATCTCTACAGGATACCAGAGGCAGTTCCAACTACTGCCCCACCTAAATAGTGTAGCAAGGTAGTATCTCATACTACAAAATTCATCTTCTCCACAATCTGTTCAAAGGGTGAACAGAAGGATACTGCAGCCACCACAGCTTCGGCCAAAGCACCTTTTATCCAATAGAAGCAGGTCGACAAGGTTGTAGCAAAGCACGAAGATTCCTTCTGCACACAGTCATCTAAAATAGCCAGACTAGTTAAAAAGGTCTATTATCACTGAAATTTCGTCTGCACATGGCGACACGAACTCAACATCTTCAAATAGTAATGAAGTCATTCATGGCACTGAATTAATTTCACAGCATTCCAAAAGGGTAAAAAACTATACAAAGTAACCAAAAATTGAAGGGCGCTTTATAGAAGTTTGGTGCACGTGCACATGTGCGGAACAAGAACATACCATGCACGCATACGCGCACGATGCGTGGTTGTTGGCGCAAAAACCCACGCACCTGCTAAATGATGCATTTATTGAATTGGTCGGCCTCCCAACCACTTATGGATCATCTCCCAAGCTAATTTGACCCTCAAATCTGAGCTGAATCCACATGGTAGGCTGGTCAAAGATCTAATGAATCCTAAAGAGCCCCTTTTCACACTTCAAAGGAGTTACATAATCACCCAATGCTATGCTATAAAAAGCCATGAAGAAACATCATTTTCTCAAGGAATTTCATGTATTGTTATGCTGTCTAGATTGTTTTAAGAACTCACTCCTTGACATTAACACATTGGCACCATTTCATTGAGCTATCCACCTCTCCATTGAGTGGATGTGCTAGGAGTTCTTTCACCATCATTTTCATTTTCTTATTGTAAGGAGAGCAAGTTTGTGAGGGCCCTAGAGCCTTCCTTTGGAGGAAGAAGGGACTCATAGTCCCCTTTCTTCATTGTGCTTTGATTTCATCAATTGATCAACCTAAAAAACATTGGTGATATTGGTCTTGTTTTGTTTTTCATATCTATACCCATATGCTTATGATTTTAGTTTGTATTAGTTTAATTCTTGCTTATAATTTTGTTTTTCTTTCTCTAACTCTTTCCTCTACAGTTGTCATTCTCAGCAGGACCCAACTGGGCATGTAAGCACCCTTGATTTGCTCACCAAGTTGACGAAAAGGGTGCAAACAGATTGGTGACTGTACTGGGGAGAAGGTATCAATTCCTCCCTCATTTGGGTTTATTTTTCTTTCCTTTTAGTTTGTTTAACTTGCAGGTGCACAAACCGACCTCTGCCGACCTGCTAACCAGTCAATTCAAAGGAGAATTGAAAGAAATCCATTCGGATTTTCTTTCTCAACCATTTGTCATAGGTGCACGGGTATTCTACCCCACAGACGTGCATCGTGCATGCATGCTCTTTCATAAAAACCTTTCTCTGCGCGCATGCGCTTTCTGTATCAACTCTTCTTGCGTGCCTGCGCTCTGTGCGCCTCTGTCTGCACTAGGGGCCGCGCATTTGATTAAAATTTTTCATTGTAAGTGCTTTGGACGTGGGAAAGGCCATCTGCCTTCTTAAATATGTTGTCAAAGATGATGAAAATCCACATTACACTTAGTCACCTCATAATATAAAGGGGTTAGTCAACCAAACATAGGCACTTAGGAGGATAAAAAATCAATTTCCCTTCTTTTATTTTTTCCACATGGATGGCTAGTTTGGATTTACAAACATAAGTGGACAATCATATTTAATTACATCTAACTCACATTTGGGACTAGAAATTGAAGTAACAATCCTTGAGTATGCTCTTCTCTCGCACCTTCAAGCGATCTTGAGAATCAGAAAAAGATTGTGAAAAAAATCTCATCTCCCTTAAACAAAATTTCAAAACCTTTAGGAGAGGACAAAGGCCCTTTTTTGGGACCCCTCTTAGTTTCATTTTTCAAACATATCCTAAATTTGTAACGGGCCCATACATGCCCACATGTCACAAAGATAGGATAATGTTTAGAATTTCTCTTTCTTATATCAAAACACTAGGAGAGATTAAAGGTTTGTAACGGGCCCATACATGCCCACATGTTCAATCTAGGATAGTTTCATGCTTTTTCTAGATTACCTCACACATAGGGATTTAAAGGATAGTAACGGACCCACATGTCCACATGCTAGCTTCCTAGGGATTTTTGAATTCCGCAAGGTTGTACCAATGACATCTAGCTAATTAGGTAATCAAACTCTTGTAAGGACCAAGCGAAGTCCATATGCAGCAAGGTGACATCTAATTAACTAAAACTTGGCACACTTTCACTCACACACAAAAGTCACTCATCACTCACATAGCCTATCTTTTCTTGACAGCACTATCCACTCCCACTTTTAATCAAACGAGGTTGGTTCTCACCCCCAACCTCACAAAACAACATCATCTAAAATCTTTCTAAAAACTCACTAAGTTTGCCTACACAGGAGGTGCCAAAAGAAATTTTTTAGTCTAGGTAGGATTTCGGGGATAGGCATCCAAATAACTCCCCGTTCTCTGGTTCTCGCATTTTCAAAACATAGAGGTTGTAAAATAGGGAACTTTAAATCCTCCAAGTCAAGTGTTCCAATCACCATAAGGAAGGGAGATACCCGTGAAGGGTTGAAGGCCGAGGTCCGGTTGTTCTGTGCGTCCCCCCTTGAGGCACCCACCTCTTGGACGAGATCCAGCCCGTGACCCATTTCTTAGGCCGAAAATCTAAATGCCGCACTTTGACTGAGATACCTAGTGACCAACTGTAGGACATCTACCCAGGTGGCAATTGTGGGCTGCAATTGCAACTTGATTGGATTTTGTGTGGCTATTGGGAAGTATCGCCAGCTCTTTCGGGATATGCCCCCTTTACCCCTCATTATAACCAATTGTTTCATCCTTCACTATTTTCTCTTCCAGTGACTTTAGACCCCACTATTGAGTACTATTAGAAGGTCCAGTGCTATTTGAGAGGAAGGACGTTACATCTTCTAGGACACGAGTATTTGCTTTCTTTTGATTCCCCCACACGGACAAAACCCTTTTACCCATATATATGCTTCTTTCTCATTTTATGTATGATACACATCTAATTACAGTTTGATTTGGATATATATATTGTGTAAACAGTCACAACAAAGACTCTTGTTTCTATATTTCTCTCACCACTTTTGGCACACATTCACACAACTAGTCTGACATCATAGGGGAACCACAGAACCCCCATTGTTCGTGATGCTTTCTCAACCTCCCGGGAGTATCTGGTCATACCCACTTATCAGTACCTCATTCACACACTACTATGAGTTCTACTATCTTAGGATCAGCTTATCTTGGTTCTACATTACTCGGGTCAACTTCCCAAGGTCATTCGTTCACTCATTCCCCTTTACACGGGAGCGGACGACCCACTTCCTCTCAAGGAGGGAGCACCAACCCACCTAGTCCCCATCAAGGATCAGGTTCACAACACACCATGGCTAGAGCTAACCCTCCCACCCCTCTACATATGCCATATTTGGCCTCTCTCAACATACCGGATCTCACCAAACTCACCAATGATCCTATATTGCATGACGCCACATGGCCTGCAATGCCAACAAAACTTCCTTCAGACATACCAAAGTTTGAAGGAAAGGCAGGGGATGACCCCGCCAACCATGTCATGACCTTTCATCTATGGTGTTCTTCCAATAGCATTATGGATGATTCCATCAGACTGTGATTATTTCAACGCACACTTACTGGCCCATTAGCCAAATGGTATGTCGAAGAAAAATCAGGGTCCCATGGGACCTTTGAGTCCTTAGTCAAAGCCTTCCTGACCTTCTTCCAATTACCCATCCGCCATGAAAATGGTCTAGAACTATTGTCTAACTTCAAACAGACCTCAGCCACCCACATCGCTGACCACATTCATGAGTGGCGTAGGCGACGTAGTTTGTGTAAAGCAGAAACCACCAAGCAACAGTGCCTTGACTGGTTTCTCAGATCACTTGTCTCTCTCCTTGGAAAGGATGTCGCTTCCACCTTCCCTCAATATGAAGAGGAAGCCATAAGTAAGGCCCAACAGTATGACCTTATTTATGCACAATCAGGGTACTTATACATGGTACTTCCTGACCTTCCAAAACTAGTGCCATTTGGCCAAGACAAACCTGGGATGTCTCACTCAGCAAACGGACTAATAGGTGCCACCAAACACCATGGTCCACAACCCCAACCACCACCGATGTATGGAACACCTCAATACCCTCCGACCTATGGGGGCACTTTGTATTACCCCCCACCCCCTTATCAACAGCCATATCCTGTTGCTATACCTCCACCCATCAGTGGACCACCACTGACACCTCCCACACATCCACCTATTCCCACACACAGTGGTACTCCCTCAACGTCATCTTATAGTACTAGTGAGAGCACTATGCCTTCCTATGTATCTTATGGATTGGTACCTCCAAAAAATCCATATTTTTTGTTTCCTGGTCCTCCACAACCCATGGCTCCCCCACATCCTCATGCGGGGGTAAATTTTTTTCAACCCTCGGCTGCTCAACAATACCAAAATTTTGAACAGTTGAACACAACCAACCCAACTCACCCTTAGAACAATGCCAAGAAAAAAGGACGAAACAAAAATAATAACAACCCTGGTCAAGGAGAGAATCCACCCCCATAGCACCAACCCATTGGGGGCAACCAGAACCAAGGGAACCAAAACCCCCAAGGGGGAAATAACAACAAACGCCAAGGGCAGAATAATGTTAAAACCATCTTCCCTTGTTCCCTTTATGGTGAGTTCAGTCATTACACTCACCATTTCCCCCAGATCGCTGATTTCAAATGGTTGAAAGACTCTGGGAGCCTTCCCCCTTCTCCTGTACAACCTGCCCCTCAGCAGGCACCACAAAAATACGCACAACAACCCCCTCCCGTCATGCTGCAAAATCCTATCCCACATCAAGGCGTGATAAACACCCAACAGGACACACAGCATCCCCCACCTCAGGTGGGTCAATACCACAATCCCAACAATCCAGTAGAGCAAACAATTCTCCTCACTAGTGAGGAAGAAATCCTTCTGCAAACACGCAATCGTCAGTATCATACACCAGCTGAGTCTACTCCTATCTCTCCAGAGACAAACCCTACACAGATGGGACCTGCGTTGGTGATCCCTTGCCCTTTCGACAAACCACCACTACGCATCCCTCACATCCCATTGTGCAGGAATATCCACAACCCACAGGCTAGGGCAGCTCACAACTATAGTTTGGTAGATGACTTAGCACAATCCCTGGCTTCCATGTCAGTCTTGGAAGTCCTCCAGACTTGTACTATGCAGTGGAAATCATTGCTTTCTTCCTTAAGGGAAGTTGACCCTGCAGATACTCGACTCATCACCTTTGATCTTGATAGATGCGAACCTCATCTTCCTGCCTTGGTCGCTATTCAAATACAAGTAAAAATACAAAACATCACCATCCATCGGTGTATCATCGATGAGGGTGCATCTACATGCATCATGTCCAAAATAGTATGGCAGAAACTTGGTTCCCCGGAACTCATACCCTCCACCATCACATTACGAGCTTATGAAGGATGACCATCATCTCCCAAAAGGCTCTTACAAAATGTCCTCATGGAACTCGAGGGAAAAACTATTCTCATTGACATCGAAGTTATCGACGCTTCGCTCAATTACAATATCTTGTTCAGACGTAGCTACATGTATGCTATGAAGGCAGAAGCATCTTCCGTCTTTTGGACAATCATGTTCCCTCACAACGGGAAGATTGTGACCATTGACCAAGTCTCACATTATGATCCTAACCCATCTGCCAATCTCGATAACATTCTTCCTCTCATCCACACCAACCACGACACATACCCACTCGTAGAGATGGGTCCTAGGATTTTCAAAGATCCATCCTTATTAGGGACATACCATGGAGCACCACCACTCCTTCCTCCTAATCAAGTATGTGTCATCTCATCTAATGGAACTCACACAGAGGATGCTAATCCTCCTCAGGAGGCTTCAGTCATTCCTGACGTCTCAACAGTCACAGAAAAACTCCTGCCGGAGCCTCCTGCGCACTCGTCAGGCCCAACAGTCCACGACTCCACATCCCCTCAGGGGGATAGTCCCATTTGGGAGACAGTTCCCCAACCTCTCACTCAAATTCCCTTATTTTACCCTCCACTTGATATCGAAGCTTTCCAGGTAGCCGTAACACTCACACTACCTAATATGTTATTGGCCATCCCATTATGGTATTTACATCCACCTGAGATGGTCCCTCACCCATCCATTCCTCCAAAGGAAGGCCTCCCCATGACGATTCCCATCCTTACCACCACTACCCCCCTACTCCCTAACCCCCTTGCTACAGCTGGGGGTAGGAGAAATAAGAAGGAACCCACAACTCCACTTCTTCCACGCATCCCACCACCTTGCGCACTATGTGAGAAAGAGGGTCACCAAAACAACAACTGCCCATCACTGCCAGAATTACGGAATTTGATTCCCCTCAATCAAACTCCCGCAACACCTGTCACTACTGCTAGTCCCACTACTACCACCCAACCTTCCAGTAGTAAAGGGTTGAGGACCAAATTTGCTTGCGCTATTTGTTCAGAGTACGACCATTATACCCATCATTGCCCAACACTACCACGCTTCCGGTAGACATTAGCTATTGTACACCAAAACTTCCAGAACAACCCACGCCCTGCTACGTCCTCTCCAAAAAATATCACTGACATCCATTATGTCACCACTTCAGTCAATGAACGTATGAGATTCCCTTACTCTCTCTGCGATTCATTGGCTCATTTTACATACCAGTGTCCTATGATCCTTGCATACATGCAATGTCAATTGGCCCTGCTTCGCCAACCCGCAGAGATGACCAATGACCTTACCTCGTCACTAGCGGATCTTCATGTCATTTCTCCCGAACCCGAAGCACTCCCAACACCTCCTTGGTTCTTAGATGACATATACGAGGATTTACCCCGTAACCCACCCAACTCTCCTGCTCATCCCCCTATGAAAACTCTCCACCCAACCACCACAGGTACCCCTCAGTACTTCAACATATGGTTCATGTCGAGTGAACCCTCACCCTCGCCTAACATTGCTCCCTCTGCTTCTCCAACAGGGGGCAACCACTCCATCACGGAGGTCACTCCTCACGACCCCTTATATTCCCGTCATTTCCAATGCGACGAGAAAATACTCGAAGAACTATAATGCCCAGACTCCCCCTGGGATGCACTACATCATCGTGCACTCTTCCTTCCATAGGTAGCCCTCATGCCTCCTATACAAAACCCCATTTACGTGGTCAAAACTAAAGATTTTATCCCATCCGGGCCTATCGATTGGTTCAACAATCCCATTTCTTCCCCTGACGCTTTTGAAGAAGGTAATATGGCCAACATTTCCCCCACCATAAAAATCGACATTTCCATTAAAAACGACATCGTCGAAGAAATCATCATTGGAGCTCCTTGCACTCCTTAGAAAATCGCCGCATATAAAGCCCTCTCCCAGGAATATAGGGATATTTTCTCCTGGTCATACACAATAATGCCTGGCCTTGACCCATCTATTACCGAGCATCGCATCGATGCCTAGCCTGACATCACACCAGTTCGCCATAAACAACGACCGCTACACCCATTCAAGGCCGCGACTATCAAAGCCGAAATTGACAAATTACGTACGGCTGAGTTTATTTACCCCATCGCTTACACTTCATGGGTTTCCAACCCTGTACCCATCGACAAAAAATAGGGCACTATCCACGTTTGCACAGACTTTCACAATCTCAATAACACATGTCCCAAAGACAACTTTCCAATGCCTTTCATCAATCAAATTATCGACGACTGTGCTGACCACAAGGCTCTCTCCTTTACGGATGAATTCTCTGGCTATAACCAAATTCAAATCCACCCATCCGATCAGTATAAAATTGCATTCATTACCCCATGGAGTACTTTTGCATATCGTGTCATGCCTTTCAGCTTAAAAAACATCAGCACAACCTTCCAGTAGGCGATGACATACATCTTTCACGATCTCGCTGAAATCATCCTCGCCTACTTGGACGATCTCATAGCTCTATCTAAGAAACGCACCCAGCATCTCGATGATTTACGAATCATCTTTCAATGGTGTCACCAGTACAACATCCACTTGAATCCTCTCAAGTGCGTGTTCTGCATCACCGCAGGGCGCCTCCTCGGTTTTATCGTTTCCCAAAATGATATTACCGTGGACCCCCTCAAAGTCAAAGCTATCACCGAAATTCCACCTCCTCAGAATTTACGACAACTTCAGAGTCTACAGGGCAAAGCTAACTTTCTTAGATGCTTTTTTCTTGATTATGCCATACGCGCACACGGTTTCCTTTGCTTACTACATCATGACATCCCTTTTCATTGGGACAACTACACCCAATAGTCATTTGATGATCTTAAAGCAGCACTTTCGAATGCACCTTTGATTAGTGCACCTAACTACAATCGCGACTACATCCTCTACGTATCAGCATCAGCTGTATCAGTAGCCGTCATCCTCATCCATCTCAGAGATGACAATCATGAACATGTCATTTACTACGTTAGTAAGAACCTCTTAGGACCACCCTTGAAGTACAAACACAAAGAGAAACTTGCTCTTGTCGTTGTCCTCGCAGTCCAGAAACTGTGTCATTACATTCTGCTTCGCACCACCAAGGTCATCGCAGATTCCAACCCTATGAAATATCTGCTCAGCCGTCGACAAGTTAATGACAAATTCGCTCGATGGATCGTTATCCTTCAGGAGTATGACCTCGAGTTTTCAACCCCTAAGAGTAAGAAGGCCCTTGTTCTTGCTGAACTTGTCATGGCCCTCCCCTCTGACACCACCAGTACCCCCATCAACACCAACTTTCCTGACGAACATCTCTTTTACATCGCTTTCAATGATCCTTGGTATGGCGACCTTCTCGTCTACCTACGAACTCAAAATTTTGGTAACCATCTACCACGAGATGATCATCGATATATTCTCCATCAGGCCCCCCGCTATCTCCTCATCGGAGACATCCTATATCGACGGGGCGTCGACACCATTCTTCGACGTTGCCTGATTATTGACGAGGTCGACAGAGTCTTAAACAACTTCCACAATGGCGCTTATGGGGGCCATCATTCAGGTATATCCACGTCTCAAAATATTATCTGAGCCAGTTACTTTTGGCCTACCATGTTTCATGATTGCATTCATGCCGTGAAACGATGTAGGCAATATCATCTCTATGCCAACAAAGCCCGAGCTCCCCCCGCTCTTCTTCACCCTGTCATTACTGCAGGCCCTTTTTGTAAATGGGGCATCGACTTTATGACTTGTAATCCCCGCTCCAGCAATGGTCACAAATACATAGTTGTCGTCGTTGATTACTTCACCAAATGGGTTGAATCTATGCCAACTTTCAACAACACCGCTGACACTGCAGCGTGTTTTTTCTTTAATCACGTCATATCCCGTTTTGGAGTACCACTCCAACTTGTTTCCTACCATGGGAAACACTTCGAGAATGAGATCTTCATTGAAATATCATCTCGGTTAGGCTTCTCTCACGAGTTTTCCCCACCATATTACCCATAGTCAAATGGACAGGTCGAGGCAGTGAACAAAGTCCTCAAGACCATGTTACAGTGCACGGTTAATAAACATAAAACCAATTGGCATCATATGTTATTTTCTACGCTATGGGCTTATCGAATGGCAGTAAAAACCGCTACAGGTTTCACGCCATTTCATTTAGTCCATGGGGTCGAGGAAACTCTTCCCATCAAGTGCGAAATTCCCACCCTACGCACCGCAATTGAGCTATTACCTAACACTGCTCCAATGGATTAGCGCTTGCTGAACTTGGAGTCTCTGGATGAAGATCGTCGATCTTCCTTACAGAACAACGAGGCAGCTAAAAAATGATCCAAGGCTACCTTTGATCGCCATGTCAACCTTCGGTCATTCCGCGAAGGCGACCTTGTCCTAGCTTATGATATTGCTCATGATACCTTTGGCCACAGAAAATTCGAGTCACTTTGGAATGGCCCTTACATCATCCAACATTGCCTCACCAAAGGCGCATACATTCTGGCCTCCCCCGAAGGCCTCTCACTCAAGGAACCCGTCAATGGGTTATACCTCAAGAAATTTTATGCTTAGAAGTAGTCATTCTACTTTAGGTTATTTTTTCTTCTTTTTAGTGTTTTTAATCTTTTTTTTCTCCTACCCTCTCGTCTAAAACTATCCTTTTTGCTATTGATAGATGCTTCCTCCACCATCCTACTACATTCGTTACGCCGACGGCGCCATCCGTTGGACACAAAATCTCGCTTCGGTGGCTTGGGCTCTATACACCCCCTCACACGAAATTCTACATTCAAGTGACATCTATTTGGGACCAGCAACCAACAACCAAGCCGAATACACTGCGGTCATTGGCCTCCTAGCCGATGCCCAGCATCATCATATTTTCCACCTTAGCGTCTTCCTTGACTCTCAACTAGTCGTTCTCCAGCTCAACAATGTATACCGTGTACGCGATTCATGCCTCTTTCGCAAATACCTGTAGGTTAGACTGTTATCTTGACATTTTGATTCTATTACATTTACACATATTCCAAGACAATTAAATCAAACAACAGATCAAATAGCTAACATGGTTTAAGATTGGCATATATCACATCAAGCTACACATACATAACACATCTCATAAATCCTGTCACAACATATAGATCGAATAGACATCATCACCATCATCAACAGAAAACACATGTAGACAACATTATCAGCTCAAAATATGTATACTCATACATATATAAGGCCTATCAGGCCATCCGAATGTTTACATACAAAAATACATGTACTCGCAGGCCAACACAACACCTCGGTACAAAAACTGGCTCACCAGCCTATAAATAACAAAAATGTCCATCATACATCAGTTAGCGTGCCTCTATCGCACCCCCACCTACTCCTCCCTCAGGAGGAGGTGGTGACCCACCAAAACCTGCCCTAAGCGGTGGTGGAGGACCACCCACAGGACCCCCCTGCCCCGGCAGCAGGCGTCCACTCGTCATCGCAACAAGCATTGTTGCTCACCGCACTATGGCCCGCCAGGGTGGCGACACCCCCCACACACTGCTAGAGGAAGCTCTCATCCTAGATATGTGTCCACATGCCCTCAGGCACGTCCTGCAACACCATCTCCAAATGACGGCATATGTCATCAAAGTCCAGCCCGACCGCTGCCAGAGGAGCATGGGATGGCCCTGCACCAGGGTCATCGAATCGGCGCCTCCTTGCTACCCTCTCGAGCTCTGCTGGTCACCCCGCGACATCATCCCGCCAACGTCTCTCTCCATGAGGCAGTCTCTCTGGCTCTCACTGTGTCGGTTCTCTCTACATCTCCACCTCGTGCCCATGAGGTGCCACATCTGGACATGCAAAAAACAACAAACAAATCGATAGTATCAACATCTATATTACATACATATGGACTGATATCTCAACAAAAAACATAAATAAAAAACATACACAATACTAAATGTACCTCGATGGTCGAAAACCTCCCCAGGAGGTAGCACCATGTCCGGGTCACCCTGGAAGTCAACCCCCGCATAGGGGTACTGGAGTACTACCTGCGGCATCTATCGCCATATCCGTGCGGCCTCTGCAAAAAAGTAGTGCCCACCTTCGCCACCACCGTGGCAAACCAAAATTGTAGACCACTGCCTCAATCACGGCTCTTGTGCCCCCGACATATCTAGTAGAACTCTCAGGTGAAACATGGGCACCCTCTCCAAGAACCATGCCACTAGGATCGACCCAAAGGTGAACTCTCCTACACCTGTGGACCGACAGTGATCCAACTGCGTTATCATCCGTGCATGCAGTGTCAGTCCCCACGCAAACTACTCACCACCCACCACTCTCTCCAACACCAGCAACTGGCCACCATTAATTCGTTGGGTCGTAAGTGACCCGTACACATGAACAATCATCACCGCTATGCAACGATGAGCCAGGGAGTCTATAGCACTAATGCTCACCACAGTCCTAGACATGAAGTTCTCACCTGAGCAGTATCACCGACCAATGGTAACAAGGGCTGTCTCCCTCAGCAGCACAGGCTCTGTCGGGAGGGGCGTTCCCCGAAAGGGGAGCCCAGTCAGAAAATATACATCCTCCACCGTAGTGAAGGGGATCTGCTCTCCTTGCATGAGGAAGCAGTGCAGCTCTGGACTCCACATCTGGAGCAGGAACTGTAGTAAATACTCTTGTGCCCATATCAATGGGCACTCAAAAAACTTTAGCAAACCACAGGTTGTTAAAGTCGCTCGCACCTCAGGCCCCGCATTGGCCACAACATCTCACAACTGGGCCCAGTCTTGCTCTCGCCACCGCACAGAAATCATCATTGCTAGCCACCTGCACACAACACAGAGTCTAGTCACTATTGCAGCAGGTACAAATGAGGTGGCAATGTGGGTCCTACAACTATATATAGGCCTTTTGCCAAACTTCCACTCACCATTCTGGGAGCCCAAGGTGCCCATTTTTCAAACCGTCTTCAGCCACGGGATCAACATCCCGCCACCTACATCATAGCTGTCCCTGGGTCACTTTTCATCCCGAGCCCCCAGGGCACCTTTTTTCCATATCATGGTCAGGTACGCACGCACATTGTCACATTTGTCCAATACATGCTCATTTCTTTGATCCTCTTAAGATATTGTTCACTTTGGGTATTTGGTTGTTGTGTGCACAGGTACTTGCTCATCTGTCATCGACATTATCCCTTCAGGTATATATTCATCACTGGAATGTAGTCTCTCCCGCTGTATTGCATTTACATTTCCAGTCATACCCGTTGATATTGACCTTTAGTTTCCTCATTTCCGGCTCTGCAGTACCCTCGCCTCCATTTGCACCTACGATACTTTCACTCAGTAGCATTCTCACCCACATGAGTTGTCCCATTCATAGCACCTTTTGGCACTTTTGACATTCATGATGTTCTTCATTACCCTTTAGGGATGGGAGTCCTGATAGTCTTTTTTCATGTTGAGCATCAACCACATACTTCTTCTCCTCATTTTGCTAGCTTTCCATATGGACTCCCAGGTTATCTCTTCACGATTCTATTTTTTATCTGCACCTCTGCATTATCATGAACCCTCCATTTCATCCACAATCAGTTTGCCCATCTGCGAACCTACCCTCATTTCATCTACCTCATACATAAACTCACCAATGGGGCCCCCACCCTTCATCAGTTTTCCAAGCCAATTCTTCCCTCCCTGGGGCACGTATTTCACGCTGGGGCACCCGTTTTTGTATTTGTACATTTGTCCCCAACATTATTCATTATTTATTGTACAAACACCTTTATTTCCAGTCATTACATTTTCTTTTTTCATCACCATTGGCGGCTTGCTTTCGTTTGGCCACACACAACCCATGTCACCCTTGGTTGGAGTTTTACTTATCATCTTCCCTCACCGGCATCGTTCATATCTTCAGAGTACTCCACAGGTCATTTACCTCTACCCTCTGAATTTGTTCACCTTGTCCCGCCTCTGGCACAACTTATCATCAGTCTTGTCATCCCCCTGACACTCGACCTTGTTGCACGGTTGCGGCCACCTTTCATCTCATCCATCCTCCAACCAATGGCAGTCTTGAGTCTTCCCACTTCTTAACTTCATCCATGTACCTCTTCCATTTCCTCAACTCAGTAGATTCCATGAATCCCTTTACTTCTGGGAGTCACGTCCCCCTTTTTTTGACATCAGCACCATTTTCCAGAAGGGCGACAGTATCTTGATTCTCATTCTCTATTCAATGAGAGATCTCGGATGGCACAGGGTGAAACACCATTTCTCCCTGCTATCGTTGGCCCCCATAACATTCAACGGCAACACTTTCTCATGTTATGGTGGTTCTTACTTTGTGACTATTGCAGTTATTTCTATCATTTGTCGAAGACCTATGAACTGGGTAGGGCCATCAATGCCTGCATCATCACCGATACTTATTACCGCGATCATTGCCTATTGTTCAGAGTATGTTCCTTTGCAGAATTATCTTCTACCTTTATCATCACCGCCCCCGAGGGCGCTATAGTTGTCTACACCAACATTTCAGTCATCTTTTTTCAGAGTTACATCAATACGAGCATGGGGCATGCTCGCCTCATTTGTACACAGTTTTCTACTTTTTGCACACCTCTCAGAAGATCGGGTCCTACCGGTTCCTTTTTTCTCCAACGAATCGCTCTGAATGGTCCCACTATTTATCTCTCTTACAACAACATTCTCAGTAGAATAAACATTGATGGATTTTTGCTATACGTATGCTCCTAACCTCATCCATCAGGGGGCATCTATTATCACTGAAATTTCGTCCACACATGGCGACAAGAACTCAACATCGTCAAACAATAATGAAGTCATTCATGGCACTGAATTAATTTCACAGCATTCCAAAAAGGTCAAAAACTATACAAAGTAACCAAAAATTGAAGGGCGCTTTATAGAATTTTGGTGCGCGTGCACATGTATGGAACAAGAACGTACCATGCGCGCATACGCACACGATGCGCGGCTGTTGGCGCAAAAACCCGCACACCTGCTAAACGACGCATTTATTGAATTGGTCGGCCTCCCAACCACTTATGGATCAGATCCCAAGCCGATTTGACCCTCAAATCTGAGCTGAATCTACATGGTAGGCTGGTCAAATACCTAATGAATCCCTAAAGAGCCCCTTTTCACACTTAAAAGGAGTTACATAATCACCCAATGCTATGCTATAAAAAGCCATGAAGAAACATCATTTTCTCAAGGAATTTCATGTAATGTTATGTTGTCTAGATTGTTTTAAGGACTCACTCCTTGACATTAACACATTGGCACCATTTCATTGAGCTATCCACCTCTCCATTGAGTGGATGTGCTAGGATTTCTTTCACCATCATTTTCATTTTCTTATTGTAAGGAGAGCAAGTTTGTGAGGGCCCAAGAGCCTTCCTTTGGAGGAAGAAGGGACTCATAGTCCCCTTTCTTCATTGTGCTTTGATTTCATCAATTGATCAGCCTAAAAAACATTGGTGATATTGGTCTTGTTGTGTTTTTCATCTCTATACCCATATGCTTATGATTTTAGTTTGTATTAGTTTAATTCTTGCTTATAATTTTGTTTTTCTTTCTCTAACTCTTTCCTCTACAGATTTCATGCTCAGCAGGACCCAACTGGGCATGTAAGCGCCCTTTATTTTCTCACCAAGTCGACGAAAAGGGTGTAAACAAGGTCCAAAACTTCCATCGACAGGTTCGTGACATATTTCCACAAACTAAGTAGCGCGACTTCTCCAGCAAGACAAGCATCTCACCAAGATGCATATTCAACAAATGCTTTTCCCTCTCCCCTGGGAACTCAATGAAATGGAGACCATTGCTTCCTAAGGAGGGAGGATTGATCCAGGTGGATATCGGTGGCCACCCATCTTTTCCAAATGGCTCAAAACAATTTTCTGGCCATTTTGGCAATTTACTATTTTTAGCAGGTTTTAACTTCCGGGGCCATTTCGAGGGTCCAAATGAAGGTTTTTCAAGATCGAGGTTCTAAATAATAGCTGAAGGCATGATTGAGCCCCCAAAATAAATCTCCTCGATAGTACCTTTCCAACAAGCTATCACACGCGTATAACAGAGATTGTATGCAAAATTTACGACCCCAGAAAGTTGATGTACTCACTTACCCAAATGGGGCCCACATGAATTTTGGCGCTTCATCTCCTAGGGTTAGTTTTTTGGATGTCTGGGACTTTTGGAATTCCCGTTTATTGTAAAAAGGCCTCTAGATCCTCATTGTAATCATCTTCTTGCGAATGCAAGTAGCTGTCACATATCTTCTCAGAGATAAGTTGCCACCATTCTAGCGAGTCTTTCACTCTGTATTTTTACAGTCTCTGTACATTTCTTTGATTAATAGAAATCATGTATTACTGTATATCTGTGTTTATGGTTGCATCTCTGATACATTTATGTTCTATTATTGAATATCTGCAATATCTTTGTACATTTATTTATTATATCTCCGCTCTCATTTCGTGCCGAAAATAATCCGGATCACATGTCGAGGAACCCTCGTCGATAACAATTCTACAAATGTTTTTTTCGGAGACAATAACTTGTATTTGGAATGCAATTTGATGGGGTAAACTTGGAATGTGATCTTCAAAGTAAAAAATTATTAAATTTGTATCTGTAGGGTCAATTCGATCGATAGATTTCAACAATGCTTTATGTTGTATAGGACAACTTTGAAGGACTTTGAGGGCTAACATCGCGGATGGTGCTTGGGCCAGATCTTCAACAATACTGTAGTTCTGGGTAGCATGGGCATGAGGATTGAAAGCTAATTTCTGAACTACGCCATTTGGAGGAGGGTGAAGGACTGTGTCAAGGCTTGATCATTCAAGATGAAGAGGACCGTTGGTAGGTGGAGTCAAGGGAGATGGTTGGACCAATGGAGGTATAAAATCAACCTTCTCTTTAGAGGAGGAATAATCTTTGGCTCGAGTGGTAAGGGCGATGTCATTTTTCTTTGAATCTCCTGTACACATTAAGACATAGGATGTATTGGAGGGGGAGGGTTGGTTGTGAATGACCAATTGGGCCTATTTTTGGGAGGGGAAGGGTTGTGACAAAATGACTAGAGTGGGTGGTTTCATGGTCCCTTGAATTAACCTAGTAACCTTGGCTCGTCTTGGACAATCCTTAGTGTAGTGATCATCACCACAGATAAGACAAGGGTATCGGGGTTTGCGCTTATCCCTATCATCAACAAGTGGTGTTTTGGTTATCTCTTCTTGTGAATTATTTTTGTCCTCCTTATTATTACCCTTTCCCTTTCTGGATTTTTTTTTATCGGTGGGGGTATATTGAACAACATTTACCTCAGAAATCTTGTCGGTGGGAGGGGTAGGAGATGGAGAATTTTGAACATTAGAAGAAATGGGTTTGGGGTTGTTGCTAGAGGTTTGGACAGAATGTGGTTGGGCATGGAAAGTGCCAATCACACCGTTAGTTGCATGAGAAGCAATAGGAGTAGTTGAAGTGGTGGAAGTAGAAGGATGAGGCGCATTAGGGAGTAAGTCATAAAGAGTACCTGTTTGTGAGTAAACGAGGTCAAGTTATTGAGCACGACTAATGGCCTGTTCTTCTGTGACAACTCCACCCATGGTGATGTCACAACCAATGTCGTTTACAAATGATTTTGTGAACCATTCTACCAGTAATTGATCAGGAAGTTCGAGTTTGATGAGATGTCATCTCCATCGCCATTCATGAATGTGATCAGAAATATGAGTGGCTTTGGTTTGTTTAAAAGAGATCAAAATATTGGTCCCTGTTTCATAGTGGATCGATAACTGGTAGTGGGTGAGGAAAGCCATATATAGGGTGTTGAAGTTGGCGAAGAAACCTCATGGTAATTATGTATACGACTTCATGGCAGAACCCGTGAGAGTTCGTTGAAAAAGGCGTAAATGAATAGAGTCATCCATCAAGGAGTTGGATGAGCACCAAAGGTGAAAAGTCATTACGTGATTTTTCACGTCCTCTCCCGCTTTTCCATCAAATTTAGGGATATCATATGGTAGTTTGGCCGGTATGGTGGGCCATTGGGGAGAGTGACGGATTGGATCATTTAAAATCCTTGACAAATCCGGGAGGTCTAGGGTGGCTAAGAAAGGTAATTGTCTATTCACATGCGGGTACTGGTGACTTTGGGGAGGGAGTCCCATCAAAAAACCAGTGGGACCATAAGCAGTCTGCATGTAATGTGAGGATCTAGGTAGATTCAGTGGTTGTTGTGTAGGAAAGTAACTCATAGGATTGTACCCTTGAACAGGGGTGTGGGGTTGAGAATTCGAGCTCCAAATAGGATTCAACGTACCTAGATATGGTTGGCCTATACTAGGGGGTATAATGGATGTAGCTTGAGGCTGTTGCCCCCCATTCGATTGAGGATTATGTTGTATTAGATGGTTCTAATACTGGGCCAAGGATGGAGGTATGTTCTGTCCATAGGGTGGGGTCGGTGGGGGTTGTCCTCTAATCGGGGGTTGTGTTTCAATTGGGATTTTCCCTGCAAGGGGGGGTTGAGTTGGGCCTCCTTGGTGAAATTTTCCACCAACAAGAATCTGGTAATTTGGTGTGAACGATGGAATGGTGCCACTAGGATCGGTGCCTCCGATAGAGGATGGAAAAGGTCCTCTGAAAGGGGGTGGGGGAAGTGTTGGAATGAAATCGGGAGGAGAGTGCCCAGAAGAAGTGGGATCACCAGTAGTTCTGGATGTGATTTGCGTAGGAACGGAAATAGAGGCATTCAATGCACAGTATTGGGGTGGAAGAGTAAGAGTGGCTCTGGGAAAAAGTGGTGTCCAATGGGGGCTTGGCTATCCACGGTAATATCGGTGTGAAGACTCGTAGTATCTGTATAATGGATCGTTTGTAAAGGGAGAGTCATGATGTGGTCTACTTGTAGGGCTTTTGTACCAGGAAAATAATAAGTGGTAGTAAATGGTATCGCATTTGGATTAGATGTTTTTGGTAACTCAGGTGAGACAGTGATATCAATGCCTACTCCTGAACCAAAGAGGTCCCATCTAAAAATGTTGGTAGCCTAAAAAGGATCTTGACCCTCAGGTCCTAGGAAAGGCCTAGTTGGTGATCCAAAAGACTGAACAACTAGTTCTCCAGAAGAATTCAGTCGCACAATACGTCTCTCAGAGTTGGGGTGAAGTCGAAAGTCCTCTCGAGAATTAGAAATTCAGAATCATTCTAGAGAGTCAGTTCTTTCCACTTGTGGAGTGGTGACGTCTTGGACTTCACTCTGTTGAGGAGAGCCCTCCAGTGAGCTGGTAGGAAAGGGTTGAGAACCTTCCAAATTTTCTGGGGGTAAGCCTTGCATTCTATGTGAACGACGTGGAGGGTCAATTGTGAACGAGTTAAAGACTTACGAAGAAAATTATATGGTCAACTTGGGTAAACAAACAACATGCACTAGTAAAAAATCTAGGAAACAACACCAAGCAAACAAGACATTCTAATTCCGAAGTCACTAGTTGGTGATGAAATCCAATGTTGCAACAATGAGACAAGAAGGGGTTGGGCTAGGGTGGAAAAGTTATGTTGATGACCTGCTTAACGGACTTACACCCTAGTGCCAACTCCCATGCATAATCATGGGTATACTCTCCAAGGAGTTCGAGTGAGTTTAGCCAATGTTGATTCTAGGTACTGTGAAGACTTGCCCCTTCACAGTCACCTTGTGTAAGACCCTAAGGAGATAGGCCACTAAGGTTACCAACAAAAACAATAAATCCAGGGGAGGACAATCGACAGTCCGATCCACACACAAGGGCAGGGTATCTAGCTCGAAATCATCTTGAGAGGCTTCCACTCATCATTGTGGGTATACCTCCAAGTGGCCCCCGTAATACATGAAATCTCTACACCGATATCAACAAAGACATGTGAGTAACTCTGTCGATATCAATGCGACCTCGGGTTTGACCCTTGTGTGAGAAGGGCTTCCCAGGACAAAATGTTGCAAATGGAATTTGACACTTCCTACCACAAGATGCTATTGTGTGTTTTGTGCTTTGGAGAGTATATCTCTCTACCTTATTCCAAAGCTCTAGCCTAGCTAATGTTGGTGTAATAGAGTCCTAGAAAAGAGTTACTAGTTAAATTTTAAAATTTGCGCGATATTATTAAGGGCTGTTATTACTCGAAGGAGACGGAAATGAGACCAATGTTTTGTGAGACTCTAACCCAACAATGCATAGATAGGAATGAAAAATATCAATTCTTGTTCAATGAATCCTATTTACGGGAGGGAAAGAGGAGTTTTCTGGAACAATCTTGAACTACGATATACAATCTTCTCTGAAAATGCAATATCAACAAATCACGACCAATGCCAATTCTCTATTTGTTCTATTTCAACAATTGAATGCCAATATTTTCAAAATAAAAATTTCTTTTAAAAAGAAAAATATTTTTTAATTTTCAATAGAAACCACACAATAGTGGTGAAATAAGAAAAACCAACAACTAATGAAAAGCAATATACAACAAAACCCAAACCAATCTTTCAATGAAGACAAACATAACAAGCAGACAAGACTAGTCTTTTCAAATGCATGAGAGTGACAAATTTCCAAGTAATGAGCGATTGAAAAAGATAAATAATCCCAACTTTTAAACCAATCACCGATTCCCAACCAAACAAGCACTCGGATTTCAGGACCAAAGATTATATCCTTGTTAAGAAAAGGTCAAGAGATAACAGTTGAGAAAAAATGAACAAGAAGAGATTTCGATTTCCGAAGACTAATCATTCACAAAATCCGAAGTCAAGAAACAATCAATTAGTGGCCCAAGAAGTTCTCCTCAAAAACACATACAAATCTGGGCATCTGAGCATACAAAAGACCTTAATACCAAAAATTTTCAAAATGGGTTCGTAGGCAAGCAGTAGTGTATAGTGCGAGAATAGAGCATTCTCGCAGGCTGGTCACAAGAAGAGTGCGAGATGTTCGCACTGGATTGCACAGTAGGGTGCGAACTCGAGTAGTTCTCACAGGCAACAAAAGGGTTCAGTGCGAGAATGATTGAAACTAAGAGAAATTTGGAAAAAAGACAAAAATTTTGAAGGAACCTCTAGACCCAGAGAGTCTGTCAGGGTCTCTTTAAGACTCAAAGATTGATAGAAATGAAAAATGGTAAGGTAAGAGAAAATGGCCAAGGAAAAACACCAAAAACCACAAAAAAAATGGGTTGCATCCCTAGTGGAGTCGCCAATTTTTTTATCGGACTAATCGGTAGGTACAGACACTAATAGATCTCCCTAGATCCACCTGGATCTAGAAAAAAATAGGAGATGACATGACTCTTTCCCTAAGTTGTAATAATTGAATCTGCTATTAGGGAGGAACAAGTGACATACCTTTATATCGCTTCCTTAGGTCTTTGTTTCTCTCGCTTAGCTCTGGTTCTCTTGTGAGGTCAATTCCAAGACAACACAAACCAACCAAAGTAAAGATAGCAAAATGTATTCAACATCAACTTATGCATATGGTCAAGGAATTACACAATAAAGTAAAAGTGACTTTATGGGAAAGGGACATGTCGCTGTATCATATTAATTGAAAGTAGAAGATACAACCTGATTGCCTTGATGTCGCAAGCTTCCTTTCAGTGACCCTTGGTTCCAACACACAAACTTGCTCTTTAATTGCATGACTAAGATCCAATTCCTCTTGATAGACCAACTAGAGCCTTCAAGCCTCTGTCTAAGCAGGGTTCTTCACACAATTCTTTCACCAAGTCTTCATTCAATCTTGCTTAACCTTTTCCATGAGAAACCTTTCAATATATAGGAGAAGGAGAGATGGTTACATGGATGAGGATGATCCCATCAATTCTGAGAAGTCAGTAAAATTACAATCATACGAATGCCAACTCATTTTCTAGAATATTCCCTTCTAGAACCCTCGAGACCTCTTCTCCTTTCCAAGCTTAAAAATAGGTTTGCACCTTGTGTATGGAGCAAACTGCGAGAAGTTCGCACCCTAGGCCATGTGCAGCCTATGAACTCACTTTAAAAATATGTTTTTGGAAGAAGATAAAGGCCACTTTTCTCAAGAAAAAAGTCCTTGTTGGGAGCCTGAATACACCATTGTTAAGACATCACCTGAGTGACCAAAATCATGTGTAACATATATATAGGAGACAAAGGGTAAAATTATAATTAAAGGGTGCAATGAAGGGTTCTAGCTGACACACAAATATAACAATAGAAATGTAATAATTCAATATCTAGGGATTAACAAGGGTTTTTATATATAACATGGGGATTTGTATGGGTCCTTTTCTAGGGATTAACATAGAGGAGGGCATAGCAGTGGGTCCAGAGAAGATTGAGGAAATTCAAGGATGGCCTAGACCAAAGAACATTTTAGAGGTGAGATCATTTATGGGTCTAACTAGTTACTACATGAGATTTATTGAAGGTTTTTGTTAGGGACCTAACCTCCCTAACCCCTCACGTAGGTAGAATAATATATTTCCATGTAATAAAGGCCAATATTAATAAGGGCTAGAAATAAGGAAGAATAAGTCAAATGTAAGAAGACCTAATAGAAACTTCCATTTATAGAAGGATCTTCCTCTAGATTGTTATTTTGGATAGATAGATTTAGTATAAATAGGAGTATAGGGTATGAAAAATTTTGTCTTGAGAATTATTGTAATAGAGCATTGCTTTGTTGGAGGTTTCCCCTTTGAAGAGGCAAGTGAACATTGTTTCCTATCAATAAAGGTATTATTTTGGTGTTGTGGTTTCATCTATTTTGTTGTTCCATTGTTATTCTCTGCAATATTTTTGTTTCATGCTATTATAATAGATCTGGTACCTTACAAGTGGTATAAGAGCACTTTCCTTGGCATAAAATTTTGGGTTATTTTTTTAGGGTAGAGATGTATTATGACGTCTTAAATATAGACAGATGTGTAGTTCAACGCATAAATCCACAGTCGGGGAAACATATAGGAAAAAAATACAAGTGGTACTTAAGTGCACATTGTTGGTCACCCTTGTAACTCTTGTTGGTACCCCTTTGAGTGGTAATGCATCAGATATCAAATGTATACAGATCAACCTAGATCTCTTGAATCCATCCATAGATAAACCAATTGGCCACATGATTTTTATAGGTCCATCGAGAAAAACACTTAGGAAGATACTCTCTAGTATTTGGGTAGTTGGGTAGTATGGCTAAGGTCACAGTCTATCCTCCGTAGTTGGTGCCCTGATATATAGGGTTGAGTACTACTATTTAACCCCACATGTATATCAAATAGATATAGCACAGGGAAAACCCTTGTCTATAGAAACCCTGAATACCCTAACCCCTGGGATGGAAAAAGACACAGAGTAGACAAGATCGATTGTCACACAACTTTACCTCCTACATTCTAGTTGCAAAATTACTACACATTTTATCCTATTAATAATTTGGGCCTTTCAACACTGCAGTATTCTTAAGATCGGAGTATAACTCCGCAGGAGTAAAAAAAAATTGAGTATAGTGGTCCCACTAAAACACTTATTTGGGACCTATCCCATTTGATTCCTCTATTCGCCCTGATTCCCATGGTACCTATCATTTTTAATACAATTTTTTTCATGCACTCGAGCCCTTTTCTGACACCATTATTTGGCCCCTATCCCATTGGATTCCCATTTTATCTCTGATCACAGTGGTACCTATCATTTTACACCCTTCTTCTTAGTGGTCCCACCCACCCCTCCTGACACTCTGTTCCCCCCTTGTCCCAGTTTCCTTCCCATTTTCCAAATGGCCGCCACTCGAGTCCAAGAACACAATACATTGGTTGCTGAAAACCTCCAAAACAAGGGGGACATCAAGAATATCAATGCCAACCTTATATCACTCAATTATTCTATTCAAGTCCTCCAGGACCAATGTTCCCACATCAAAGACCTCAAAGACATAAAATCCACACTTGACCAATTCATGGGTCATTCTCTGAACCCTTCCTCTCCTGAACAACCATCCTATCTAGAAGACCATGACTCTTCCCATTACCAAGGTCCTCATACTACCCACTTTTCTCGAGACCTCTTTCCTCCTAGAATTGAGGTGAACAATTTTTTTGGCTCAAATCCCACAAGTTGGTTCACTCAAATGGAACATTATTTCTCTTTGCATGGAATTAATTATGATTTAGACAAGATTCATTATGGTATCCTACATCTAGATCCGAAATGATGGAAATGGCATAAAAATCCCCTCCAAGGGTATGTTTATTGGACACAATTTGTTGCAGAGCTTTATGACTACTTTGACTCCGACACCCACCATTTATGTCATTTGACCAAGTTAAAGCAATATGGGATAGTGGAAGACTTTATCACCACATTTGAGCACTTTGATTTCATAATGGAGGACATGTGAGATTGTTTCTTCAAGGAATGCTTTATCAATGGCCTAAAATATTAAATACATTCCCATGTTCTCATGGAACACCCACATACTTGGTTGGAAGATATTCAACGAGCCAAGGAAGCACAAAAATTTGTCTCCTCCCAGATCCACAGACCATCCTTTCCTCCTCGCCCTAAACCCACCAAATCTGCCCCTCCTGCAACTCCCTTCAAGATCCATAAATTAACCAAGGCCGAAATGGTTGAATGTCAACTCAAGGGTCTTTGTTATAATTGTGATGAAAAATATTTTCCAAGGCACAAGTGTAAGCAACAAAATGTTTTATGTCCATGACTGAGGATATGTTTTGGGCGCAAACATATTTTAAGAAGGAAGTCTATTTTGGCGCATGCCTATTTTTGGAGAAGGATTTGTTTTGGGGAAATACCTAACTTTGGAAAGGAAGACCTAATTTTGGAGCCCAAGCAAAAAGTGGCAAGAAAGAAACAGGCAGAAAAAGAAGGAAACACAACATGCAAGAGGAAAAACAATGTGGTGCATAGGTAGGCTGTTAAGCCCTAATATTGGCTCATTACCCCTTAATTGGGGCATATTATATTAGTAATGTTATTTTATTTATGTTGGCTTTAGGCCATTAGTTGTAATTATACCTCCTAGTCTCCTATATATACCAAGGAGACATTTTCATTTTGAATCATCTTGTACTTGAACATTTAAGTGGGGTAAAAAGAGGTTGCCCCCTCGAAGAGGCTTATTATCTGAAATTATCTCTTTTTCAAGGTGTTGAGTAATTTTTCTAAGGTTTTTCTATGCTATTTTGATATTTGGTTCTTAACATATGGTATCAGAGCTCAAGAGTGAAGGTCTTGGGGTTTCGCTGCTACATCTGAGACACCTTGGAATTTTCACTATAACCTTTTTTTCTACAACGTTTCAGAAGGAATGACTTGGAGGATATTCTTATAGGAAAATCTCCCTACGGACAGGTAGATTGCCTCAAAGAGCTAGACCCTAACTCTAAGATATAAAGTGCTTAACGTGGACACTGACTTTATTTCAGATCTACACAAACTAATACATGAGAAGGAAGGATGATAGAGATACCTCTTTATCGTCGTTTGTCCCTTCACGCTCCAAATCGAGCTCCAAACTCTCGCTCCTCGCTGAGTCCTGTTGACAAACAAAGCATGACCAATTCCTACTCTATTGATGTTAGATCGAAAACAGATCTATCTATCAATGATAATTTCATGTAAAATCAGACACAAACTAGAAAGAAACGAGCCAAGCATGTCATATTAATGAGAATAACGACAACAATACTTACAATTGTAGATGCGAATGAGACAACTTCGTCGAGTCCCCTTCGTCTAACCCTTGCTCGAAAGATCCACAACCTGGATGACAAAAACTTCACTGATCACTCTCCTTTGATTGAATGTGTGTTTCCTATGAGATCATAGGTTTCATGCTAGCAATTCTTCCTCGTTCCAACACCACTTATAAGATCATAAGTTTGGTGTGATTCTCTTTTTCTCCGTCCCCTTTCACCATTAGAAAGCTTGCTTATATAGCCTTGGAGAGGCTTTAACCACTTGAGATATCCTTGGGGAAGTTGAGGATTTGCCTCCTTCAGTTGAGGATATTCCCTAAGATCATGGCTTGATTACGGATTCAAATCCAACTACCTTCCAAGAATGAAAGGATTCTTCCCCTATTCATCTCAACAACTTAACTACTGCCTAGAATATGTAGCGCTCCCTCAAAAGGATCATCAGAGCGTTGTAGCGCTCCCTAGTAGGCTTTAGGGGGGCGCCAATGCTCTCAAAATTCATAGTGCTCCCTCAAAAGGGCCAGAGGAGCTTTATAACGCTCCCAAATAGTGTAAGGGGGAGCGCCGACACTCCCAGAAGAGGTATAGGGGAGCGCTCTCCTTCAAAAGCTCAGTTTTTGAGGTGCTTTCAGATGGCAAAGGGTTTGTAAGCCTGCTAACTCATTTCTCCTCTTCCAAATTGAATGTTTGAGGTGTTTCAAGTGTCCTTCTCATGTCGTTATAGGCACGACATAGGCATCATGGCAACATGAAACTTGCGACACTTGTGAGCAACATGCGACACTTGCGACCTTGTGAGTAAAATGCGACACTTGAGACCTTTGTAATGATGACACTTGCGACACTATCAAAGTGAGTATTTTTGATGTGTAACAGATTGCCCCCCAAAGTATGAATTTAGAAGACAGGAACTGATAACTAAAATACTTTGTAGACTTTCAAGCAAGGGTATAGACACAGAGAACCTGACAGAAGCTGGACACAAACATCCAACAAATATCATGACATATTTCAAAACCCAAGGCAGACATACCTATGCTTGGGTGATCAAGACTTGCGAGATATGGACGCCATAAAATACATTGCGGATCCATAATTGTAGTGATGAAAAGGTATAGCCACTGGGAATACAACGTGGATCTATACTCTAATGACCTAAACCGATCGTAGCCACGAAGAATACACAGTGGATCTACGAGGTGATAAGACATAGCCACAACCAATACAAAGTGGATCTATGTAATAGTGTATGCATCCTTTGTCCAAGAGAAACTCCTTTGCAACCTGGGCAAAGTATATATCAAAGTGATGACTCAACCTAGAGTCTTCTTACCGATCCCAATGTGGTACGATTCTAACCATGTGAATAGATGTCCTGATGTCGAACATGGTAGAAGCCACTTTATTACCGGTCAATGGTGTGAACCGTTAACAAGTGCGAGGGAGATCACCATTAATGTCAATGATTCCCAAGGTACCCTAGTACATTCCAATGAATGTGAATGGATGAGTTGGAGTCGAACATCTGTGGAATCATATGATCAGAGGTCAATGATGTAAAACTACTGTCGAATGTGAGGAGGCCTGCCATTGAGGCATGCAGGTCCCAAAGTACTAACTAGTTTCTAAGCCTAATTCCTGAATAATGTGCTGAAGTCGATAGGAATAGGCTCGTTGAAGGAGGGCCTTGATGTATCCCCCATCAACGACATGAAGTGGACATAGATATGTAATTGGCATATCAAATGGACATGGACTAACATGGGTTTTGAGGCAAGATATTTGGGATGGCTAACTCTCAAGGTGGATACTTCCCTTGAACACTGAGGCACAATAGCATAAACATGACATGGACCAAAACTTGATGATACAGTGGATGCTGTGACTTGTGTCGGGTGATCCAAAGGAGTGAAAGAAACTCAAAGGATTGGCTCAGTGCAGAGGTTCATCGGATTATAATGTGTGCAGATGAAAAAGTTCCATGTTCAAGGGCGACTCTAGGAATTACTTGGTAATGTTCTCAAGAGACTTCTTGGCTTGCTTCTTTCAAATTTTCCCCCATCCAGATAGACAAGTACCTCTTTTTGATTTAGTGAGCTAGAGGAGGATAACACATGCTCGATGTAACTCACCTTCGGTAAGTTCCTCTTCTTTTGTTTAACGAACTGGAAGAAGTAAGGGTTCGATCCTGTATGGGCCTATCGATGTGTGTTTTAGCGAGTCCAAAGATAGAAAACTCGAAGGTTTTTCAGGATTATAGAGTTTTGAAAAACACTTAAAAGAGAACTCTCTTAGTTCCTTTTTCGTAAAGTAGTCTGACGAGACCGAAAAAGAGATAAATTATCGCTCGAAAGACGCCCTTTCGAACCTTTTAACGAGTGTGAAAGGAAGAAAGATCACTCGATGATCTTTTCATATTTAGAGAGTCTGAAAAGAGTTTAAAGATGACTCTGGGGGGGTTCCTTTTTCGTGTTTCCATGCGGGTCCGAAAAAGAGATAAAAGTCTACCTGGTTGCATTCTCATGTATTTACGAGCATGAGAAAGAACAAAGACTAAGATCGGTATGCCCCCAGCTTGAAAGATAGTGGCTTGACTCCAGAATGATCATCAAAGGATGGAGACATGCCCCCCAAGATTCAATTCATTCACCGACTTTGAGGTTGCCACCAATTTATGTGCTAGATGGAGAAAAAGGATAAATGTGGATGAAAAGAAGGTTTAAGAGAGGTAACTGTTTCATTTTTTAATGAGCTTGACACAGGAAAAGAACTATGCTCAAAGCCTCTATTTCATTTTTTAACGAGCTTGCTACAGAGAAGAGAAACTATGCTCAAGACCTTTGTTTCACTTTTTAACGAGCTTGCAACAGAGAAGAGAAACTATGCTCGTGACCTCTGTTTCATTTTTTAACGAGATTTCCACAGAGAAGAGAAACTATGCTCGTGACCTCTATTTCATTTTTTAATGAGCTTGCCACAGAGAAGAAAAACTATGCTCGTGGCCTCTTCTTGATCATGGCTTCCAAGAGGATAATGTTCTGGAAGGGTACCATGTCAAGGGACAAAAATCGATCATGGCTTCCAAGAGATCTTCGCCGGATGGAAGACAATTACTCTGGAAGGAACACATGTCGAGGGTCGTGACAAGGGTAAGGAGATCGAGCTCCAATAACCCTACCGAAGATATCACCATGTAAACTACCGGATCCAAATCGTCGGAAGTTGAGGTCATGGGAGACAACGCCACATAATTGACATGCAGTGGGGGAAATAATGTCTGCATATAGGAACCACTTAGGGAGGTAACCCAGTCGGGGCCAATGAATGAAAGTTGATCAATAGTCACAATTCTTCCATCATGAGGGAAAGATATCACATGGAAAAGGATGGATACAAGAGCTTTCATAGCATAGACATAATCCCACCCAAGGATTAAAGAGAAATCCAAGGGTCTCAGACTACCATGACATCAATAAAGACAGTTTTCCCTCCCAAAGTTACAGGAAACTGAGGAAGGATCCCTAAAGGTTGACTAGTTCCTCTATTAAAAGCTAACATATTTTGTGTAACCGGTGCAAGCTGTGGACAACCCAAAGCGTACCAAGCAACAAAAGACAAAATACTAATAGACGCACCTTCATCTATCAGCATTTGAGGAACATCCCGACCACGAACCTGTACTGTAATATGGAAAGGAACGTGAGAGGGAAGATGAGGTCCAGTTAGCACACCCCAATAGAAAAGGATGGCCTCATTACTTGGAGGGGGTTTCACAGGAGAAGGAGGAATGCCCCCCGGTACAGTAGAGTCTATATTAATGAGAAAAACATGGGTAGTATCGGGTTTAATCTCTAGAAGGAGAGTAGGATCAACCGATGATTGGATTGGATCAACCAATGGTTGACTTGGATAGACCACTTTTGCACTTTTCAGAGGAAGAGTGGGACTGACTGAGGAAGGGACTGGATTAGTCACTTTGACATTCCTTAATGGAGAAATGGGATTGACCAATGGCGAAACTAGATCAACCACTTGAATTTCATTCTCCAAGGGAAGAATGGGGTCAAAGGATGGAAACGGATCGACCGCTTTGGTCACTCTTTTGATGAAGAGTGGGGTTGATCGATGATGGAACTGGATCAGCTACTTGAGTTCGTGGTTCAATCGAGGAGGAAACTAGATTGACCACCTGATCAACCAGACTGACCAGGGATGGAACTGGATTGACCAGTCCATCAACCAATGATGGGTTGGAGGAAAGCTTGCGATAACCTTTTGGAAGTTGAAGTTTTTCCAAAAGATAAGAAGCCTCGTCCATGTGAGGAAAAAGATGAGAGTAATGATTACCTTTACATAACATGCAAGGGAACTTGATAGTTTTCTTCTTCTTACCAACCTGAACATCACTAGTTGATGGGGTATCATCGACATGACCGATAGAGTTCGATGACATGGAGGACCACATTTCTAAGACTTGGGTAAGAACGGGGCAATCCCTCAGAAAGTGGTCACCCTTACAAAGGCTGCAAGGGAATTTGGGTTTTGGATTCTTCATTTTAATCTTGTTGACCTCATCAAAACTCACAGTACTATTAATAGTAGATGGTTTCTTAGAGCCAACATCTGATGTTGTTGGGGCCTTCATCCTTTTCGGGTTCCTCTTCTTCTTCACTTTCCATTTATTCTCCTTCTGATCAACCTGGCTACTTGCTTTAGAGATTTCACTAGGTGAATAAGGAGAAATGGAAGGAGAATTGATGGGAAAGAAGGCAAAAATTCGACATGAGGTTGATGTGTGGGTGGTGTATTGACATCCAAAGTATTAGGTGCAACTGAAACATTGGGAGGATTCGAGATCACCGGAGTGGGGAAAAACCAAACTGGTAATCCAATAGTGAGTCCTGCAAGACTCAGTGTGGCAACATATGGAAGATCAAAGTTTCCAAACGAAGGAAAGGTATAAGGCTCCCCAGTGTTATCACCGAAATTTCGTCTGCACATGATTACAAGAACTTAGCATCGTCAAACAATAATGAATTCATTCACGGCCCTGAATTAATCTCACAACATTCAAAAATGTCAAAAAACTATACAAAGTAGTGAAAAATTGAAGAGCGCTTTACAGCAGTTGGGCGTGCGCACACATGCACGGAATAGGAACGTAGCATGCGTGCATACGCGCACGATGCATGGTTGTTAGCGCAAAAATCCGCGCACCTGCTAAACGACGCATTTATTGAAGTGGTCGACCTCCCAACCACTTATGGTTAAGATCCCAAGCTGATTTGACTTCGAAATCCGGGCTGAATTCGAATGGTGGGCTGGTCAAAGATCTAATAATGCCCTAAATGGCCTCTTTTCACACTACAAAGGAGTTACACAATAACCCAATGCAATGCTATAAAAATCCATGAATGCACCTCATTTTATCAATGAATTTCATGTAATGTTATGCTGCCTATATTGTTTTAAGGACTCCATCCTTGACAAAGAACACATTGGCACCATTTCATTGAGAAATCCACATCTCCATTGAGTGGATTTGCAAGGAGTTCTTTCACCACCATTTTCATTTTTCTTGTTGTAAGGAGAGCAAGCTTGTGAGGGTCCAAGAGCCTTCCCTTGGAGGAATAAGGGACTCATAGTCCCCTTTCTTCTTGGTGCTTTGATTTCATCAATAGATCAGCCTAAAAACATTGGTGATATGGGTCTTTTTGTGTTTGTTATCTCTATATCCCTATGCTTATGATTTTAGTTTGTATTAGTTTAATTATTTCTTATAGTTTTGTTTTTCTTTCTCTAACTCTTTCCTCTACAGCTGTCATGCTTAGCAAGACCCAACTGGGCATGCAAGCACCTCTTATTTGCTCACTAAAGTGACAAAAAGGGTGCAACAGATTGGCGACTCCACTGGGGAAAGGTATCAAATTCCTACCTCATTTGGGTTTATTTTTCTCTTCTTTTAGTTTGTTTAACTTGCAGGTGCACAAACCGGCCTAGGCCGACCTGTCAACCATTCAATTCAAAGGAGAATTGAGAGAAATCCATATGGATTTTTATTTCTCGGTCATTTGTCACAGGTGCATGGGTATTCCACCCCACAGACGTGCATAGTGTGTGCATGCACTTAGATAACAACCATTCTCTGCACACATGCACTTTTGGACCTATCTCTGTTCGCGCGCCTGTGCTCTGTGCGCCTCTGTTTGCACTAGGGGCCATGCATTTAAGAAAAATTTCACATTGTAAGTTGTTGGGATTTGGGGAAGGCCATTTTCCTTCTTAAAAATGATGTCAAGCATTCTCTAAACACTGCACCACACTTATTCCCCTCATCATATAAAGGGGTTAGTCAAACACACATAGGCACTTAGGAGGATAAAATCAATTTCCCTTCTTTGCTTTTTTCCACATGGATGTCTTGTCTTGACTTATAAAGATAAGGTGGTAATCATTTTTAATCACATATAAGCTTACATTAGGACTAGAAGTTTAATTACCAATCACTTATTATTCTCTTCTGTCGCGCCTTCAAGCGACCTTGAGAATCAGAAAAAGATTGGGGAACAATTTCATCTCCCTTAACAAAGTTTAAAACCTTTAGGAGAGGACAACGACCCTTCTTGGGACCCCTCTTAGTTTTATTTTTCAAACACATCTTAATGTTGTAATGGGCTCGTACATGCCCACATGTCACAAAGATAGGATAGTGTTTGAATTTTTTCTTTCTTAGATCAAAACACTAGGGAAGTTTAAAGGTTTGTAACGGGCCCATACATGCCCACATGTTCAATCTAGGATAGTTTCAAGATTTTCTAGATTACATCACAATAGGGAGTTAAAGGATAGTAATGGACCAGCTCTTCTTGGGTCTACATTACTTGGGTCTACTTCCCAAGGTCATCCATTCACTTTCTCTCCTTTACACGGAAGCGGGGGACCCACTTCCTCTCAAGGAGGGAGCACCAACCCACCTAGTCCCCATCAAGGGTCGGGTTCACACAACATTATGGCTGGATATAACCCTCCCCCCCCACTACAGATGCCATATTTGGCCTCTCTCAACATATCGGATCTCACCAAACTCACCAATGATCCTATATTGCATGACGCCACATGGCCTGCAATGCCAACAAAACTTCCTTCAGACATACCAAAGTTTGAAGGAAAGAGAGGGGATGACCCCGCCAACCATGTCATGACCTTTCATCTATGGTGCTCTTCCAATAGCATTATGGATGATTCCATCAGGCTGTGATTATTTCAACGCACACTCACTGGCCCATCAGCCAAATGGTATGTCGAAGAAAATCAGGGTCCCATGCGACCTTTGAGTCATTGGCCAAAGCATTCTTAACCTTCTTCCAATTACCCATCCACCATGACAATAGTCTAGAAATAATGTCTAACTTCAAACAAACCTCAACCACACACATCACTGACCACATTCATGAGTGGCATAGGCGACGTAGTTTGTGTAAAGTAGAAACCACCAAGCAACAATGTATCGACTGGTTTTTTTGATCACTTGTCTCTCTCCTTGATAAGGATGTAGCTTCCACCTTCCCTCAATCCAAAGAGGAAGCCATCAGTAAGGCCCAACAGTATGACCTCATCTATGCACAATCAGGGTACTTATACACAATACTTCCTGATCTTCCAAAACCTGTGCCATTTGGCCAAGACAAACCTGGGATGTCTCACTCAGCAGACGAACTAATAGGTGCCACCACACACCATGGCCCACAACCCCAACCATGACTGATGTATGGAACACCTCAATACCTACTAGCATACGGGGGCACTTCTTATTACCCCCCACCCCCTTATCAACAACCATACCATGTTGCTATACCTCCACCCATCAGTAGACCACCACCGACACCTCCCATACATCCACCTATTCCCAGAACCAGTGGTACTCCCTCAACATCAGCTTACAGTAATAGCAAAAAAACTATGCCTTCCTATGTACCTTATGGATCGGTACCACCACAGAATCCATACTTCCCATTTCCTGGTCCTCCACAACCCATGGCTCCCCCACATCCACATGCGGGGGTAAATTTTGTTCAACCTTCTGCTGCTCAACAATACCAAAGTTTTGAACAGTTGAATAAAGCCAACCCAACTCATCCATCGAATAATTCCAAGAAGAAAGGACGGAACAGGAATAACAACAACCCAGGTCAAGGCAGGAATCAACCCCCACAGCCCCAACCAACTGGGGGAAACCAGAACCAAGGGAACCAAAACCCCGAAGGGGGAAATAACCACAAACGACAAGAGAAAAATAATGTTAAAACCATCTTCCCTTGTTCTCTTTGTGGTGAATTCGAGCATTACACTCACCATTTCCCCCAGATCGTTGATTTCAAACAGTTGAAAGACTCAGGTAGTCTTCCCCATTCTCCTACACAAACTGCCCCTCAACAGGCACCACAACAATACGTGAAACAACCCCCTCCCTCCGTGCTACAAAATCCTATCCCACATCAAGGTGTGATAAACACCCAATAGGACACACAGCATCCCCCACCTCAGGTGGGACAATACCACAACCCCAACAATCCAGCAGAGCATACAATTCTCCTCACCAGTGAGGAAGAAATCCTTTTGCAAACGTGTAATCGTCAGTATCATACACCAGCTGAGTCTACTCTCATCTCTCTAGAGACAAACTCTACACCGACGGGACCCCCATTGGTGATCCCTCGCCCTTCCACCGAACCACCACTATGCATCCCTCGCATCCCCTTGCACAGGAATGTCCACAACCCACAGGGTAGGGAAGCTCATAACTATAGCTTGGTAAACGACTTAGCGCAATCCCCGACTGCCATGTCAGTCTTGGAAGTCCTCCAGACTTGTCCTACACAGTGGAAATCACTACTTTCTGCCTTGGGGGCAGTCGAACCCACAAATACTCGACTCATCACCTTTGATCTTGATAGCGGAGAACCTCATCTTCCTGCCTTGATCGCTTGTCAAATACCAGTGAAAATATGGAACATCACAGTTCATCGGTGTATCATCGATGAAGGTGCATCTACGTGAATCATGTCCAAAACAGTATGGCAAAAACTTGGTTCCCCGGAACTCATACCCTTTGCCCTCACATTACGAGCTTATGATGGACAACCATCCTCTCTTGAAGGGCTCTTCCAAAATGTCCCCGTTGAACTCGGGGGCAAGACTATTCTCATTGATATTGAAGTTATCGACGCCTCGCTCGATTATAATATCTTGTTCGGTCATAGCTACATGTACGCTATGAAGGTAGTGGCATCTTCCATCTTTCGGAAAATGATGTTCCCCCACAATGGGAAGATTGTGACCATCGACTAAGTCTCACATTATGAGCCTAACCCATCTGCCAACCTTGATAACGTTCTTCCTCTCATCCACACCAACCAAGACGCATATCCACTCGTCGAGATGGGTCCTGGTATTTTTAAAGATCCGTCCTTGTTAGGGACATACCATTGAGAACCACCACTCCTTCATCCTGCTAATCAAGTATGTGTCATATCATCTAACGGAACTCACACAGAGGATGCTGTTCCCTCTCAGGAGGCTTCAGTAATTCCTGACATCTCAATAGTCGCAGAACCACTCCCACCAGAGCCTCCTGCGCACTTGTTGACCTCAACAGCCCATGAATCCACATCCCCTCAAGGGAATAATCCCATTGGGGAGACACTCCCCCAACCCCTCACCTAGATTCCATTCTTCTACCCTCCCCCAAGTATTGAAGCTTTTCAGGTAGCCGCAACACTCACACTACCGAATATGGTGTTAGCAATCTGAGTTTGGTATTTAAACCCACCAGAGATGGTCCCTTGACCATCCCTTCCCCCACAAGAAGGAATTCCCATGATGATTCCCATCCTTACCCCCACCACCCCCCCACTCACTAACCTCTCGGCTACAACTGGGGGCAGGAGAAAGAAGAAAGAGCCCACCGCTCCACTTCCTCCATGCATCCCACCACCTTGCGCACTATGTGAGAAAGAGGGCCACCAAACCAACAATTGTCCATCACTACCTGAATTACAGAATTTGATCCCCCTCAATCAAACTCCCACAACACCCGCCACTACTGTTAATCCCACCAATACCACCAACCCCTCCAGTAGTAAAGGGTTGAGGACCAAATATGCTTGTGCTATATGTTCATAGTATGGCCATTACACCCATCATTGCCTAGCACTGTCGTGCTTTCGACAGACATTAGCGGCTGTACGCCAGAATATCCAGAACAACCCACTCCCTACTACGTCCTCTTCAAATATCACTGACATTTTCTATGTCACCACTTCAGTCAATGAATGTATGAGATTCCCTTGCTCTCTCTGCGATTCATTAGCTCATTTTACATACCAATGTCCTATGATCTTTGAATACAGACAACGTCAATTAGCCTTGCTTCACCAACCCGCAGAGGTGATAATTGACATTACCTCGTCACTAGAGGATCTTC
Source organism: Picea engelmannii (assembly GCA_009831015.1). NCBI lineage: Eukaryota > Viridiplantae > Streptophyta > Pinopsida > Pinales > Pinaceae > Picea > Picea engelmannii. The sequence goes on along the minus strand of ML782870.1, from coordinate 209,233 downwards.
ATGTCATTTCTCCCGAGCCCGAGGCACTCCCAATGCCTCCATTGTTCTTCAATGAAGTCTCTGAGGATTTACCCCGCAACCCCCCCAACTCTCCTTCTTATTCCCCTACGGACACTCTCCACCCAACCACCATGGGTACCCCTCAGTAATTCAATATATGGTTTATGTCGAGTGAACCCTTCCCCTATCCTAGCAGTATTCTCCCTGCTTTTTCATCAGGGGGCAACCACACTGTCACTGAGATCACTCCTCACGACCCCTTGTATTCCTGCCATTTCCAATGTGACAAGGAAATACTCGAAGAGTTAAACCACCCAGACTCTCCTTGGGAAATGCTACATCACCGCGCACTCTTCTCTCCACAGGAAGCTTCAATGCCTCCTAACCAAAACCCCATTTACACAATCGAAACCAAATATTTTATCCCATCTGGGCCTATCAATTGGTTCAACAATCCCATTCCTTCTCCTGATGCATTTGAAGAAGGAAACATGGCCAACATTTCCATTAAAAATGGCATCATCAAAGAAATCACCATTGGAGCTACTTGCACTCCGCAGGAAATCGCCCCATATAAAACCCTCTTCCAGGATATTTTTGCCTGGTCATACACATAAATTCCTGGCCTCGATCCCTCTATTGTCTAACATCGCATCGACACCTGGCCTAACATCACACCAGTTCGCCAGAAACATCGACCACTACACCCATCCAAAGTCGCGGCTATCAAAGACGAAATCAACAAATTACGCGCTGCCGGGATTATTTACCCCATCACTTACACTTCATGGGTTTCCAACCCTGTACCCGTCGACAAAAAATAGGGCACTATCCTCATTTGCACAGACTTTCGTGATCTCAATAACGCATGTCCAAAAGACAACTTTCCAACACCTTTCATCGATCAAATTATCGATGACTGCGTCGGCCATGAGGCTCTCTCCTTTATGGACAGATTCTCTGGCTATAACCAAATACAAATCCACCCACCCGATCAGTATAAAACTGCATTCACTACCCCATGGGGTACCTTTGCATATTGTGTCATGCCTTTCAGCTTAAAGAATGTCGGTGCAACTTTCCAGCAGGTGATGACATACATCTTTCATGATCTGGCTAAAATCATCCTCGCCTACTTGGACGACCTCACCGCTCGATCCAAGAAACGCACCCAGCATCTCGATGATTTATGAATCATCTTTCAATGGTGTCGTCAGTACAACATCCGCTTGAATCCTCTCAAGTGTTTGTTCTGTGTCACCTCCGGGCGCCTCCTCGGTTTTATTGTTTCCCAAAATGGTATTACCATGGACCCCCTCAAAGTCAAAGCTATCACCGAAATTCCACGTCCCCGAAATTTACGACAACTTTAGAGTCTTCAGGGTAGAGCTAACTTCCTTAGATGATTTGTCCCGAATTATGCCATACGCGCACACGGTTTCCTCTGCTTACTACGTCATGACATCCCTTTTCACTGGGACGACTATGCCCAATAGTCATTTGATGATCTTAAAGTAGCACTTTCAAATGCACCTTTAATTAGTGCACTTGACTATAATCGCGACTACATCCTCTATGTATCAGCATCAGCTGTATCAGTAGCCGGCATCCTTGTCCATCTCGGAGATGAAAATCATGAACATGTCATTTACTACGTTAGTAAGAACCTCTCAGGACCACCCTTTAAGTATAAACATGAAGAGAAACTTGCTCTTGCAGTTGTCCTCGCAGTCCAGAAACTACGCCATTACATTCTGCTTCGCACCACAAAGGTAGTCGTAGATTCCAACCCTATGCAGTACTTGCTCAGACATCGACAAGTTAATGAGAAATTCACTCGATGGATCGTTATCCTTCAGGAGTATGAACTCGATTTCTCAACACCTAAGAGTAAGAAGGCCCTTGTTCTCACTGAACTGGTCATGGCCCTCCCCTCTGACATCACCAGTGCCCCCGTCAACACTGACTTTCCTGACAAACATATCTTTTACATCACTTCAGATGATCCTTGGTATGGTGACCTTCTCGTCTACCTACGAACTCAAAAGTTTGGTAACCACCTTTCACGAGATGATCGTCGACGTATTCGCCATCAGGCCCCCCGCTATCTCCTCATCGGAGACATCCTATACCAGTGGGGTGTCGACACCATCGTTCGTTGCTGCATGACTATTGACAAGGCCGACAGAGTCTTAAACGACTGCCACAGTGGCACATGTGGGGGCCATCTTTTAGGTGTATCCACTTCCCAAAATATTATCCGAGCTGGTTACTTTTGGCCTACCTTGTTTCATGATTGCATTCATGCCATGAAACGGTGCGAGCAATGTCAGCTCTACACCAACAAAGCTTGGACTCCCCCCACTCTTCTCCACCCTGTCATTGCAGCCGACCCTTTTTGCAAATGGGGTATCAAATTTATGACTTTTAATCCCCCCTCCAACAATGGCCACAAATACATCGTCATTTCCATTGATTACTTCACCAAATGGGTTGAAGCCATGCCCACTTTCAACAACACTGCGGACACTGTAGCGTGTCTTTTCTTTAACCACGTCATAGCCCGCTTTGGAGTACCCCTCCAACTCATTTTCGACTATGGGAAACACTTCGAGAATGAGATCTTTGTCGAACTCTCATCTCGGTTAGGCTTATCTCATGAGTTTGCCTCACCATATTACCCTCAGTCAAACGGACAGGTCGAGGCAGTTAACAAAGTCCTCAATACCATGTTACAGTGCACGACTAATAAGCATAAAACCAATTGAAATCATATGTTATTTTCTGCGCTATGGGATTATCGAATAGAAGTGAATACTGCTATTGGTTTTACACCATTCCATTTAGTCCATGGAGTCGAGGCAACTCTTCCCATCGAGTGAGAAATTCCCACCTTACGCATCACAATTGAGTTATTACCTGACACTACTCTAGAGGAGCAGTGCTTGCTGAACTTAGAGTCTCTGGATGAATATCGTCGATCTTCCTTGTAGAACAACGAGGCAGCTAAAAAACGATCCAAGGCTACCTTTGATCACCATGTCAACCTTCGATCATTCCATGAAGGCGACCTCGTCCTGGCTTATGATATCGCTCATGATACCTTTGGCCATGGAAAATTCAAATCACTTTGGCATGGCCCTTACATCATCCAACATTGCCTCACCAAAGACGCATACATCCTGGCCTCCCCCAAAGGCCTCTCTCTCAAGGAACCCGTCAATGGGTTATATCTCAAGAAATTTTATGCTTAAAAGTAGTCATTCTACTTTAGGTTATTTCTTTTATTAGTGTTTTTTTAGTCTTTTTCCTCCTCCCCTCTCATATAAATTATCATTTGTGCTATTGATATATGCTTCCTCCACCAGCCTATCACATTGGTTACGCCGACGGTGCTAGCCATTGGACACAAAATCTCGCTTCGGCTGCTTGGGCTCTCTACACCCCCTCACATGAAATGCTACATTCAAGCGGCATATGTTTGGGGCCAGCCACCAACAACCAAACTGAATACACTACAGTCATCGACCTCTTGGCCAATGCCCAACATCATCATATTCGTCACCTTAGCATCTTCCTCGACTCTCAACTAGTCGTTCTCCAGATCAACAATGTGTACCGTGTATGCGATCCGTGCCTCTTTTGCAAATACCTGCAGGTTAGGCTGTTATCTCAACATTTTTATTCCATTTCATTTACACATATTCCAAGACAATTGAATCAAACAATAGATCAAATAGCTAACATGGTGTTAGATTGGCATATATCACATCAAAGTACACATACATAAACATATCATGAAACCCTGTCACAACATATATATAGAATGGACGTACTCAACACATCAGCAAAAAACATGTAGACAACATCAGGATCTCAAAATGTGTATACTCATGTACATATAAAGGCCCATCAGGCCATCCGAATGTTTACATACAAAAATACATGTATTTGCAGGCCAATGCAGCACCTCGGTACAAAAAATGGGCTCACCAGCCTATATACAACAAAAACAAAGATGTACATCATACACCACTCAGGGTGCCATTATCGCACCACCACCTGCTCCTCCCTCAGGAGGAGGTGGTGGCCCACCACCCACTGCCCTGGGCAGTGGTGGACCACCCACAGGACCTCCTGCCCCGATGACAAGTGTCCACTCATCATAGCCGCAAGAATTGTCGCTCGCCGCACTATGGCCCGCCATGGTGGCGGTACCCCTACACACTGCTCCAGGAAACTCTCGTCCTGGATGCGCGTCCACATGCCCTCAGGCACATCCTGTAGAACCATCTTCAGATGACAGTGTATGTCATCATAATCCACTTCGATCGTCGCCGGAGGAGCATGTGATGGCCCCGCACCAGGGTCATCGTACCGGCACCTCCTCATTGCCCGCTCCAGCTCAGCTGGTCTCCCCACAGCACCCTCCCGCCGGTGCCTCTCTCCCTGCAGTACTCTCTCCAGCTCTCGATAAACTGATGCTCTCTGCATCTCTACCTTGCACCCGTGAGGTGCCACATCTACACATGCAAAAAAAAACAACAACAACAGATAGTATCAGCATCTATATCATATACATATGAACTGATATCTCAAAACACAATATAAATCAAAAACATACCAACATACTAAACATACCTCAATGGTCAAAAACCTCCCCTAGAGGTAACACCATGTCCGGGTCACCCCGAAAGTCCACCCCAGCATAGGGGTACTGAAGTATCACCTGCGGCATCTGCCGCCATATCCCTATCGCCTCTGCTGAAAAGACCGCCTCAATTGCAGCTCTCGCGCCCCCGACATCTCTAGTAAAACCCTCAGGCGCAACATCGACACCCTCTCTAAGAACCATGCCACTAGGATCGACCCAAATGCAAACTCTCCTGCACCTGTGGACCGACAGCGATCCAACTATTCTACCATCCATGCATGCAGCGTCATCCCCCACGTGAACTGCTCGCCGGTCACCACTCTCTCCAGCACCAACAGCTAGCCACCACTAATCCATTGGGTCGCAAGTAACCCATAGATATGAACAATCATCGCCGCTATACAATGATGAGCCACAGTCCCAGACATAAAGTCTCGACCTGAGCAGTATCTCTGACCAATATCGGCCAACTGAATGGTTCTGGGAAACACCGGCTCCACTGGTAGGGGTGTTCCCCGAAAGGGGAGCCCAGTCAAGAGATAAATATCCTCCACCATAGTGAAGGGGATCTTCTCTCCTCGCACGAGGAAGCAATGCAGCTCCGGACTCCACATCTGGATCAGGAACTGCAACAGATACTCATGTGCCCGTATCAACGGGCACTCAAAGAACTTTAGCAACCCACAGGTTTCCAAAGTCGCATGCACCCTCGGCCCCTCAATGGCCACGACATCTCTTAGCTGGGCCCAGTCTCGCTCTCGCCACCGCACTGGCATCGTCACTACTGTCCACTTACAGACAATACACAATCCTATATCAACTCATGCAATAGTCAACAACGTCAAAACGACTCATTTTTTTACCCTTCCACCTTGCCTCTTAGGCGTGGTTTTTGTTACCCACAGGCGCGCACACATGCACACCTGTTCATTACATAGGCGTGAACATATGCGCTCCTGTTCATTACACAGGCGTGCACATATGCATTCCTGTTCATTACACTAGCGCACATATATGCGCGCCTGTGCACTACATAGGTGCGCATCAGTGCACAGCTGTTTGCTTCACAGGCGCGCACCCACGTGTGCATGTTCACCATACAGACGCACACAGGTGCGCACCTATCAAACCCATAGGCGCGCACTGATGCGCTCCTGTTCAACTCACAGGCACGCCCTTAGGGTGCATCTTAAATTCTCCCCATCACGCACCCATGTGCACATATCAACTGGACAGGCGCACACGTATGCGCGCCTATCACCCGATTGCCCGCACATGTGGGGCCCAGACCCCCTAAAACCCACTATATGGCCCTCCGTACAACCCCTGCCCAAAAATTGAAAACCTATTTCTATGCAGGATGATCAGACCACTAACCTGATACTCAGAAATCGTCGATCGGATGCCTCGTCCTCCCCAAATCTCCAAATCTCCTCTGAAAACTGCTTGTCCAGTCACTATTCCAGTAGGTACAAATGAGGTGGCAATGTGGGCCCTACAGCTATATATAGGCCTTTTTCCAAACTTCCACTCACCATTCCGGGAGCCCAAGGTGTCCATTTTTCAAACCATCTTCATCCACAGGATTAGCATCCCGTCACCTACCTTACAACAATCCCTGGGTTGCTTTTCATCCTGAGCCCCCGGGGCACATTTTTCTCATATCATGGTCAGGTATGCACACACATAGTCACATTTATCAAATACATGCTCATATCTTTGATTCTCTTCAGATATTGTTCACTTTGGGTATTTATTTCTCATATGTGCAGGTACTTGCTCCTCATCCCTTGGCATCACCCCTTTAGGTATATACTCAGCACTGGCATGTAGTCTTTCCCACTGTATCGCACTTTCATTTCCAGTCACACCCTCTGATGTTTACCTCTAGGATCTCCATTCCCAGCTCTGCAGTACCCATGCCTCCATTTGCATCATCGGTACTGTTACCCGATATCATTCTAACCCACATGAGTTGTCCCATTCATAGCACCCTGTGCCACTTTTTGACACTCATGCTATTATTCATTACCCTTTAGGGATGGGAGTCCTGATAGTCTTTCATCATGTTGCGAATCAACCACATACTTCTTCTCCTCATTTTGCTAGCTTTCCATATGGACTCCCACATTATCTCTTTACGGTTCTATTTTTTAGCTGCACCTCCGCAGTATGATGAACCCTTCATTTCATCCACCATCTGTTTGCCCATCTGTGACCCTATCTTCATTTCACCTACCTCATACAGAAACTCACCAATGGGGCCCCCACCCTTCATCATTATTCCAAGCACATTGTTCCCTCCATCGGCCACCCATATCACACTGGGGCACCCGTTTCTGTATCTGTACATTTCTCCCCAATTATTAGTTATTTATTGTACAAACACCTTTATTTCCATTCATTACATTCTCTTTTTTGTCGTCACCTTTAGTGACTTGCTTCCTTTTGGCCACACGCAACCCATGTCACCCTTGGTTGGAGCATTACTTATCATCTACCCTTACCGGCATTGTCCATCTCTTCAGAGGACCCCACAAGTCACTTACTTCTACCCTCTGAATTTTTTCACTTTGTCCTGCCTCTGGCACAACTTATTACCGGTCTTGTCATCCCCCTGACACTCGACCTCGTTACATGGTCGCAACCACTTCTCATCTCATACATCCTCCAACCAAGGGCAGTCTTGAGTATTCCCACTTCTTGACTTCATCCATGTACCTCTGCCACTTCCTCACCTCAGTAGATTCCACGAAGCCCTTTGCTTCTGGGAGTCGCGTCCCCCTTTTGTCGACATCAACACAATTTTCTGGAAGGGCGACAGTATCTTGATTCTCATTCTCCACTCAATGAGAGATCTCAGACAGCACAGGGTGAACCACCATTGCTCCCTGCTATCGTTGGCCCCCATAACATTCAACGCCAACACTTTCTCATTTTATGGTGGGTCTTACTTTGCGACTATTGCAGTTATTCCTACCATTTGCCAAAGACCTCTGAACTTGGTAGGGCCATCAATGCCCACATCATCGCCAATACTTATTACCGCGATCATTGTTTGTTATTCAGAGTATGTTCCTTTGCAGAATTGTCTTCTGCCTTTATCATCACCGCCCCCGAGGGCTCTGCAATTGTCTACACCAACACTTCAGTCATCTTTTGTCAGAGTTACATAACACGAGCATGGGGCATGCCCGCTTCATTTGTACACAGTTTTTCTATTTTGCACACCTCATAGACGATCGGGTCCTACCGGTTCCTTTTTTTTCTCCAACGGATCGCTTTGAACGATCCCACTATTTCTCTCTCTTACAACCACATTCTCAGTAGAAGAAACATTGATGGATTTCAGCTATACATGTGCTCCTAACCTCATCCATCAGGGGGCATCTATTATCACCGAAATTTCATCCGCACATGGTTACAAGAACTCAGCATCGTCAAACAGTAATGAAGTCATTCACGGCCCTGAATTAATCTCATAGCATTCAAAAAGGTCAAAAAACTACACAAAGTAGTGAAAAATTGAAGAGTGCTTTACAGCAGTTGGGCGCGCGTGCACATGCACAGAACAGGAACGTAGCATGCGCGCATACGCGCACGATGCGGGGTTGTTAGTGCAAAAATCCGTGCACCTGCTAAACGACGCATTTATTGAAGTGGTCAGCCTCCCAACCACTTATGGTTCAGCTCCCAAGCTGATTTGACCTCCAAATCCGGGCTGAATTCGAATGGTGGGCTGGTCAAAGACCTGATAATGCCCTAAATGGCCTCTTTTCACACTAAAAAGGAGTTACACAATAACCCAATGCAATGCTATAAAAATCCATGAATGCACCTCATTTTCTCAAGGAATTTCATGTAATGTTATGCTGCCTATATTGTTTTAAGGACTCCATCCTTGACAAAGAACACATTGGCACCATTTCATTGAGCAATCCACATCTCCATTGAGTGGATTTGCAAGGAGTTCTTTCACCACCATTTTCATTTTTCTTGTTGTAAGGAGAGCAAGCTTGTGAGGGTCCAAGAGACTTCCCTTGGAGGAAGAAGGGATTCATAGTCCCCTTTCTTCTTGGTGCTTTGATTTCATCAATAGATCAGCCTAAAAACATTGGTGATATGGGTCTTTTTGTGTTTGTTATCTCTATATCCCTATGCTTATGATTTTAGTTTGTATTAGTTTAATTCTTTCTTATAGTTTTGTTTTTCTTTCTCTAACTCTTTCCTCTACAACTGTCATGCTCAGCAAGACCCAACTGGGCATGCAAGCACCTCTTATTTTCTCACCAAGGTGACGAAAGGGGTGCAACACCCAGGAGAAGGAGTTCCTCCATGGGTACTCCCAGGATTCGATGCCATTAACACTGACTCGACCTAAGGTCCACTAAGTAAAACAAACAACACACGCTAAGAATCTAAGAAGCAATCAATCAAACAAACCTTCCTACGATGAAACTACTAGTTGGTGATGAAATTGTTAGGATATTTAGACACTTAGGAGTTAGTTAAGATCTACTTGGTCTAATATGTCATTAGGTAAAAGTGTGTTTCTTTAGTATGCATTAGTATGCATTTGTAGTTAGGCAATCCGACGGTCAGGATATGTTCCCGACATAGAGTGATCCGACGGTTCATACTCTCCTCGATCTTAACGACCATTGATCCATGGCTTAACACCCGATTGGTCCATGATCTCTATTTAAAGAGCATGGAGGGTCATTTGTCGATGATC